>JAYKKT010000090.1:28977500-29512500 GCA_036023115.1 Brasenia schreberi | reverse complement strand
ATTGATAGTCTCATTTCTGAGACTCCGTCTGCTGAACACATCGTGACAGAGGAACGCTATGTCGCCAACGTTATGAGAAACCTGGAGGAGGTACTTCAAGGTCCTACTGTCTCTGCTCAGACCTCCGGTTCTGAGAAGGAGCCGGATATTCCGGCAAGTGACTCAGGCTGTGACGACCAGATACTCGATCCACTGCTGGACGATGACGGTTTCTTAACGACTGATTTCCCCGGCGATCTTTTGACGGAGATCGACTTCTCGGCGACTGGATGCGAGCTGGAGGCCTGTCAGATCCCGGAAACTGGATCAGATCCGAGCATCTTGCCCCAGATTTCAAGCGAATCGGTGTCAGTTCCCTCCGGATCTCCCTTGGGTTATCTGCTGGGTGCGTCGGACGATGATCTAGGCCTTCCCCTGCCGGAGTCGAGCGGGCGCGAATCACCAACGGATTATACTTCCCTCGAACACGGAGGCTCGTTGGCGGTGGACGACTGGCGGTATGACGATGAGTTTCAGACGATGTGCGTCCCTGATATCGGGTTTTGCGACGCTTACGACGGTGGGGAAGAAGCCGAGGAAGGTTGTGCCGTCGGGGGTCTTTTCGACCACTCAAACGTTGCCGACGGTGGTTTCGCGATGTGCAGCGGCAAGGCTAACGCCTTCTGATGGAGTTTGCCTCTGACGGAAGCGGTTCTGCACAGTTTCGGTACCTTTTGGTTCCGTTCTTGTTCTTTCATCTCAGTGGTTTCCCGTCCAAAGGAAAAGCTGTTTCCCATCTGCATGGTTGCTGCACTTTTTGTGTCCTTTTCTTTTCCCGCGCTTACACGGGAAATTACCTTTTCTCTTTTTCCTTTTTCTGAAAATGAAAAAGGTTAGGCGTTTGTCTCGCGGTCTCGAATGGCGAAAATGCGATTGATCCATGCGACTGTGTATTATAGGAGGGTATGTAGACGAGAAAGATCCCGAAACTAGCCTTTGACCTGTAAATATCTTATAATACAACCAATGGTTTTAGAGCTCCTTTTCTATAATTGCTGACGTTAAAAAGTGTAGTAGTGGTGTTATTTTTTGGTTGTTGAGGTTGTGACCGGTGCGGTGAAAATGGTGGTCAAAGAAAAAGGGGCGGGAGATGCGCCTGGACCGGGAGCAGTTTTTAAAAGCGGTTTTGAACAGTTGTTTCGTTTTCTTCCCGGTTTGTACGGTATATAGAAGAATGATACGGACTCGCCATCATCGTTTGTGCATTCATAATTTATCTGTGGTGATATATATGTATACCCTAACACTCACTTTATATACCATGTCTTCTCTCCCTTTTGGTTTGAGATTCAGGGTTGTAATGAGCTTGAACCTAAATGCGTACAGGTTCATTCTGACCCAGCTTGGGTAGGATTGAGTCGGCTCCCTAGGCCAATATTGCCCCTCCTTAATACATACAGATCCATGATAGAGCTTACACCGCGAACAAAAAACTAGTGAGAATACAAAATTTCATGAAAGTCGCGTTATCACATAAAAGTAATCATTATTAAATTTATATTTTATTGTATTATTCTAAACAAATAATTAGGGGAAAGAGCACGATTAGAAGAAATTATCGAATGAATTCAAACTTAGGAATATGTAATTACTTTCGCCTATTTAATGGTTTCAAACAGTGTTTTATGGTATGCATGGGTTTCGGTTACTCTGGAATCGTAACCGAGCCACCCTGCGGTTGGTTTCAATTCTCAGGTGGTTCTGGTTGGACTCCATAATTAATAAAAAAATTTGAAATTTGATAAAATTATATGTTCACAAAAATATAAAAATATTATTTAAATTTTTGAATGACAACTACCTGACATTTCATCATGAAGTTGTAGGGATACGAACTGTTGCTTGGAGTTTGTTGTTAGAATGGATAAACTGTAACCAGCGGTTTAGAATCTTCGGTTATAGGTTATCCAAAACCTGGAACCGTAACCGGGCTAACGGATGGCCTCGGCTATGGTTCTAGAATCATCTCTCGAAAACTGATTTTAAAAGATTTTCTCGATTTTTCTATGCTTAATTGAAAATGACAAGTTTATTATGTTGGACTAAGACCTAGAAATATTAAAACGCATATATATAACTAATATATAAGTGTTCCAAATCACAAAATACAAATCAAAACAGTTAATTTTTTTATACACAAAGTACATCTTAGTGTTAAGATGTAAACATTCTTTTGAATGTAAATATTTAAAATAATATATATTTAACAAATAACGGTTTGAAACTATCTGGTTTCAGTTCGTGGTCGGTTTTAAAATTCATGAACTGGTAACTGAACCGTAAGGTCTTTGCTTAGGGTTACGGTTCTCAACTCAAAACCGTTGATTCCGGATTATGAGGGTTTTGAGACCGATTCGGTTTTGATTCAAACCGTGAAACTGGATTCAAATCGGCCATGTCTATCCGCCCTTATATTTAAAATTTTAAATTGAAATTAAAAAAAAAACTTCCCAGCGGGCATGGGGAACCAAGGAGTCCAAGGGCAAGGCCTGTGCTGACCAGTGTGAAACCGTCGGTTTCTACCCAGACCGAGTACTTAGCTGGTGCTGGTACACGTACCAGTACTCAGATTTTGGGTCCATTTACTTGGGCATAGATACCCAAGTATTATGAGTGTTTCAAACTTTAATATGTTAAATCATACTATAGGTCACCCTTATATGATTTTTTGGCTTGATACATTACGTTTATTGTTAGAAATATAAATATAAATTATGTTTTAACTTTTCATAAGCTTCATATTGTTGTAGTCAATTATGTGTAATTTAACTATATGGCATAGCCATACCTTATATTTTCAAAAATTACATATCTCATATTGATACCAGTACTCAATATTGATACCGTATTTGTATCGTTGCAACATAGCCTGTCAATTATCAGGTTGGTTTCAGTTACGGTTACGGTTTCGGTTTCAATTCGTTTTTCAAAACACTAAACCATGGTTCTTGGTTCTGTTTACGGTTTTAAAGCGGGATTAGATCGGTTATAAGGCTGTCCGGTTCTGATTCAAACCATTGGGTTTAGGATTGATCATTTCTACCCGCTCGCGGGTATGCACCCTGCTACGCCTCATGCGGGTGGGGTCGGAAAGTGAGGGGCGGGTGTGGGTCTGATCTCTCAAAACTCGTAGGGTGGGACGGAGAGAGGTACATAGAGGGATATTTAAGGCGTGGCGGATGCGGGTGAAGCGAAAACCCGCCCCGTTGCCATCCCTAAGTGGGCTAGAGGCTAGTTCAAACCAGCGATGTCTAGAAAGGCAATGCATTCTCTCTTTCTCTCTCTCTCTCTCTCTCTCTCTCTCTCTCTATCTATATATATATATATATACGCAACGCCAATATATCCCGTCTCTTATTTGTCGTTCCCATTTTGGAGCCCTAGTTTCCAGGAGAAAGGATCGAGCGAAGAAGAAGTGAAAGCAATGGCCTTGAGGGGATTGATCAACGAGCTGAAGGGGTTGAAGGTGAAGGACGTGCCGGCTGTGCTGAAGCCCAAACTTTCCGTTGATTTCGTGAAGAACTCCTTCCAGAATTGGTTGGACAACTACCACAAGAAATACATAATGACCAACTCCATCGATCCCCTTTACCACGTATGCTTCGGTGGCATGGCCTTCTCCTACCTCATCGCCCTCCCCAACGAGCGACGCCATCTCGAGCACAAACTCCATGCCCAGGAGCACGGCGCTGCCCATTGATCCCTTCGCGAGCTGATCGCGGTACGCGATATCGTTCTTGCTTTGTTTCTCGTTGACTTTTCAAGGTTTCGCTTTGATTTGACACGACACTATCTTGTTTTGTTCTTCATTTTGATTTGTAGGGTTTCGTTGCACTTATCTGTTTGGATCCCTAATTTCCATTGAATGTTGTGTTAGTGGAGTAATTTCATTGCCCGAATTGGTTTTTGGGTGCCTTCTTTCGTTGGTTTGATACGCTTTTCAGATATCGAGGTGCGGTTACTGGGGTTTAAAGGATGCGATTATTCCTCTTAGAGGTTTCGTTTTAATGGCGGAAATGTGTTCCTTCTTTTGTATTTCTTATGGAAATTGCATATTAGGTTTTTGTCGAACGCAAACAACCTTTATTGATGTGTGAGATGGTCTAGGAGGATCCCCGTGTCAGGGTTTGGAGATTGTGTGGATCTAAACAACCTCATGGTTTACATCAATGTTATGGGCTTGATTGAAAGGATAGCAAATATGTTGCAATGTAGTCTAGAGTTGTAGTGCATCTGAGTTTTTGGTGTCGGAGTTGGACTTCATTTAACTAGAGTTGTTATTACACTGTGCATGATATTTAAGGTTGATTTGGATACGGCTGCTTATTGTACTTTTAGTTTTCATTTGAGAGCTATTTTGATACAATGAAGATCGCCTAGATCGGCATGGGGTCACATGGAGGTTGTCTCATGTGGTATTCAGAGAAATGAGTAATGTAAGAAGTATGCAACACGTAAGGCCCTAGTAAATCAAAACGAAACCATATGATGGAAAAGGACAAAATGTTAGGCAACAGGATACGGGAAAGTGTGCAACATGTAAGAAGAGCATGATAACATGTGTAATGATGCCATGTGTGGTAACAGGCTAACATGCATGCCTATACGTTGGTTTCTCCTCATCACATTGCTTAAATGTAACATTAATGTGGAAAAGGTGAGTGAAGAAGGCAATGCAACAACATCCTGTATGTTTTCATGAATAGATTATAGGGATAATACAGTTCCACGTCATAAATCCATAAAGTTTTGATCATAACTAGGAACAACAATTCCTCTGGGGTGGCCTTTTACAGTGTATGACATCCATGCATACATAAAACATTTTAATTCGAGTGTCTTTTCGTCTTGCACCTTTTCTTTCTTAAGCATCTTCTAAAGTTGTTTATTCTTGAGAGTGCTACTCAAAGTTGTACCTGAAGGGCATATGAATATCTATCCTCAATGCAGGTTTGTTGAGTTAGTAGAGAGCAGCTTCTATCAATCCATTTCTCTTAAAAAAATCAACTAGTATCTAACTATCCTGCAGAGGCTTACATGTTTGACCATAAATCTAAATATATCCAGGAATCTGCATCTTATCCTTGACCTTTTGATTACTCTCCCATAGTTCATTATCATGGATGACATGTGCATATTGTAGGATCCCAAACTTGAAAAATGTTAGTGATGGCATGTAATTGAGGACACTACGTTCTCATTGAATTCATGCGATTGGGAAACAACATGTTCCCTCTTTTTGGTTTCATCTAAATCCAGAGGAGATGAGCGTGTCATTGTACGTAATGCTGTGCTTGCACCAACTCTGGTCACTTAGTTACCAAGGCACACATGCTGCCTAGCACTCTGTCAGTATTTTCCATCCCATCTACAAACTACGGACAGTTTTGATGCTAAAGCGGTGTTTGGAAGGAAACAAAGGGCCTTACATGAGTTTAGAAGAGGAAGCAAACATGATTTGGTGTCGTGCAAGAAGTTTCTGGCAAGAAAAAGTTGAAAATGGTGGATGTTGTAGAAGGTTGTGGGATTTTGTGGTTTGTTTTGCATGTGTCATGGCTGATGAGTTGCAGCTCTTGTTTTGCTCTAACTTGCTCTTTTTTTGTGGTGTTTGGTGTTCTTTTGGGTTCTTTCTCTCCTAGCCCATCATAATTGGCTGGTGCAAGTCTTCCATGAAATGTGATCATTCTTGGATAAAGGAATGTATCTATTTCTTTCTAGAAGGAAAAGGTACTAAATTACCAAATGATTTTGTCTGCTCTGTTATTTTGATATCTGAAATTTCAAACTTGATGTGTGCTTGTGTTTGTATTCTTGTCGTTAACATTTAGTGTTGGGGATTGTTATTACTTCTAGCTTCTGTCCGTCTATAACCTCATTTGGGTTGTTTATTGATTGGGTAATTGGAGAAGAGATGCCAACTTCAGCCACAAGCTCATCAACAAATATGGAATGTGCAAATCCCAAGGTTCTCCCCGGTCATAGTTAGGCACATCCAAGTTTTGTTATGTCATACACAAGCCCAAACACCCAAATGGAGGCTATATAATCTCCTCATGTTTGATGGAGGTGAAATTAAATTGGACATGAATTCGTAATATTGAATTCTGCGATTGCAAATAATAAGTAGTTAGTATAGACTGTATAGTTATGGGGAGAACTTAATATGTGGGGATAACTTGAAGTAGAAAGTATGAACCGGCAGTTGTCTGAAATCTAAAAGTTCAACCATGCTTTTCATTGGTAAGAATCCTCCTAGGTTCAGTAATTTCCATTTTTTTACGGTCACATTTCACTTCCTACTTGCATGTTGAGTTCTATAAAAATTTGACGTGGTTGCTTCTTGCTTCAACTTTCATGCTGCTTCCAATTTTCCCCTAGCATTCTAAGGTTATTTAGTAGATGGCTAGAGTAGATCATAAGCAGTATCAGTTTGTATATATTTGCCATGCTAATATGGTCTCATATATATATATATATATGTGTGTGTGTGTGTGTGTGTGTGTGTGTGTAGAGAGAGAGAGTAGTAGTAGCTGCATAATGTTTAAATTGCATGATCTTACTAAAACATATCCATTGTTTGATCTTTGAGATCAACAGTGGAGTACAAAAGTACTTTTAATTCAAATTTCCATTGTTGATCTTAAAAATCAAATAATAGAGATGTTTATGCAAGTTTATGCATCGAAAGACCTTATACATTTACTACTTTTCACACACACACACACACACACACACACACATATATATATATATATATATAATATACATATAGAAAGAGAAGGTAGAGGATGCAAACCACTCATATGCAAACTATCTAAATATCCAATCTCAATGATATGATTGAGGGGCATGGATGGTTGAGATTGGGAAAAAAGTGAAAAATAGATATGGGGCAATCAAGTACCCAATAAATATACCTGTACTTTCTCAACTTTTGATTTTCAATTTCAACCATCCGTGACCCTTTATTGAATTGTTGAGTTTGGTTTGATAGAGTTTGCATGTGGATGGTTTGCATCTTCCAACCTTTCTCTCTCTCTCTCTCTATATATATATATGTCAAGAATAGTATCAAAATTGTATATCAGATTTTCATATATTTATAACTACGGAAAGAAAACAAACGTTTGCTTGAACAAGGCTGTTGAGAAACTACCAAAACCGAAGTTGGTTTACAAGATAGGCATTGCACCGAATGACCCAGACCCAGATCTCCTTTTACCCGTTGTAGAATTTGCTTGGTTTATGTTGGAGTTAGAAATATGTGGAGTCAAAAGCTGCCAACTTTGTTAATTAATGATGCAAGGGTGGAGTGAGTTGAACTTGTCTTTCGCATGTTAAAAGTTTAGCTGTAAAGGACAATGAAGATAGAATTTGATAACGAGTGTTACTTTTGGAGTCCAACTTTGTCATATTTGCGTACATAGACATGGCCTTCTTTTTCAGAGTGTCGTCTAGGCAGATTGAAGCTTTATGTTTTGGCGGCAAAATAATGGTGTAGGATTAGGAAACAGCTAGTTGGGGATTGCAAGCTGTCCATCTTTTTTGTGTTGAACCATGTTTAAGGTATTCTTTCTGCTGTGGAGAAGTCCACGAGCTCTCTCGTGCCATCTCAAAACCAAGCCGATGCCTTCAAAAACAGACGTTTTTTAGATCTGACATTTCTTTTATTGTTTGCAGGACCATGGCCTATGTCTATTTTTCCAGTTGATTCATGAATGGCAGACTGTCTTGCTGTATTTTGGTTGATACAATTATTGATCTCCAAGCTGGTCAACTTTGAGACTTTAATGATGACTGAAATAAAGTTTTTTCTTGGACCATTTGCCTTCTATTTTCTGTGTGGTCTTCTAATAACGCTGCAAATCAGATAAAACATGTGATAGAGAGTAAGGTAAATGCTTCATACCTGGTAATGCATACTTTCATGTTTTGGCCATGCTTTATTTGAGCTAGTCTTTCCACGCTTAGATTCCTGGATCTTTGGTGCTCTGGAAGCAAGTCTGGTTGGGCTCAGCCCACTGTATTTGGTTAGCAAGATCAGATCTCTTAGATCCCCATTTTCCTTCATTGTGCTTTGTATGAATGTTCATAGAAAGACAATGACATCAGCCAACAGCCTGACGATTGACGGTTGCCTGGTACATGGAACGACACTCTTAACACGTTGGTTTGCACCTCATGCAGTACTGGGGTGCTTCAGAAGGTAGGACTCAAATGAAGATGTAGGCAACTCTTACTCATTCAGGCCATGTAAGGAGGCATAAGCTTTAGAACGTAATGGTGATGTAGAAGTCACTACAGATGATAAAATGACACCTAGGGCAGTCTCCAGAGAGAAGGGGCCTTTATCTTGATTTAGTGACCCAACAGCACTAGATTTGTTTTCCGAGTGCTTTGATAAAAAGCAAAGCACTAGCTCTTCGTGTGTTCTTCTTAGGGATTGATCGGCCAGAAACTGCTGTTATGAGGTGATAAGGTTACGAAGCCTTTTTCTGATCCCCGTATGAAACCTGTTGCCTCTCATTCTATGCTTGAGACCTTGTTCCCAGTTTGTTGTGGCTGCCTTGTGAAAACACACAAGGTATCAAAACCATAATTTGGCCAAACTAGCTAAGATGGATGCGTAGAAATCCTGGATGACCCACCCGATTGGTTCTTTGTTTCTATTCTCTCTTTATATGTTTTGGGTAATAACATCAACTGGTAGCCGTATGCTTAACTGGCTTGCCTTTCGAGGGAAAGATTCGTGTTGCTCTGACATGCTCGATGCGATACTGTTGCAACCTTATTGGACTGTCATTTTCGGCCTCTGATTAAATAATTAGTTCCTCTTTTTGGTTAGCTGGTAAGGCAAACTCCTACTTATTTTTCATCAAGCCAATGACCTTTTCAAATCAAGGGGTGTCGGTGTTTATGCAGATACTAAGGAATGGAGAGGGGTTTATTCGTGAAAACTTTCCCTGTTTTATAGGGGATGGCTGTCACGCTTCTGAAAATCTAGTGATCATTGTCTATTACCTTTATGGAACTTTCGATACCCGGGGTGTGTGTCTGGTGTGTGTGTGGGATGGTGGTGGGGGTCTGCAATCTGGCCAATCCAGCTTCGAGAAGCACAAGCTTGTTGACCTTAATCCTTAGTACAGTGTTATACATCTCTTTCTTGAGGAGTTGGCTGAAGAGCCTCGGGATCGAAGGAGGTTGTAAAGCTCAATAACTGGCTGCGCCTTTTATACGGTCTACCTATCCTCAGCTGGCCGATGAAAAGGAAAAGTGTTGGGACGAAAACAAATAAAGCAGATACCAAATAACCAGACTGCAGGTAAGACAGAGTTGTGAATAAATAGCTAAGAGCAGTACATGTTGAAAACCTTTTCTTTTATATGGGCTTAGCTATGTTTGAAGGAATCCGTTTCCAATCCAAGTGTAAAAGATCATTGGCACATTTCAAAGTTGAGTTGAATGAGCAGCACGGCATACTTTAGCTGCGAGATTAAGGATGGATTCTAGCCAGAAACAATTCTGTATACCTCTAGAATACAATGATCAGCCTGTGATATGGATTCTCAGACTGCGAGAGCCCATTTACGGGACAAAGTGGACCTACTGTGACATGGTACAAGAAACCATTTTTCTCTTTTCGAGTTTGATGAAAGATGCAAAGATGGCTAATCTCATTAATCACCCTTCCTTCTTTGTTATATTGCTGTACAAACTCTTGCCTCTCATATGCCACTACAGATGCTAGAAGGTGGAAAGGGTGCCTTAAGATGTAGGATGATCGATGTATGAGTCTGATGTGATTATAGATTTGAGAAGCCAAAACCAAATCCACAAACCAAAATCTGAATCCACTTCATAATGGAATTTTGTTCGTTCCCGAACCACCTAATGAGGAACCAAGCCAGATAAAAAATCCGATATTATCCCTTTTTCTTCCCGTTCATATTCTCGTGAAAATTGCTCTCACGTGGGATCCATTTTCAACAGCCAAGCAGATACCATGGTAGACATATGTATATATACACACATATGTATACCATGGTAGACATAATAGAAACCAAGAGGTCTGCTCAGAGAAACCCCCCTTCCCCCCTCTCTCTCTATATGTATATATATATATATATATGTGTGTGTGTGTGTGTGTGTGTGCGCGCGATGCAGATACACACGCGCACACACGTGATGTGAGCAAGATTGTACAGAACAGTGTCACAGCTCACCTAACGTTAAAGTCTCAACTAAACCACCATGTGTGTATGCATCCATCACTTTCTTTACTGCAATTTTCCAGATCCATTGCCATGTGACGTTTAGCTACCAATTTATCACAAGAAGGCACCAAAGGCATCTCAAAAACTCACATTCAACTTGATTGTGACTACAGGGGATCCAAATTGCTTCCCAACTGACGTTATTTCACAACTATAATGGATGATCGGCTCCCCGATCCAAAACCATGGGGTCCGGGTTGGGAGTGTTGGGCTTTAATCTACAAACATCCTGGCCCGATCAAATCTAAAACCTTTCATTTTGGTTTTGCCCTCTCAGAAACTCATCTGATGTCCAATTGAATTGGATACAGTGAACTGGATTGGACCGATTTACAGCCCTAGCTAGGATGTACCAATAACAAATAATGCTAAAAGGTAAAACATTCATGTCAAAATAGCATGTTTTGCATGCTGAATCTTGGCAATAAGAGATCAAGATATTTTACTTGCTTGCTATTTGATTGGACATTTAAAATTGAATATTTATGAAAGCTTGGTTGACAAAAGGCAATAATATCTTATTTGTCTACATACCTCAAGTAGTTGGGTTTTAATATTTTTGTATTATATGATTCTACTGGTTCACTTTAATTTTGCCACTTTAGGGTGAATTTGTAGCTTTTCTTGCCGAGGTGGGGTTAGGCAGATCCCTACCAGATGTACACACGTTGTGTCGAACTTCTGACCTTCTACGCAAAGGTTCTACCGAGTCGCCTATGTACAAGAGAGACTCAGCCAGGGCGGGTAAATGAGCCGAATGAAGCAAACATGGGCTGCTTGCGTTCGGCTCGGTTCCTATATGAAAAGCTTATGCTCATATATGTAGATTTATGTTGAAACATCTTCTTGGAGATACTCATTATTTTTCAAAACAACCCGAGTTTGAAATCATGTTTGGTGTTTATGTTGAAACATCGGAGAACCAAACAGTACAAAGAAAGTTTGTACAAGTTTATGCGAGACAAACACTCCACAAACAGCTCGTACTTTTTTCCACGAGTTTCATGAGCCGAGCTGAGTTGAGAACACTCACTTCGTATTCAGCTCATTTAAGGACATGAACAGAACTTGAGTGAGCCGATCTATGAGCAGCTTGGTTCGTTTAGCAGCTCTAGGGACAAGTATTTTGCTTGAATTTGTATATTTATGGCTGTGCTGCCTATAACTTGATAGATCTTTAGAATGGGACATTGTGATTCAAGTTCTTTATCATGGTGCACAAGAATTGTTAAAAGATCATAGACAAGTTGGATTGGGGTTCAAAGCCAGATGCACGCCCCAGGAATCGAAGTCATGACCGCCAACTTGAGAGTCGATCGAATTCCTAGTCAGGCGAGCTGCCACTTGTTTTGTTAGTTGGAGCTTTGTTTTGCCGATAATTTTTTATTCAATTCAAAATAACATGGATGAGATCATCTTCCATCTTAACTCCTCTTTTGAACATTTTAATTTATCACAAAAGGTCTTGTAGTAGATATTATTTGCGTGAAACTGTAGATCTAGAAACCAATTTTCATTTTTTTAGTTAGTATTTTATCTACTAAATTGAAGTACGGAGATCAAATAGCATATGGGCTTTTAAATTATTTAAACAATGTGAATGGCTTCTGTCACTTCAATGGGGGATCTCCTTGTATTTCTGCAAATTGTCAGAATACACCTACACTTCCTACTATTTGCAGAAAGTGATTGAACAGTTCTTCTTTTTCAATCAAGTACCTAGTGTATTCAATTGAAAAGGTATGTTTCAGCAAAACATATTGAACAGCAATGCATCTTTCAGCAAAACTACTTAGTATTTTTGACATGAAAAGGCATGTTTACTCCAGGCAATCATATTGAAGGAAGAAATTGGTCAAAGATGGAGGACAGTTCGAATATAAAGGCTTCCATGTTTAATTGAATTTACTCTTTTTTTTTGTTGAATCCATTGCTGAATTTTATTGTATCCCTTTTATAATTACTCTAATTAAGGTAGACTCAATATGGATCCAGCACAATCGGAGAATATAGAGTTATGATTCAACGAAGTGTGTGTTGTCAACAAGATCCAATTGCTCAATCGATGGTTATATATGAATTAAAAAATAAATGGTGTTGAATCTCCTCAAATAATAAATTTCAAAAGTAAACCTCAATGGTTTTTAATTCATTCAAAACTTGTGAGGACTACCATACTGCACAGCTTTGTTTATGAGACTTAATCTACCAAGGTGCATTCCTTTGAAATCAACTATCACATGACATTGGTTGACTCTTGCTTGCTGAAAATGCCTGTGTCCGCGTGCATGCGTGTGCGCTGAAAATACTCATATGCCTAACGACGTTTAGTTTTTAGTTTTTAAAAGTTGGCAATTCCAAATTGCACACTCTAATAAAATATATATGCACATATAATCTGCTGGAAGCTTGATACAATTCTCATACTTGGATTTGGACTTGGGCCTTTGAAGCTTTCGATATGTTCATTCAATCTGCATATATAGATATAGCTTGCTTATTGGAACTGCCTAAACAGACTGAGATTCAACAATAGATTTACCCAAACCCAAGGCATTTGCTTCCACTACATAGTATTAGAACTCCTTAAAAGTATTCTCCATGAAACAAGAGCCTTGGTTGGGAACCGGGACACTTCACCCTTTCCCGGAACAAGTAAACCCCCTGGTTGAGGACAACACAGACACACCCGTGCCTAGTGAAATTTGAACCAGTGCCTTCATCTTGGCACCTTGTTCAGGCTCGAGTATGATCAGCCTCCGTCTATCGCAAAGCTGGACGTGCACTGAGTGACTAGTTGACCCCAAGGGATCAAGTGCTGCTAATAATTTTCAAATTGAGGATGCCATTTAACTTACTAATTTCCATGTAAATTATATATATATCAAAATACCAAGACCTTTTTATTCAAAATATTTAAAAGAGGTATTCTAATTGTAAGAAATGTAACACGAACCTGATACAGCTTCTGGGCTGAAGATGACACCAGTAGATTTGCGTAGGAAATGGACCTCAATGTAAGTTGAAAGTCCCCAACAAAATGGTACCTACCTGCAATATAAAAACTTTAAGACCTGCTTTATAAAATAAATTATAACTTAGGTGGCTTTTGAGAATAACCCAATCAGTGTCAAGGCAGGATGTCTTCCTTCCTCTCGGACACACACGCACACAGAGAGAGAGAGAGAGGAAACGAGAATAAAAAAATGGGTGAAAAGGAGACGATTGCTCCCGAAATTACGGATCGGCGATTAATTTCCCCGCGCGTGCACTCGGGGTAACCCGCGGGTATTTGTTTTCCCGATCTGGTCCATACAACCTCGACTCCTCCGTTGCCCTAACCAGATATTTGCTTTTTATGCCCAAAATACCCCTTCCCCAATCCGCATGTACGCAGAGCTAGGGCTCCTTTTGATTCCGGAAATGCCCCCTTTACTCTGCGGCGCTGTTTTCATTTGACGAGAACACCCTTTTCCGTGCATGTTGCGCCACACTGAGCTGGTTTGCAAAACGAGCCGAAGAAGCCGAGCTGATCCGCCTCAAGGCTCGCCTTGTTATAACAAAAATATTTAAAAACTTTGTTTTTTGTTACAAAAAGAGGCCAAAGCCTAACAGTCTAATACCCACACATGAAATTTGTAAAAGTCGAATTCCCCACCAGCAGCAACTGTGCTAGAATGCCCTTCCGTTGAGCTAATCCTCTTGGTGCAATATTTTAAAATTAAAACTTTTGACCCATTGAATACATACACAAATTAATTGGGTCAGCTTGTTTTTCACACACACACGAGCTGCTCACAGCTCATATCACTAACCATATAAAAGTTGAGCCGAGCTCATCTTCTTAAGCTTCTAAGCAAGACCAAAATGAGCTTAACACAAGCCGAGTTTTATAATTTTTAAAGGTTTTCCTCAAGAAAAAATTTAATAAAAATGCAAATTTCATTGAAACGTTGTTTTTCAGAGTGCTTACGTTGCATTTGGAAGGCCAACTTTGTGGGCTCTGACCTGGCGGAGCCCTCGCATGTAAGAGAAACCTAGGCTCATGACTTCGTCTGGGTCCGCGAGCCTAGTCGGGGCTAAGGAGACCTATTTAGCGGTCCTTGTGATACTGGCTAATAAAAGCCATGGCACAAGTCGTTAACTTGGTCACGTGAAGTATGACCGGTTTATATGCATGGTGCATGCAGTAGAGGTGTTGGAGTTCGTGAACTCGGTCACGTTTTACGTGACCTTTTGGAATACAGACAAACAAAGTTCGCGAACTTGGTCACGTTTTTATCTTCTGCTCTAACTCTTTGTGTTTGTCATTGTCTAAATCTCAAGGCTCTATAATGTGTTGTCAAAATGATTTGTAATGATGTGATGATCTATAAGGGCATTTTTAAAATAATTAATGATGTAGTAATGAAATTTTATGTCTTAAGCAAGTTCTCTTATTAATGCCATTACTGGGGATAGTGTAATAGGGGTGCAAGTGAGTCAAGGTGCTCCTTAGTTACTCAAGCTCGGCCGGGAAAAACTTGAACTTGGCTCGACTTTGTCAAGATCGACCTCACCAATACCAAGCTCTAGAAACTCTCAAGTGTAATGGAGCTTTATGTGTATAAACTATGAACTCAGTCAAGCTCGATCAAATTCGAGTTCATTGAACTCAACCTTGGGTTCAGATTAGTCAAGTCATGCTTGGTTGCAAGAATGATCCCAACCTTAAATTTTACGCTAGTTGTTGAGAGCCTAACACAATCCTTCTCTTTTATTTGGGTTCGGGACTGACCATGCAAGAGTGATCACCTTACACAGCGGAATTAGCTCAAAAGGCTCGCTTTGCTTGAGTTGTTAGCACAAAACTTGAGCTCGAGCATCGAAGCTCAATCAAGCTGGAACTGAGAATTTTCTTGATGGGTCTAGCAGAGCTTGCATGTACTTGAGCTTAAATCAACGCTATTAGAGACATATAGTGTAATTATCAAAGCAAGTAACTAGACTATTAATCTTGTACCATCCATACGATGTTTTACTCAAGTATATAGGCAGAAAAAGGGCAACCCACAAGCAGTGGCTGATCCATCAAGAAACTTGTTTTGGGTGTGGCAGGCTTTAAAAAATTTATTTTTTAATTTCAATACAAAAATGCAATTTTTCAGAATTTTGGGTTGGCCCTCTAATAATCCTGTTAAGTATTTGTTTTCACACTAAGAGACATTTTGATAGCGAATATGCACCATTATACTTGGGAAAAATACATACAAGACAGTTTTTGTTTGAATTTTGAGATCCATAATGAGACTATAATGACTATTAAGGTATGTTTGAATCACCGGGCATTCAACGTTTTCTTTCATGGTCTCTACTCTTTTGTCTAGTGTTTGCAACATATGTGGTCTCCATGGAATCCTAATCAATGTTGGACAGTTTAGACTGCAACTTAAGATGGATCAAAATGGCAACTAAGAACCCAAATATTGGATAAAATCTAGTGTGAGAAAAGGCTTGATTTTGATTTTGGCATTTTGAGCTTTGTCCAAAGCAGCGAAATCTGCACTTTTCATTTTTTTATGTGTAGAATCCCTTGTTCCTCTCTCTTTCCTTTCATTCTAAAGAATTATGGATACAACCCCACCGTTTCAAGAAATAGATTTGGATCTACTGTTTGCATTTTAAATCTGATATGATCTGACCCACCTCTTTCTCTTTACATCAAGTTCGGATGCCACAAAAAGAAGATGCGATGCCCTTCTCCATTGGAATAAGAGGTTCAATTAATATAACATAATAAGCTTGACCCACATTCATTGTCTCCTTATGTCCAAATTTCATGCAAAGAGGTTACGGTATATATATATCATCATGTTCGATCATTAATTTTTAAAAAAAATTATAATAAGACAATTTAAAATCAATGAGTGAGCATGTTAGAGGTAGGAAACTCATATATATAGAAAGAGAGAGAGAAACATTCATACTTAAATCTACTTAAACATTTTCATCATTTGATCGACACGATGAATGATAGAGATTTGAATTTAATAGTAAAGTACAAAAAGTATAATAATACTTGCTTTTCAAATTCAAATATCTACTATTGATCATATGAATCGAATGATGGAAATGTTTGAATAGATTTGAGCATGGATGGTTATGTGCATGTACCAAGATGCCGTGGTACGAGCCCAATTGAGCACAAGGCTTAATCAAGATGCAATGGTTTGTGCTCAATTGAGTACATTGCTTAATCCTCCATGCCAGATGGCTGAATTACTTCAACCACTTACCATTGCTCTATACTACCTTTCACTACTCTTTCATACACAAAAACCATTAGTTACCGGTCAAAACTATCACCGTCAACATAGTTTTTCTCGTGCCCCTTCCCGGTGATCAGAAAAGAAAGCAAAATTAATTAAAAAAAACTTAAATATAAGTATATATAAGTGGTTTTATAGTTTTGGTGGTGATAGCAACAGCTTTGATCAATCAAAAGTGATATTGAAAATAAAAGAATAGTAGGCAGAAGGTAGCAGTTGGTGATTGAAGTGACACAATCATATCAAATATCAAACGAGAAGAGAACACCTCTCTCTCTCTCTCTCTATATATATATATATATATATATATATATATATATATATATATATATATATGTGAATCGGAATGATCTCATTTCAACCATTGATATAAGACATTTTTTTTAAACGTACCAAACCCAACCATACTGGTTCGGATCGGTTTAATCAGTTCTTTGAACTTCCCTAGTCAGAACTTGTTTGTTGCAAACTTTGCCAAAGGAAATCAGGTTATGGATACTCAAACCCAAGTCCAAATATTGAGATCCGTATCAGGCAAAGCAAGAAAGTGGCAAGCATTAAAACAAGAAGAGATTGACTATTAAGGGCCTTTTGTTAGCGGCAAGCATGTTGGGAGAGCGAGGGCGAAGGACATGTGAGTCTTTTTCTTTTCTTTCGGAAAAGAGAAAGAGAATAAGGGTATTATTGTCTTTTCAGGAAACGGGTAACACAACTCCGCGTCGATCTAACTGAGGGCAATATCGTCACACAAAATTTAGGCAGAGAGAAAGAAGAGGTTCAAAAATCGAAACCTTTCGAAATCCAAGCAATGGCGGTAGTTGGCATTAGCGACAAAGTTGGTGGCCATTTTAGGAATTGGGCGAAAGAAGAAAGGACAAAAATGAGAGTCGTGAACTCACACCCTTAGAGAGAGAGAGAGAGTAGTAGGGGTTACGGTGGCTATGGCGGTTGCCCTAAATCCCTTCATTTTCTTCGTTGGTTAGTCGCAGTAAGTTGTCATTGATCTTAGTTAGCTCTCTGTCTTTTGCTTTTAGTCGCGGTTATTCAGCTCTTTCTCTCTCTAAAATGGGAAATCTGCTTTCCCGTTGCTGCATTTTGGTGAAACCCCATCGTACGACTTTTGTTCAACTTCTTTCGTGGTAATTTTGGTTGCAATGTGGTTGTCATCTGCTTGTTCTGGGTTCTTTGAATGTAAAATCTTTGTGGGTTTTGTTTGGTTTCTTGGTTTATGTGGTGGAAGGATCATTTCTGTTGAGGTTTTCTTCATACTAGGGATATCTCCTTCTATGGAAATATGGTGAATGGGATTCTATGTCAGGATTTGTGAATTATAGGTTTGTTAGGCGAAATTTGTAGTTTGTAGTGGTATTTTGCTTGGGAGGAATAGTTTAGAACTTTTATTGGAATGATTGCCAGGTTTTTGTTTTAGTTGTTCACCACTTTTGTTTCCATTTCCTTTGGTGCTCGTAAGAGTTAAGAGTCCATAGTTTCGAATTTTACAATGGTGTCAAGTTTTCTTAGCTTTCGTCTTGGTGGTCTCTCTGTCTGATTCGTTTTTTTTGTGGCATTAATGAAGAGAATTAGTTTGGTCATAGTGTTACGATCTATAAAAGTAGAGCTTCTTAACACTTACTTTTGGTTTATTGGTTACTCACGGCCTTCCCTTTTACTCTTTTCTTGGTGGTTTAGTATGATGCTTCATTAATGATTTTTATTTGATCTTTACAACTTCCCATGTTTTTTCTTTGAGAGCTTGGATTGGGACTATGTTTGTAGTTGTAGTTTCAGATGTTTCCTTTGTTGATGCTAGTTTAAGATTTGTTCTGTTGTCCTTGTTGTTGAACAATTTAGTTCCTTGTGATATGCAGTAGTACCACAATGTTTCTATTAGTTTGATGCTTGAAACTACTAGAATAATAGGTTAAGTTTGATTGTTTGTTTTGTGAAGATGATACTGTTTTGCTGCTAGCATGACGACCTTCGATATGGCATTTTGATGTAATAGTTTAATTGTGGCATTTGCTACATTTCCGCGGATCTAAGGCTTGGTGCTTCAGTAGCTATACTGGGTATATATGTTGATAATAACCATGACCTTGTGGGTTGTTATACTTGTTCTTTTTAATTTATTTCATTCTTTTTATTTTCTGTGTACCAAGTTTTTCAGATCAGAAATTTTAACTTAGATGGTGATGGTTGTTTAGTTTTCTGCATGTCTTAAAAAATATTTTGATCCCTTCCCTACCGTTCCCCTACTTTTTCCTTGACTTCAGTGTTCTCCTTGCAGAGACATAGTTGATGTTATGTTGCTGCAAACTTACCAATTTGTTCTACTCAAATCATTTTTCTTGTGTAGCTCCTTATTTGTGTGTTTTCTCTGCAGGGTTTTCCTTTTTTGCAACTATAACATGTGTTTCCAATGTTTGAATTCATGTTATTTATTTGTTGGTCGCACAATTCACAGTTTTATGCCTCTAAATGCTCTCCCCATGTTTTTGTTTCCCTAAATATTTTATTCATTTGCAGCAACATGGGTTCAAGATTCCCATCTCATCAGCTCAGCAATGGCCTATATGTATCAGGCCGGCCTGAGCAGCCAAAAGAAAGGACTCCGACAATGAGCTCAGTTGCCATGCCCTATACTGGTGGTGACATCAAGAAGTCAGGAGAATTGGGAAAATGTTTGACAATGAAAAAGACCAACTCCGGTCCATTGAATAAACACGGGAGCCAGTCAAGAAGTCATCTGGCCCTCAATCCAGTGGAGTTACACGCCAAAACTCTGGTCCAATTCCTCCAGTTCTTCCTACGACTGGTCTTGGCTTACATCTGGCCCGCTAAATTCATCTGGGGCTCCAAGGAAGGTGTCTGGTCCATTAGAGTCTACAGGATCAATGAAAGCTTACATAGTTCCTCTGTAGCTCACAATCCAGCTGTGACCACTCTTAGCCTGGATGATGATTATTCCTTCGGGAGGAACTTCCCGAAGCCAATATTGTGGTCTGTGATTCTGATTTTTGTTATGGGATTCATTGCTGGCGGTTTTTATTCTTGGAGCTGTCCACAATCCCATTCTCCTCATTGTTGTAGTAGTTCTTTTTGGTGCGGTTGCTGCATTATTCACTTGGAATAGTTGTTGTGGGAGGAAAGCCATTGTTGGTTTCATTTCTCGTTATCCAGATGCAGAGCTGGTTTCTCATATTCAACCAATGTAACATGTAACGTTTTTGCAGTCTTATTCAATTGTGATGCAATTCCTTACTATAGGTTTCTCATTTTGCAATAAAAGTATGAAATATTTGTCAAATTTTTCATTCAAAGAACCAAGATAGCTGGCTAGTTAAGGCCATTTTGCAAGGCCTATCACTTATTCCAGCTCACTTGCATCTTGTTGGGCTGCTGAAGACCAAATTGAGCTTGAGTGTCTGACATTTAAACTTTCTGTCAGATTTTCCTAGTCACAAGATGCTTCTTTTCCCCCATTAGGTGGACCTGACAATGGAATCAACATGACAAGCGTTTCTCCAGGCTGCTTTTAGCAGATAGGTGTACCTGAGTGTCCTGAACAATGAAGAACCTCTAAAGCTATTGTAAAATTATGTTGCACAGTCAGGTCATCCTCATTATGAGAATAATAAAGAGTTTGGTGCAGGTACGATTCAAATACTTGGGGTATGATATGGAAGTTATTATGGCTATGGGCGTGAGTGTGTGCCAGTAAAACATATAATTCGGTTTGATCTTAGATTCTGGGCCAAGTTAGATGTCGAACTGGTTTGGCCTGTTCACATTTTAAGTTATTGCCCACATCTATGCACTGCATTGCTGCTTCTGAAGATGGAGCAACCAAAAGTTGAACACCTTCAGCATATTGTTACAAGCACACATAACCTTTATAAATGTCCAATCCAATGTTACAGTCATTATGGGTCCCTTCACTTCATATTTGTGCTTGGTCCCTCTATCATGTGTCTCTTAGCTGTTGCTTTATTTTACCCTTTTGTACTCTTTACATAACACAGTAGAATGTCATAGGTTTTTGTTAATGAAATTTCATTTTTTTAAGCCATTTCCTCTCTTGATAAATATTATTTGGAATCTTCACAGAGGCATGTAGTCGACTTCTATATCTCTGATTTCCAGTCTGGATTAAGGGCACTGGTGAAAACTGGTTATGGTGCTAAAGTAACTCCATATGTAGATGAATCTGTTGTTGTTGATATAAATCAGAAGAACAGAGAACTGTCTCCTGAGTTTGTTAGGTGGTTAGGGGAGAGAAATCTGTCAAGCGATGATCGGATTATGTGCATGAAAGAAGGGTAAGTTCAGCTCTTTAAAATCCATGTACTTTCTATTTACTAATTTTAATTTGTTCTTATTTCACCATTGTATTTTGATCATTTATGAGCTCTGGGACTGTTTGCAAACTTAAACCTCTTAAAGCTGATATCATTGGGATGATTTGTCACTTCTGCACGAATTGAAAATCTGTTATCTCTGCCTGGGTTCAGGAGGATCAATTGGCTGGTTGCTAGCCAGCAATTTGGCATGACTTTCTAAAATGTTTTAAATCAAATTAGATTATTGGAGCTCATAATCGTAGTTGTGTGTGTGTGTGTGTGAGAGAGAGAGAGAGAGTAGTGCCCTTATCATTGCCACACATTGGACCTGGTATTTTGTGGGGCCAGCCTGTATTATTTATTTGAAATTTGAGAACAAATTATGCTTATAATGTAGACACGATTTTTTGTTTTCTGGAGCAAAGAGTTCAATTTGTGGAAAGTTTGTTGCCAAGTTGCTTCATTTTCTGGTATCATGGTTCATTATCATCTCAGTACCAAGTTAAGTTATCCAAATCCTTTAATTGTACAAAATCAGGGACAACAGTTAGCTTGTGCAACATCCTGAGGCAAGGGTCCTAATCTCTGAATTTTATGCTGAGTTGTTTCAACATATTGAAAGGTGGTTTCTTCAAGATACTAACAAAAACATTGCCACATGGCTTCTTGCTTCAGTCCGTTGAATCTATCTTCAGTCATCGTCTTTTATATCTAAGTTCCTTTCAGAATGCTATATGACACTCTAGTATTTAAAAGGGACCCTTTGGTTATGACACTCTAACTAAAACCGTCTTGTTTATGGATGCTCAGTTCTGTATATTTGTTTGAAGAGACTGTATTTGACAAATAATTCAAATCTATTGTATGAGGTTCAAGGCTTTAATATTTGTTTTGTAATGTGTTCTACCGTAATTCATGTTAATGTTCCTCTTATCATCTGTATCTTGTGGCTACATTTGCTCGCTGTCCAATTTATGGTTCTTTTACTTGTCATGCGATGGGGTCAAAGATAAAGATGACGATGAAAGAACAGTGTAGGTTATATGCTTCTGTTTAGCTCTCAAATAATTTATGAGCTCTCTCTCTAGGTATATCAAAGAAGGGAGCACTGTCAGCGTAATGGGCGTTGTCCAAAGGAATGACAATGTGCTTATGATCGTCCCCCCTCCTGAGCCGATCTCCACTGGGTGCCAATGGGCCAAGTGCTTTTTTCCTATAAACCTCGAAGGTATCGTGCTGAGATGTGAAGATGCATCAAACATAGACGTCATACCCGTGTAGTTCTTGAATCAGCCCTCTCAGGTACGTATTATTTGCTTATCAAGTGGGGAGAGATGTTAGTGTGCTGGTGGTTCTTGTATAGTTTTGATGTCTTCCTTTGGTTCTTTTCTCCTCATTTTTTGCGTTTCTTGGGATCCTTTTCCTTGTAAGCTTGTGGGGAAAAGGCATTTGTTGGTTGATGGTGATAGGAGATTTTGTTCTTCTTTGTTCTTAAAGAGGATGGTGCCTATTTTGAAGAGTTAGTGCGATTGATTTGGCTTTCAACAATCTTTTACTTTTCCTGTGTGTGTGTGAGAGAGAGAGAGAGAGAGATGCAATCTGCTATTATGGATGATTCCGTGATTACCATTTTAGCAGCATGAGAAGAATGGAAATAGGATGTCTATTGGGTGATTTGGCGAGACTAGAAGTTGGTTGATAAGACTGTGGATTGTGTGTGATTCAAAGATGGCATCAGAAGCCAGCCATGGTGTTGCCAATCTGCCAGATACTTGTGTTTCAGCCATGATGTCATATGCTTTGCTTCGATGATGAGAAACCTAAAATGGAGAAGGAAATCTGTGACATTTCAAAGTTTTCAGCTTTCTTCCTTAGAAACGAGGAAGCATTGGCTTCCCAAGTGTCTGGTTGGATTTAGATTGTCTTGTTGAGTTGTGGATGCATGCTTGGCCGTTTTACATCTACAGATATGAAGGGATGCTCGTAAAATTGTTGAAATTTCCAACTGCGTAGCAGAATCTGGAGTTTGTATCACGTTTTCTGCGCCAAAATTGCAGCCTGATTCTAATTGGTCTCTTCCTCCGTGACTCTGATTCTTGAGCCTAAGTCTACTAAAAGTTTTGGCTTCCACCTCGGAAGGTTCGAGTGGAAACCATAAATATCTTCTTTAGCCGCCCCTGATTCTGGTGTCTGGGGTCGAGTTCTAATGACGAAGCGTTTTCTATTTAAGTGAGTTTTAGGTTCAAAATTAAATATGGTGTTGGTAAGTAATGATCTAATAAACTTCGAGTTTTCACCCTCATCAATCTTCTTGGGATGATAATGTTCTTTTGTAACATCACACATCCTCAGGTCATGATAACTTGTCTGGCAAAGAGTGAAGTTGGTGGCTTCATTTTAGTGGAAGGTGCGACCTTATGGTTCTTTTTGGCTTTCTTGCATGAACTGCCCCCCTTGTTGTTGAATAGCCCGCCAGGTAGTGGGTTGGCTGTCCGTTCCTAGGTTGCTGGGAGCTTGTCGATATCAGGTCGCTATGCAGCCTAAAGGTTTGCTTCCAGTGGTGAGAGGCATGGGGTCGGTTACAGTGACATGGATTTGGTGTTGCTGTATCTCTCCTGTCAGTCTCCCTACCATGAGATCCTTGTGAGTTTTACAATGGTGAGGGTTGCTGGAAAATGATATTTGCACGATATGGTTTCTTAGAGGCTTTTTCTGTGGATACTTGAGGAAGCAATTAATCTTAATGGTAGATTTCTTTCCAATAATCGAAATTTCTTTTTTTGCATTGGAGAGAAATGAGTTTTTGATATTAAAAAGTTGGATATTTCCTTCCTGATAACTCTGAATCTGTTCACGCGGCTATATTGGATCCAAAGCACCGATCCAAACTGCTGAAATAAAAGGGGATGGACTCTCCAGATTCCTGATTAGAGTGAGTGCCACAATTGCGAGTTAACAGGTAATGGCTCTGCAACAGGCCTTTCATGGATCAAAATTTCAAATTGTTAAATAAAGAACAAGGAAACAACGAAGCACTTGCAAAGCGAAATTATTGGTAAGCTAGTGTTAAAGCACTGCATCGCAACTCTCTTGATTAACGCATCAACACAAAATATCCATTGAATCAAAGGTTTCGGGTTCGATGAATGAGGTGAACCGTGAACATATGTTGTAGAAGTCTCGCCCAACCCTGCGATGCAACTCAAAATAAATCGAAGAATCCCATCTGTATCTCCAAAAACATGCGGTAATTCTACTTAGTTATTCAGCCTTAAGGTTGCCCACCTTTGAGAGAATGCTTGTAAAACCATACAACTACTCCAGAGTCGTGGCTAAGTCTCACCTTAAGGTTGCACTCAGAGCATTAGCCTACCTGACTGGGCTCTCAACTCCGCAAGGTGCGCGGTGTGAATTCGGTTCCTGGGCTGTGCATGCCTGGCTCCGGCCTTCCTGTTGTAACAAACAAAAGAGGAAGATGTGCTTTTTTATTGCATTAACATCATAAAAATTGGTTCGACGCTTAACCTCTTCTCTTTTCAAACAATTGGGAGGGCAGAGCCGGATGCATCTCTGGTAACTGAAACTCGTGACCTTCAATATGTGAGTCGACCCCGTACGCAGGTATATCCATTGCTCATGTCTGTGTGACGTGTCAGGGGAGAGAGGAGAAAGCAGGTGGGTATCCTTACTGCTCGTTGGTTGGATGAGGCGAAGAACGAGCGGGACATTATCGTCAGGAGGCATGCAGTTTAAGCCCGTGGCTGTTCCCGCCCCCCCCACCTTTAAATCCCTTTCCCTCCCTCGCGGACTCCTTGGTTTGGGACTCACCGGCGGCAGCAAAGCAATGCCGACGCTCAATCTCTTCACCAACGTCGATTCCGTCGTCGCCTCCGACGTTCTCAAAGACTCCACCAAGACCGTCGCCAAGATCATCGGCAAGCCCGAATCTGTACTCCCCACCATCTCTCTCTCTCTTTCTCTCTTGTGATGTTGATAATGATGGGTATCTTTTACTTGGTTGGTCTGTTTCTGGTTTCATGGTTAGATGGGTCTCTGGTGTCGGTTTCCTTTCTCTGTGCTTGTTATTTGAATTGGCGGGCGTACACAATAGTGGTGTTCTTTGAAGATAGAATCTTTATTTAGTTGTAAGTTTTGAAGAGTTTGAAGGCTTACTGCTTTTCTTGGGTCACATCCTTTATTTTATTGTTGTGGTTAATGAGTTTTCAGCATGTGGTAAGTTTACCTGATGAAAATTCTGGTTTGTTCTCATGAATCGTGTCTTGTTTCTCTTAAGTTGTTGCTTGAATTATGTGATGTTTCTTTTGAAGACAGGATTGCTGTTGATTTATCAATTTTCATTTTGACGAGTTTTATGGCTTTGAAGATGACTCTTGGTTTGAAGATTTAGTAAATACTACTGAATCTGACGCGCAAATGTCTGTACCGATGAATAGTCTGTGTTTCCTGGGTAAACTGAGCATGCGTGACACTTTTGTCTGGCTTTGAGCTTATTCTTATACGAACGCCTTAGGTTATGGCGGAATATCTTTGGTATGTTTGTTCCAGTTCAATTTTGAGTTTTCTTTTAATCTTGAGTGTGGTGTGCTTGGTGAATATGTTCCTTTAGTACCAACAGGATTTCCCTCATTGGTTAAAGAACCACTGCTGTTTTCTTAAGCTGGACGAACCCTTCCATTTTGATCGTTAACTAGAGGTAGTAGCTAAATGTAGTTATTCAAGTTTAGAAGCCAACTCTTACTTTCTATAAAAGGAACACCTACACCAGTGACAGACCTAAAAAAGTTTCTTGGGCAAGACGAAGTTCACTTGGGTGAAAATCAGGTGACACGGTTGGTATAAATTTTCAGAAAAAGCTGGAGCGGTTGTATAGATATTTTGGATTTTTTTGCATTTCGGTTAAGGTACCATACCTGGCTGATGAATACGTCCACCACTTCCTACATGCCGTCATCTTTATCAAGTCAATTGCGTGAAGGAACATATTTGATGTGCGTTGTCACATTAGATAAAAGAATTTACCCCTTAACAGTTGCCAAAGTGATGAAACCAAGCAGACCGGTTATGAAGAATAAGCAAAAGCAAGATGGGAAATAGGAAAGGCGTAGCAAGGTACCCTTTTGTTACAACGGGAAGGCAGAAGCCCGGTATGCCAAGTAAGAGGCGCATACTAAAAATTAAATGTTCCAATTTGGAGGTTTGTCCTTCCAACATAGAACGTCCCCCTCTACTGGACAAGATCAGACAGGCTGACAGGCAAGGAGAATTCATAATCTTCCTTCTTAAACAGCTTGTAAACGATTGCAATGCAAAAGGGGCAGTCAAGTGAAAGTGAGGCAGAAGTACAGAGGAAGGGCAGTGAAAACAAGGTGCAGGGGAAGTCTCGGCTCTTCCTCTTCAGAGGGGTCGTCTCCCCACATGCTCCAGAAACGACAATGTTTTTGCTTAAGGTTGCACTTCTGAATGAAGGCTCAGGTAGCCATAGATAAAAACAAATCGCTTCTGTAATCCCAGATATGAAAAGAAATGGTGGAAACTTTTGACAAATACGGTATCATATTTAGGGTAACTTTGGTTGCCCTTCTTACCATATGTTGAAGATCTCTCTGTTTTGCTCTCCTCAAGGAGGAACCGGTTTACCTAGTGTCATTCTATAACCTTTGACTGCTTTTGTCAGGGCCCTTGATAGCTTTTTAACTAAGGTTGCTTTGTGCAACTTAAGGAAAAGGTAATAAAGGAGAGTTATTTCGAAATGGCCAATTAGGGATGTTTTTTTTATGGAAAAAGCCCTTATTTTGAAAATTGTTTGCTATTTGTCTTCATTTAGAGTGACTCTAATTTCTTAACTTTGATTCTTCATTTCGTTTGTTCCTCATGCTATGTGTAGTGTATGAGGACTTATGTGCAAATATATATGATCATTCATTTAGTTGAATTTCTCATTCTGTTGGTATATGGAATTCCAGTATGTAATGATCATAGTAAATGGAAGTGTGCCCATTGCATTTGGGGTGGCTGAAGAACCAGCCGCATATGGGGAGTTGATTTCCATTGGAGGCCTTGGTCCAAGTGTTAATGGAAAGCTGAGTTCTGCTATTGCAGAAATTCTTGAAACCAAATTATCTATTGATAGTTCAAGGTTTTATATAAAGTTCTATGATGTAATGGTAAACGTAGATGATGTTAGTTTAGCTTATTTCATTTTTGTTGCGATAAATTTCTTATGCATGTGAGGTATTCAACTATTCATGGTTATACTGGAGTCAAACGCACAAGGTCTATTTGTATTTTACCATTCCTGTGTCTCATACTATTTATATTTTGGTAATATGTGATACTGTTTGATGAGTCCACACTTCATGGCCCTTGTATGTTCATCTCTGTTAGTGCAACTCACTAAGCTGCACGTTCAAACTCTGCCTTCTGATTTCCTTCCTCTATATGCTTATCAGCGTGCATGACAGTTTAGTTTGTTAGTCATCACTCTTGGACTAGAGACCCCATCAGCACCGGAGATGGTCATATCTGCCACTAACTTTTTACGACAGCCCAAGAAGACATTAGATGCATGTAGAGCATCAGAGACTTATCTCATTTTATGCACCATACAAAAGATTCTTGAATGATTACACGCAGAAATACTCATGCTGCCCTCGAGGAAAAATCTTGGGGTTCATGTTAATTAACTGTTAAGCATAAATCCACTTATATGATCAGATAATTACAATGTTTATGAATAAGTCCATTGACGGTGATGCATACATAACTTATCCATTTGTACTTTGAACTACAATATCAGCATGCACAATAAAAAAATTGAGAAAAAAAAGTCATGATAGGGGACAGACTGACACAAGTCACTTCTAGTTCTCTTGGACTGGCGAGGATTAAATCTTTCATATGATTAGTAAGAGATGAAAATAATGCATGAACAAGAACTCTATGAGATTATTAAGAGGCTATGATGTAACACAGACATTGTCAATATACAATGGACGCTGGTCTTGATAACATTCAGATTAGTTGTAGTTTTCGTTGCTAATCTTGGAAGTGATCACAAGATGTCTATGCTTGGATCTTTGCTCTGCTACTACACGGTGAACATACTGCTTACATTGGTATGCAGTTGTTGGTTAACTTCATCGGATTTAAAGTGCCAAACGACTGATTGTCTACTCGTTGGTAACCAAAAAAAATTAGAAAAAGAAAAAAGTAAGCTGATAGGGATCCTGTTCTGAATATGCATATACTAAAACGTCCCTGCTTCCTATTCACTTAAATTCTTAAAATAAGATGTTAGTTTGTTGGATGGGTAGCTTTGCGAAGCTCTGTATGTTGGTTGGTAGTTTGCCTAGCAATGGGAAAGTAGGAGGCTTGTTCTGCTTTCAAATCTCATAAAGCTGGTTATAGTTCCATGACAGGTTCACTCTCTGGAAGTTTATACTTTTTCTTGAAGAGTTGTTCTGGCTTTTACCACCTCTTAGAAGCCTCCTGTTTGAACACACACACACACACGTACACTGACACCATCTTAGCTACTGAACTCCATCTGATTGTCATCCTTCTGTTGTTAATCTTGTCATTACCGGACTTTTATTTTGCCACGAAGGGGAACTTCTGCGGATTCAACGGCTCTACATTTTAGCTGTTTCACATGCACCAGTTTCCAACCAATTTTCTGAAGTTTGGCAGTAGACTTGCATGGTTGCAGTTATAGCTATGGATCTACCGTATTGAGCTTTATCTCCATTGCAAGTGGATATGATTGTTTATGTTGTATTCATGTTTGTTCTATTGAATTATATTACTTTTTTAACCATATAATTTTATCTTAGAAAGAAGTATGACTCAGTTCTCTTTGTACGCTACACGTGTATGTGCACTTCCCTTATAAACTGCTCTGCTTTCTTTTTACCAAATTTCTGTTGATGATTTAAAAACAAGAGTCCCAGTGTGGTACAAGGTGAGTTGCTTGAGAGGGGAATGGAGCGGCAATTTGGACCTCTGGCGGGAAATAACCAGTTAATAGCTCCACTATTTGGTGGCTTCTGGAACAAATTGACGCCATTTGTCGTATCACTACATGCTTATTCTATAATCTTGTGCTTTTTTACTATACTTTTGTGCCTTTTTGATAGGACAATGCCGTCTGGGAGATAGATTGAAGGTCTTTGAACAATTTCACTGAATGTTTTCACCAAGGAGATCTTTCCAATTCTAAGGCCAGTGCGTTCTATTGAATAATCCGAGAACATAAGGGAACTTAGAACAGGGAAAGGGGCTCACGGGATCCCTGGAACTTGCCTGTTATGTTGTTTGGGCCATTGATCAACCCGAGATCATGTTCCCGCGAATTAATTCATGCAAGTTTTTTTCCGGAACCGCCAAGGCTTCAACTGCGTTTGCGGGGGATCACAAGAGGTAGGCATGTGTTTTTCGATTTGAAACGGTCATTTCAGATTGCTCTACCGAGAGACTATGGGCCTTACTGGGTGGTTCCTCGTCCGTAAAGCCTTTCGAAGAAGAGGTAGATTCTACGGGGGGATTTCTGGCTTAGAATGCAAGGCATAGTTATTTGAGTTCCGTGTGCCAATTTTTTTTTTCCAAATGGACTCTGCAGGAAATACATGAATCGTTCCCATCTCATGAATCTTAATCAGTATAAGTGATACAACCAACAGCAATTTTGCCGTAAACTGGTAATGGTAAATAAGGAAATGCACCAACAAACAACAAAGAAAAAGATAAAGGTTGTCATCTATTATGTCTAGTCAAGGACAAAATCTTTGAGCAAGCCCTCTCCATAAAGGGATTATTTGGTAAGAGTAAGAATTTGTTAAGAACTGTAAACCCCAAGCATGTGGAAGTAGAGGATTGTGGTTAACATGCTCAAAAGGGTTAAAATTCGGACATAAGAGACCTCAACCTTTTTGGATCTCGCAACATCTCGAAGCGTTATCCTTCAAGGGGTGTTAGAATCTGCTGATTTTAATAGGAGAATCCCATGATTCCTGACTGAATATGATGCCGTTTGTGAGAAGGTAAAGGGACATCATACCTTTGCCAACCCATTTTCATAAGCTCTGTGGAAAAGCCATTTCATAAACAGTAAACATATTAACCTTTGGTTTGGATTCGAAGTATGCAGATAAGCAAGTGCAGCCTGATCGGTAAGCTATATATGATCCATAAAATAGTCATTAACCTATTGCCTTTGTCATAGAAGAAAGAAAGTAGCCGCAACCTCAGGTTTAAAGTTCGAAGTATATCACCATACGGATACCATTCTCCAACTCATTGACCACAAAAGCAATAGAAGTCAAGATTACAATCTATATACATATGTTCTAACAAGACCACATGGATACAAAACCATGCTAACAAAAGCATATGTTCTCCCTGTTGATGGAGATGCACCCCGGATTTGGCTACAGGAATAAACCTTGGTCCTCAATTTCAGTAGACCATCTCGCTACAGAGAAAACCTCGATATTCAATTTTAATCGGACTGAAACAGAAAGGCACAAAGAAACAAGGCTAACCTTTTTAAAATAAATGTAGTCTAGAGCCCTTGTTCACCAACTTTTGGAGTGCAGCTTTAGCTTCCTCGAGGGTTTCAACTTTGTGCCCAGCATGAAATGGTATCCTTTGAATGTTGAACTGCACATGAAAGATGAGGCCGATCTGATATTAGTGCAAGATACATCTGACATGCATGCCCATGGACACATTTATTAAAGAAACTTATGACAAAAATATAATATGTAAATCTGCAAAACACGCTTCATGCGTTCCGTAGGCACAAGAACCTGCATGCATGTATATGCGTATGTCACATGAGCGAAGGTAGGGACAGAGGTGTGAGTGCGGGTGTGCCTGGAGGACATTGACAATTTAAAAATCATGGATGTGTCCGTGTGTGTACATTCGACGGGCCCTGCTTTGGGCTGTCATGCTAATTATAGGAGAGGGAGAAGGGAGGATGAGGGGATATGGGCCTTACAATCTCTCTTCTCTACCTAGGCTGATTTTATGCATATCTCATAAAACCAAAAGAATAAAACAGTTTTAGCAATTTATTATTAATCAATAAAGTAATAGTTGATTAATACTACTCTATGAAATGCTGACATTGCACTAATTATCTCCAAATTATGCTGACATTACAATAATTATCTCCAAATTAAAACTTAAAAATGTTTAAAATAGTGGTGGGTTGAACAGAAAGAACAAGCATCAGGTGTGAGTGTTCAACACGGTGCGGCATCCTATCAGAAGTGCCCATCTTACGTAGGTACATGATACTGGGTGCGGTTGGATTGGGACCTTCTTATCAACTTGAATGTTCAATTTTGTTTAAATATGTTAAAATTCCTGCAACAAAAACCAGTTTTTACAAGTCAGAGAAATCAACTGCACAGGTTGTACAGTCACTTAAGTCCAGAGGAGTCTCACAGATTCAGGATTTGAGGACGTGTTTCACAAAGACCCAAACTTTTGAACTAAATGAGAAGTTTTTTACTGAACTTCGGCATGGACCTTAGCATGGAGAAGAATTTTGAGGGTGTAAGAGCAAACCAAGGAACCCATGGTTTCAGATCTACTAAGTTCGACCCATTTACAACTTATTGAACTCAACCACTGTAGGTCACCATAACTCCACCCAGGTGGGATGGGATTGAGTCTCTTAGCAACTCAGAGCAAGGAAGTTTCACGCAGAAGATTGCTTATAGGTGAAACAGTAATCTTGGTTGATGGCCTTCCATGTTACTGAACTTTTAGCCAACTTGTACCAGCTACCAGGAGCTGATGAAGCAACCCCTACTCTTTGTTGGATATGAGATCATAGAATACTACTTAATGATGGGGCGTGCAAAATTCAAATAGTTACAGACGATCCAAGCACTACACCTGTGTTCCCTGTCTGACACGGACATCAGCCCCTTTGCTGTCTATGGATATGAGAGCTGCATCATCTATTTCTGCTTCTGCTGACAACAGCTCTTTGAGTCGTTTTGAGAACATCGTGTTCAGCTCCTAAAGGAAAGTAAATCAACTTATACCACTAAGCTAATCCAAGAACAAAGACTTGCACCTTCAGAGAAAGGACACTCAATTGCAAAATCATTTCAAGTTATAAGCCTACCTTCAAATGCTGTTCTCCTCCATTAACGGCAATCTTGTCAGGCTGAACTATTTCATATTCATTGACATCTACCCATGCAACAGTACCAAACCCACCAATGAAGTAAATGTCACTGCAGATTATCATAAATATGCAAATTAAATGCTGGGAAATAGAAGAGTCTATATGCAAAGCAAAGGGAAGGCCGGGTATCAAGAAGCATTTGAGTGTACGACAAGATACACTTTTTGTGTGATCCACATGCAAACCTAACATGTCTTGTCAAAAGTATCTGCCTTTAGGCATTTTGCATAACTTTGTTTTTCTGGTAGTGTAAGAGTTGAAATCAAGAATAGTGAAGTTTGGTTAGGATAAGACTTGAAATCAAGAATATGACCTTTTTGTTTTTTTGGTTAGACTAAGGCTCTAAATCAATATTAGTAGAGTTTGTTTAGGGTAAGACTTAAAATCAACATTAGCGAGGGATATCTTGTCTTTATTTAGAAGTATGTTGTTCTTCAAGAGACTTTTAATAATGGCAGCGAAGTACTTGTTGTTCTAATTGAATTGGCAACGTTTGAAGTTGAGAGATAATTCAGATGGAAATAATACAATGGATTGTTCTAAGGAAACTTCCCTTGGTCTAACCATTTCTTGACCTACATCATACTAGTCAAGTATCTGTTGTCAAAACAGACTTGAGGTGAGATGAAATATCCACTCACCTGTATCCATTATGCTATCATAGACCTCTATCTGATGCCCTTCCATCAGACTGTCAAAATAATTCACTAGGATCTTTGAATTGTTCAGACATCTGCTCAGAACATAATTTACTACTACAACTACAACTAAGCCTTTTCCCATACTAGATGGAAGGAAAGAATCATAACCGACCCTGGGGTACCTGCCTAAGCACCGGCTTTTCTAAGGGCCCAATCAGTATCATCCAGCTCTGTTTAGTCCTCAACAAACTGAACAGCTGCAGGCGTACATGGTTATCCAAAAACTAAAATCTTTTTCAAAACGGGGTCAAGAGTACAACCAACCAGATTTGATACACCAGACAAGGACAAACCTGATAGATTCCATCCTATAGTAGTAAAAATTTCCCCACTGTTGGGATGCCCCTTGATGGTGTTTGGCAATGTAGTGCTTATGAGCCCATTCCTACAAAAATAATTGAATTGAAAGTACTACATAAATTACAACATAGTGACAAAGGCTCAAGAGAATTGACAAGAATTATGATAATACACTGCACAATTAGTATCTAAAATACAAATTAGCTTCCATATGATATCAGGATCTATGCCCCAAAAATTTTAGGAACTCAAATACATAATGACTGCTACATTCTGGAAAACCTGAACTGATAACTAGAACTTTGCTTAGGACGACAGTATTAAGGAAAAATACAACAAAAGAATAACAGGGCCCATGTAGCAGATTTTCAGTAACAGGATATTTCTCCATTGTTCTTATTGAAGACATGGACACTGATCTGGTTCAATATATATGATATACTTCCTCTGTTTCTTTCTTCATGGAGTAGCCAGAGGAGCACCCAGAAGCACCCAGAATGTGGCGATTGATCAACACAATCAGAAAATCCAATGTAAATTAATTAAGCATCCAGGAACTTACAATAGAAATATTTTCAAATCTGAAAGTCCTTTTACAGAGAAGAATTAGAGGAGCAAGCCTGATGAAAAAATGATACATGATGTAAATGCAATTTTTTCTTTTGATGTTTACTGTGGAGAGATCACAAAATCATTACAAGATATCTATTCTTGATCCTTTAGGTGTTTGCATGGACTTGGCTACATCACCAGGCACTCCCTAAATTTGCAATAAAGGCAGGACTGAGATCTGTGTTTTTTTCTTATAAGATCTACATCTAGCATGTTAATTTCATCTCAGAAAAAGAATTAACTGAAATAAAGTTTTCTGCATCTCAGATTTACCTGTTTATCAGCAGGAAGGGGGTAAACTTTACCAAAAATTGTCACACCACTCCATCCAGGCACCTGTAATTCGAATCAGCTGTCAATCAAATTAATTCATGAAGAGAAACCATTTGAGAACTCTATGTATAAGGATAGACATACTTCACACATACAGCTCAGTACCTGAATAACAAGTGAGCATCGTGGATCAGCCAGCAAATTTCTCGTGTGGATAGCCAATGGTGAAAATGAAAAGATTGGATCTGTATCATACGATGAAATTATTATCATGTTAATCTGGAAAAGTCTATCTGTACTTTCAACTATATCTTATTGACAACCAAGTTCTTTAACATAGGACTTACGGCCCATTGAATCTGGGGCAAAGTCTACTAGTGAACCAAATGGGTAACCTTGTCGGCGATGATGCATTCGTGACATCACGGTGCACAGGTGAGCAAATCTGACCTTCAATCAGCCACACATAAGTCGTATGCCAATATATAAAGTAAAAGAAATATCACCTCCATTTGCCAGGACAAGCAAGAATGACTTCACCCGGAAACAAGTTTTTACAAAGCATTAAATAGTTACACCTGCTCCATCAGATTGCGAACGGCCAATGCTGGTCGAGGTAAATCATGAGCAGAAGTAGCACTCTGAACCCCACCAGAAACCGGTGTCCTGATGGCCCTACTTCCTCCACTTATTCCAACCATAACAGGTGATATCATCAAATTGTCATCAGAACCACCTCCGCTGTTTGCTCGACTGTCACTATCCTGCAAGTAAAATATAGAGCATGGAGACAAGAACTAAAAATTAGTAAGGTAAATAGTGGAAACATATGAATGCATCCCCGAGATAGGTGTATCCTAATTTTAACCGTGTCTTTGGGGTCCTTTGAAAAGGCATACCATAAAATAGATACTCATTCTTCATTGACAGGAAGCTATTTCAACACGTCACAACTAAAACTGAAATTGCTAAGACATTCGTTTGTCTCTAAGAAACATTCATGAAATATAAGCTAGTCAAGAATGCAGGTTTATTCAGCAGACATACCTGAACTAAACCTATATGGCTTCACAAAAGTTGGAATTTTCATCTCTTGAAATCCATATCATGAAACGATAAATCTCTGGTAGCTAAAAGAAAGGTTCATAGTTAGGGAAGCTTGTTCGTTTCAAAAACCAAAAAATTTAAGGAAGCTTGTTGGAGTCCACCAGATGTAGGGTGTCATATTTTACTATGTTGGCAAAAATAGTAGATTATCCACCATCATAATCTTATTAAAACTACTGTAGTTAACTCCATATTAGTTATTATTTAGCAACTTATTTGGATCGTGTACTTCTATGTACATGTGATTTGAAGGATTAAGTAAAATGAAGTAGATAGCGGGCGGTGACTGTGAGGATTTTCCCTATGCACTAAGCATATCGCGGAACCATCCGTGTTCTTTCATTTCATTTCGCAACAGAAGTCGTAAAAGGAAATAAAAGATGAGACATTCTAGGATTTAAGGAAAGAGAAAGAAAAGCTACATTTCTAATGGAATTTCGAACTACCCAATTCGATTAATCGCAAGAAAGGATCAACAAGAGACTCGAAGGAATTCACCTCGATCGAATAAGCGTCTTCCGAAACCAAATCGGGCCTCTTTTCCTGTTCACCTTGCTCAGCAACAGTATCGTTCTCGTCCACAGCTCGAATTGGGAAAGTACAAGTTCTCGATCGGAAGCCACTCTCTGAACGAGCTTTGAGACGGCCATTACTGCGATAATCGATGAAGGGCGTGATCTTAGAAAACCCAATCCATGATCTGCATGGTGATGCTGATGACTGAAACAATAATGAAGCTTCTAGAAGTCTGGGCCTCGAGATGTTGCTATACACGGCTTCCATGGTAGAGAGATCGAGCTATACTCGCTAGCACAGACACACGACACAGAGAGAGAGAGAGAGAGAGAGAGAGAGAGAGAGAGAGAGTACGGTCATTACTGGGGATGGCAAAAGATGTGAATAAACCTCTCTTTTCCCCTTGAAGAAAGGTGCGGATAAACCTTCCCATCAGAAAAGGAAGGGAGATTAAAAAAACAAAGCTAAAAGTAGTCTTTGTCAAAAGAAAACACTAATAATAAGCGATGGAATCGGGTCGAGCGGTCGGGTCACTTCAGGACATGATACGGATCGGGTTTGGTCCGGATCTGAGTCGATTCAGCTACAACCCATTTACAAAAATCATATATATGCTTACAAAGTTATAAAGGTATTTTAAAATATAAAAACTAGAGTTACGTAAAATAGAATCTCACACAGCACTTGTATATATTTGAATGATGAGCTCTTCAAAAAAATATATACTCTAAGAACTACCATCTCTTACTGAATACACGAAGAAATGGGTGATCGGATATAATCTATATATTCAGGAGTCTCCCACATGGAATCATCCCCGTCTTCCATCTCCATAGCAACGACAGAAGCAGCTTCACTCCCTTCCTCATTAACCTCAATAAAGGACTTCTGAAATATTTGCGACACGAGTAAAAGACTCGCCGATCGTGAATCCACCATCTCAGTAAATTCCCCTTTCATAGAAAAAGGCAAAACCAAACCCATTTGTTTGAGAACCGCAGAAGCTTCAATACTGTAAGTGAATTTGAATTTAGGTATCATGAATCTACCAACTGGAACTTTGAACTTTGGAAGATGTTACAAACAAATTATGAGACAGTTATCCAGTATCAAATATGCACAAACACAAGACTCTCCATTTCTCCACACTGAAAAAAGAAGCATGCGAGTGTCTAGATTCAGAGACAAGAAGAGGATAGACTGAGCATGCGGGCAAAGAGAGATGGACGATCAGCCACAAACTCTACGAGGCTCCGGCGTTGATCACGCCCTTAGATACCAGCAATGGCAGAAGCAGCTGCAGTCCCTCTCTCATTAACCTCAGTAAAAGACATGCGAGACAGTGATGATCCTTGCTTTTACCTTCATCTCTTTCATTACATACTGATCACGCTCTGGTTCTTTAGAAACAAGTCATGAGAAAGTTATTCAGTATCAAATACGCACAAACCGAAGAATCTCCATTTCTGACGATGAAACAAGCAAACAAAGAAACAAACATGATATTCAGTTTAAAGATTAAGCAATAAGAAGAGGATTGAGCACATGACCAACAAACTGCACAACTCCCATAGATTCCTCTCTGATCAAGAACACAAATGGGTGATCATCCACAAAATCTATATATTTAGGAGGCGCCCGCATGGGAGCACAGCCAAACCCCATCTGTATAGCAGTGAAAGAAGCAGCTTCACTCCCTTCCTCATTAACCTCAATAAAGGACACGTGAAATATTTGCGACACGAATAGAAGACTCCCCAACGGTGAATCCACCATCTCAGTAAATTCACCGTTCACAGAGAAAGGTAAAACCGGACCCATTGTACTGGATCCCCCTTCAGAGGATAGAAAGAGTCATCCTTGGTAAAAGATGCATCAAATGTCTCTTACCAGACTCCCTTGAAATAAAGGACATTTGCAAGGATGAACCTAGTTGAACTGTCGAAAGAATTAGGTGGAAGGAGTTGTTTGATGAGCCCTTTACTTCTGTTCTCAGCCCATGCATTCACTTCATTCTCCACCTCGGCGGCCAGTGGTAACATAGTAAGATTAACATGTATTGGTTGCACCTTTTATTCTATTACATACTTCAGTAAGTTGATCATACTAGAGGAGAAACCTTTAATTTAGTTGGTTTCATTGTGCAGTACAAATATTAGAGACCAGTTGTTTTGTGTACTAACACATGTTAATAGCTTTGGCTTTTGATTTAGCCTATAGTTATTGGCATTGTTTATGTGTGGTAGTACTTTATATGGAATTAACATATTCTGTAATTTAAGTTTATATTTTATCCAATCATTATATATTATGCTGCTATATGTTGCGGAAGATGTTAAAAGTAATCATGGTAACCAAATCGGAACCAATACTTTTGTGTGTTGCTTATAATTGTTAAGGTTCGTGTAAAACCTTCCGACCATCAGTCCGGATAATTTTAGGACGGCCTTTTTAGATCGCCACATCAGTTACGTATGTTTACTATAGTCGGAATAATACTTATTTTCCGACTATTCCAACTGTTCGTCCGACTGTTGCTTAATTTCGGAATAGAATTTGAATGAATTCTGGCGGGAAATACTCTGATTGCCCCACAGTTGGAATATATTTTTCTCCACCAAATCGACGGAGTTTGCCTCGGCTGCATAAATACCCTTCACCGTCTGCTCGTGGACGGGTTTGAATCGCACAGTTTTGTCGACCCAAATGCCAGAAGCAGACGAGATCATGGGGCCTCCCAGGCCGCTGCCGTCGGCGAGGATCACAGAGAAGATCTGGGAGGAGAGCGAGTTGAGTTCCTCGTTGTTTTTAGCGTTTAGGAACGAAAGCAGCTGACTGGCCGTTCGTCCCTTGGATCCGACGGCTACCATTGCCAGGGCCATCCGGAAGGTGAGCGGAGAGGAAACGAAGTTGTTATCCCTCGCTTCCTTCAGAGCAATGCGAGTAGGCAGCTGCACCCAGGACTCCATCTCTCTCTCTCTCTCTGAGGCAACGATGAAGAAATGCAGAAAAAGGAGACACTTAAGGAAGAACGGCAAGTTACAGAATTGTTGATGTGATGGTGATTTACATGATCTTACTCTTTCTAAAGAATATTAACAAATTAAAGAATTGTAATTGACTTTTAAATGTTTTATTGCTTCTTAATTATGTTTTGACCGAATTTCATAAGGCTCCCTGTCTTCAACAACAGAGAATTACAAAATTCACTGCGGATATTGGAATTGTCACCGATCCTTTTTACTCTAAGGTGAGCGGTTCAGGACCGATTCGTTCCACCTTCAATATCTCTCTTTCTTTCTCTCTCTATATTAGTGGTTGAATCTTGTCCACCACGTTCACTCATGATCATGAATTGCTTTCGAGTGTAAAACAATATCTTTTATATTTTTCAAAATATTTAAATTATACCTATATTACCTAAAAGTAATAGGTGCGTATGTCAAAGGTCAACCTCATTCGGCTTTCTCTCTCTTTCTCTCTCTATTTATATATATATATATAGGGAGAGAGAGAATGAGAGCCTTGGTCAAAGATCTTGTAATGAATATAATGCATTCGTATCCTGTCAGTTTTCTTCGCAACAAAGAAAAAGGGGACGACCCACTCTTGATATTTTTGTTAATATAAAGTTGTTTTCTAGCTTTCTTAGTTATCATTATATTTTGTTTAATGGAAAATCAACCACAAAGTCTTCTCCTGGAGAGGCCCTCGTTTAAGCATGAAACAAACAACCTGGGTTGCTTGCATCGACTGGGACGTGGGCCTGCGGAATGCCAATTTTATGGTTCCAGTTTCATGGGCCATGCTAGCAGATACACCTTAAGGGAAAGCTATTGAAGTTCTGGTACTAGAGATCGTTTTTCCTCGTTGATGCCAATAGACCTGGTTGGTCCTAGGTAAACCTGTACCCATGGTTCCAAGCCATAAGTTTCAGTTTCATCGAACTTGAACCAGCCCCCCCTCCAGTTCCATTCCAAGCCTGGTTGTACAACGGTTCCAGGAAAGCTATCAAACTGTATTAATACTTCATGAAATTATCGATTTGATTGTACAAACCAATCAAAATCAGGTAAGTCATACCATGCATAATTGATGTCAATGGCAGTAAATTCAATAGAAAGGTTTGAATCTGGGCTTATTCTTGATGATCAGCTACCTCAACAATGTAGAAAAGCAGCAAGATCCTTACCTCTCCCAAACCTCATAAAGAGCACATAACTCATCGTTCCACTACTCAACAGTCTTATCAGTAAGGATATGGTGAGAGAGAGAGAGAGAGAGAGAGAGAGAGAGAGAGAGAGAGAGAGAGAGAGAGAGAGAGAGTGAAAATTGGGGTGAATTTGGTTCGGGTTGGATTTTGATGACCTAATTCACTTTATCATTTGTCACTTTTTTTTGTTACAAAGAAGAGGCCGAAGTCTAACACATGTACCCTCTGAGAGTCAAACTCCCCACCAGCAGCAACGGTGGATGAGCACACCCTACTGGTACATGCTTAGTGCTGCCACCAAGGTTTGATAGAGAATTGGTGGAATTCTCATTTAAGACGACGGAAATCTTTCTACTGGCAGGAGACTTGCTTTCCACCTCCGAAGGCTCATTGTCCTCTTCAACTTTTTCTTCACCATGTATTTCCCCTTCAGTGGCGGGTACACCCACCACCAATATGGATGATAAGCCATTTCTTTCGCCGGCCGAGGCTGGATAGGCAAGCGATCGAGCTAAAGCAAGTACGAGCAAATGAAACTCAGCTTGTTCAAGAAATGTGCAGCTTGCACTTGAGCTCGATCTACCATTGAACTCTAGGCTCCAGGTTAGCTCGACCAACAATTTAGCACCAGTGCTCCACTTATGCTCATTTTTTTTTGAGATGGAACGAGCTCAGCAAAGGTTGGCTTGAGATCAATCTCTTTGCTCTCTAATTTCATTTTGTGGTTATAAAACCTGATGATTTCAAAGGGAATATGAGAAAAGCTCAACTCCTGTGTTTGAACCACATATTGATAAACCTTTCTTTACAAGAATATATATATATATATGTGTGTGTGTGTGTGTGTGTATGTGTATTTAGAATCACAAGCCATTCAACCGAGCACTGGTTAGCTCAAGCTGCATTCATCTACATGTCGAACTCAACTTTATGGTTCCAGTTGCCTCCTGTGCTAGCAAATACAATTACTCGATAATTAAAACACACACAAACCAACTAATACAATCCTCATCATCATCTAGAGGAGGACAAGGAGTCTCACTGTTTCCTGAAGGTCAAGAACCTTGTCATTGGATACAATCCCTCTCTCTCTCTCTCTCTCTCTCTCTCTCTCTCTCTCTCTCTCGGTGTTGCGATTCAGGAATTATTCAAAAAAAGGACCGATGAACACTAAAAAAAGGCTTATATATATATGTATGTATATATATATATGTATGTATATATATATATATGTATGTATATATATATGTATGTATATATATGTATATGTATGTATATATATGTATATATATATGTATATATATATGTGTATATATATATATATATATACATATATATATATATATATATATGAGGAACTGATATATGCTAACACCCTTAAGTATCCCTTTTTAAAGATACACTTTATTTACATTAACACTTTTGCTTTTTAAATTAAAAAAAAAATTAAAAATCCAAATAAATGTCAACCATCTATCTCTTGTGATAGATAGTCGTATATGTTAACATCTTTAAATGCTAGCCAATCTAAACAAATGTCAACCCTTTGTTTTTGATGATCGGTGGTTGATATTTAAAGTCCATGTAGATAAAGTGTACTTGTAAAAAGTACATATGTATTTTTCAATAGATTCAAATATGAGGGACGAGATTTGTTTGATTTTGCTAGCACCTAAGGGTGCTCTCATATACATGTCTCTCTCTATATATCCTAAAACAGGTTCAACACTAAAAGCCAGCCTCACACAGGGCAGGTTGGGAAAGATACCCATGAGTCGAGTCAAAATTGTTAATGTGACAGCTTGAGCACACTAAGAATGAGCCAACAACCACGTGCGTTGGATGAAAGGATCTCGACCCGCAAAAGTTTTCAGTTTGAGCCTAAACCAAACCATCTGCAGAACCGGATAATTGAAACCGGAAACCCTCCTGTCGGTCTGCAGAACCGGATAATTGAAACCGGAGACCCTCCTGTTCAGTTATGGTTCATAGTCTTTGAAAACCAACCTAAAAAGAGAATCGAAAGTTCCAAACCGCCTTAAATGTATTTTCTGAAATCCCTATATCGCAAACATATTGTTGGCTCAACTAGTGTTTATTATCCTTCCCCAAACCAGTTTGGTTCCCGTTTCAGGTTTCAAGCCCTCGGTTTTGGGTCCGAACCAGACATGTACTTTCCAGGGTGTAATAAAAAAAAGAGCCAATACAAGCAAAAACAACGGTCCTTATTTTATTTTTATCCTTTTAATTACATACTGAGCACATTGTGGTTCTTTACAAACAAATAATGAGACTGATATCCAGTATAACATAATCACAAACATAAGAATCTCCATTTCTCCACACTGAAAAAACATGCATGCCCTTAGAATGTTTAAATTCAGCACCAAGAAGAGGATAGATAGATTGAGCATGCGGCCAACGGAGATGGACGATCAGCCACAATTTCTACGAGGCTCCGGCGTTAAACCACACCCTTGCAATCTGATACCAGCAATGGCAGAAGAAGCTGCAGTTCCTCTCCCATTAACCTCAGTAAAAGACATGCGAGACAGTGATGATCCTTGCTTTTACCTTCATCTCTTTCATTACATACTGAGCACACTCTGGTTCTTTACAAACAAGTCATGAGAAAGTTATTCAGTATCAAATAGGCACAAACCTAAGAATCTCCATTTCTGACGGTGAAACAAGCAAATAAAGAAACAAACATGACATTCAGTTTAAAGATTAAGCAGTAAGAAGAGGATTGAACACGTGGCCAACAAACAGGACAACTCCCATAGATTCCTCTCTGATCAAGAACACAAATGGGTGATCAGCCACAAAATCTATATATTTAGGAGGCGCCCGCATGGGAGCACACATTACGCGCATCCTTATAGCAGTGACAGAAGCAGCTTCGGTCCCTTCCTCATTAACCTCAATAAAGGACTTGTGAAATATTTGCGACACGAATAAAAGACTCGCCGATGGTGAATCCACCATCTCAGTAAATTCCCCTTCCATAGAAAAAGGCAAAAGCAAACCCATTTGTTTGAGAACCGCAGAAGCTTCAATACTGTAAGTGAATTTGAATTTAGGTATCATGAATCTACCAACAAGAACTTTGAACTTTGGAAGATGTTTGTTTATGAACTCTGGGTCCGAGTCGACTTTATTCAGCAGATCGTGTAACCCATTTCTCTCATCAGGAAGGAAAAAATACATGGAGAACGACCTCCTGTCCCGGCCTTGTCTGTAAAGCAATTTGAGGACTTTGAATCCGGGAAAAGCAGCTACAAACTGCTGCTTTCTGCTGGTCATAAATGGAACTTGTACTCGATCCCCCTTCAGAGGATAGAAAGAGTCATCCTTGGTTAAAGATGCATCAAACGCCTCTTGCCAGAGTCCCTTGAAATAAAGGGCATTTGCAAGGATGAGCCCAGTTGAGCTGTCAATAGATTTAGGTGGAAGAATTTGCTTGATAAGCCCATTAGTTCTGTTCTCAGCCCATGCATTCACTTCACTCTCCACCTCATCGGCCTGCAGTAGCATAGTAAGATTAACATACTGGTATCGGTAGCACCTTTTATTCTATTACATACTTCAGTTCGGTGTGGTTGCTTATAATGGTTTAGTTTGGTCTCCAAAATTGAGAATCGATTATATTGGTTTGGCGTTTTAGTTTCAACCATTGAAAGAAAAGGAAGAAAAGAGATGGTTGAAACTTAATAGAGCTTTAAAAATGACAAAGTCATTTAGCGTTTGGCCAAGGCGCTCACCTTGTTTTGAAAATCGACGGAGTTGGCCTCGGCTGCATAGATACCCTTCACGATCTGCTCGTAGACGGGTTTGAATGGCATAGATTTGTCGACCCAAATGCCAGAAGCAGACGATATCATGGGGCCTCCGAGGGTGCTGCCGTCGGCGAGGATCACAGAAAAGATCTGGTTGGAGAGCGAGTTGAGTTCCTCGTTATTTTTAGCATTGAGGAACGAAAGCAGCTGACGCGCCGTTCGTCCTTTCGATCCGACGGCTACCATTGCCAGGGCCATCCGGAAGGTGAGCGGGGAGGAAACGAAGTTTTTATCCATCGCTTCCTTCAGAGCAATGCGACTAGGCAGCCGCACCAAGGACTCCATCCGGCTCATCTCTCTCCCCCCCTCTGTGTGTGTGTGTGTGACGCAGAGACGAGGACGAAGAAATGCAGAAAGAAGAGACAAGGGAGAATGGCAGGTTGGAGAAGTTTCGACGTGACGAGAATTTGCGTGATCTTACTCTTTCTAAAGAATATCAACTATTAAAGAATTGTCATTGACTTTTAAATATTTGATTGCTTCCTAATTACGTTTGACCGAATTTAACAAACTTCATAAGGCTCCCTGTCCCCATTATGAAATTGACTGAAGATATTGGAAGATCCCGAACCTTTTCACTGCAAGGTGAGCTGTTCAATACGAATTCGTCGCACGTCGCCAATATATATATAAAAGAAACACTTAGATATTAACAAATTCAAACAAATTTCAGTTATGAATAGTAGAAAATTAAATTTAAAAGGTAAAAAAGTATATATGTATTTTTTGGAGATACATTTATTTATATGAGTATTTTTATTTTTTAAATTTAAAATTTCAATTATGTATGTTTTATTTACATGAGTACTTTTATCTTTTAAATTTTAAATTTCAACCATTCATGGTTATAGATGAATTTTAAATTTTTTTTATTTGCTAGCACTAGCATATACCAGCTTTCTTATGTATACTATATTTTGGATCCTACACGGGTCTATTTATGCCCACTTATAACTTTTTTAGTGGTTGAATGTAATAATAATATTTTAATATTTATTAAAGTTTCTTAAAAAAAATTTAAAATTACGCTAATATTTCTCGAAAAACAATCGTTAATCATTAGTAAGCATTGAGAGGTGGACAACTTTGTTATATATATATATCTTTTATCAAATATCTTGTAATGAATATAATGCTTTTGTATTCCTGTCAGTTTTTTTCCTAATAAAGAAAAAGGGGATGACGCGCTCTTGATATTTTTGTGAATATAAAGTTGTTTTTGTAGCTTTCTTAGTTACAATTATATTTTGTTTAATGGGAAATCAACCATTGAGTCTTCTTCTAAAGGGGCCCTTGTTTAAGCATGAAACAACAACTTGGGTTGCTTGCATCGAGCGAGAAGCGGGCCTGTGGAATGCCAATTTCATGGTTCCAGTTGCATGGGCCATGCTAGCAAATACACCTTAAGGGAAAGTTATTGATGTTCTGGTACCAGAGGTCATTTTTCCTAGTTGGTGCCAATAGACCTGGTTGGTTCTAAGTAAACTGGGACCCATGGTTCCAAACCATTAGTTTCAGGTTGGTTCTAGTTTCATTTGTGATAAAGTGGGAACATGGAACTGGAACCAAGCTACCGCTGTCAATTCCAATCAGTTTTTGGGAAGACGGAACCCTTAAGCAAATTGAGGAGGTCCCAAGCTAGGTTCCGGAGGCATTTCAGGTCCGGTTCCAACCACCAAGCCAGGTACAAACCCACTAAGTCTAGGTGCCAAAGGTTGCTTTCTTGTGAGGTTTCAACACAGAGCATCTCCTAGAGCAATCCATGCCATCCAACTGTTTTCCTTGCAAAACCTTCCTTGGGAATTTATTGCAAATTTAAAATAAATTAATTTAAAGTGACTTGCAAATGAATGAAAATAAAGTTTGATGGATGGTTCATCTTTGGAGATCTTAAAAAAAGATGAATTTTGGCAGTGTTGGTGGTCAAGTATACAGGAGTATCAAACTGTATTAATACTTCATGAAATTATCGATTTGATTGTACAAAACAATCAAAATCAGATAAGTCATACCATGCAAAATTGATGTCAATGACAGTAAATTCAATAGAAGGTTTGAATCTGGGCTTATTCTTGATGATCAGCTACCTCAACAATGTAGAAAAGCAGCAAGATCCTTACGTCTCCCAATCCTCATAAAGAGCACATGAAATTCATCGTTCCAATACTCAACAGTTTTATCAGTAAGGATATGGTGATAGTTTAATACTTAGAGAGATCAGTAATGTGAAAAGACACGGGAAAATGAAGAGAGAAATCAGTAATGTGAAAAGGATGAATTCTTCAGAGTTAAGTGAAACGAGCAATCAACGATAAAAATTAGATGCACACAGAGCGTTACCTACTCTGGCGGACCGCTTGACTCACAAGATGCATGCCATGAGTTCGATACATGGTGTGTGCATAGGAACCTTTACGGTTGCCTAACCGATAGAACCCCATCATTCGAACACACCAAGCCGACCTTGGTGACACCCACCGGTGATTGGTTCCGGCCGAAGGTTGACGGAGGTGCCGACTCAATCAGACTTCCTGGCATGCCACAGCGCCACAGCAAGACAGGTCTGCCAAGAACGGTTCGATTCAAGAGAAGTACTCGATAATTACCAAATAGATAGAGAATTGGTGAACACGAAGATGACCTTGAGAGGAGACGATAATCATCACCTTCTTTATGCATACTCGGCTGGGGAACGTTCTTCTAGAGGTTGCAGGACCCTTCCTACGCTTTCTCAGTCACTGCAGTGTCCCCTCCTACGCTTTCTCTCAGTGGCGGACCTAGAAAATTTTCTAAGTTGAGGAGATGTTTATGGATTTGCCGGTCCATAAAAGTTTTCGAAACATCAAGACCTCATCTGCAATTTCTTTTGGACTTCATCGGATTGAGTAGGTCCACACCATTTCTTTCTCTACTTGATCCCACTCTTTCTTGTTTCATCATAGACTATCTCAATCTAAACTAGAAATTGCAGGCAGAAAGCACAACTATACTGTTCATCTTATATGATTCCATCAGCTTCTTTGCTCCTCTCAGCTAAAACTTTACCAAGACTGGCTCAGCTGCTGCCAACAATTCTTGAAGCAATCACACATGAAAATGTTACTTAAAGAATGGCAGATTGTCTGCCAACAATTCCGAAACATTCAGGAAGGTATGCTTTCAAAGTGAAATTCTCATTTATGACAACGGAAATCTTACTTCTACTAGCGGGAGACTTGCTTTCCTCCTCTGAAAGCTCATTGTCCTCTTCAACTGTCTTCTTCAGATCGTGTTTCCCCTTAAGTGGCGGGTACACCCACCACCAATATGGATGATAACCCATGTCTTTCGCCCGCCAAGGCCGGATATGCAAGTGATTGGGCTATGCAAGTGCAAGCAAGCGAAACTCAGCTTGTTCAAGAAATATGCAGCTTGCATTTGAGCTCGATCTACCTTTGATCTCTAGGCCCGAGGTCAGCTCGAGCAACAATTCAGCACCATGCTCCACTTGTTATGCTCATTTCTTTCTTGAGATGGAGAAAGCTGACGAACGAGCTCAGCCAAAGGTTGGCTTGATATCAATCTCTTTGCGCTCTAATTTCATTTTTATGGTTATAAAACCTTATGATTTCCAAAGGAATATGAGAAAAGCCCAACTCCTGTGCTCGAACCACAGCTTGATAAACTTTATTTACAAGAATATATATATATATATGTATATATATATATGTATATATATATATATGTATATATATATATATATATATATATATATATATATGTATGCATAAAGCTCATTTAGGATCACAAGCCATTCAACCGAGCACTGGTTAGCTCAAGCTGAAGATTTAAAGTTCATTCAACAGAAAGATATCTTTCAACAGGCCATGCACATAGAGGATGAACAAACCATGCAGCAAAAATAAAGTTCACACAGTACCTCCAGAAAAAACACATCAACAGTGTGGTTTCATAATAAAGCACATTCCTCTTTAACCAAGCGAAATGACTTGGAAAGCCACCCAACAATGTAACTAGGAAACAAGACTCTGATCGCTAAAGCATCCTTTCCATGACTAATTCTGGGTCACCACAGATGAGATCATAGATTGCATTTTTGCAGATTATTATCAAAGGTCTAGTCCCATTATATTGCATTCATTCCTCCAGGATATGTTAACAATCATGTGGGAAGATATATTTTCTACAATGCACTTAGAGATGATATCAAGAGTGAGCGCTCTTCTTAATGGAAGAGTATATTACCCACCGTGGAAAACTTGATTCCATAATGCTAATCATATAAAAAGCTTGTTTCAATAGAAACACCAGCTGGGAGTCGATGGCAAATTGAGAGCCATAAACTAATTAAACAAAACAAGATGAGCACTAAATCCCTTTTCTTCAATGAGAATAAGAGAACATTTTTGTAATACTATACACTTCTCAATTTTAGGCGGTCTCCAAAGAAAAAGAAAAGGACAATGGAAGAATAAGTTGTCTATAAATAACCCAACCGGATTAAAGTACAATTTTTACAAAAGGAAAAGAGGAAGCTCAAAGGATGATGATAAAAGAAAGGTGACTAGATAGAGAAGAATGGAATGTATCTGCCTTTATAAAACATATAAATTTTGAGGTTTCCAAAGAAAAAGATCAAACATAAGACCAAATAACGAGATCTCCTAAGACAGAGATCAGACAGCATATCATATCAATTATATGAACCTTCGTAATAAGCTATCCTAATTCTAAGGAGATGAAACAAACCGACAATGAATAGGAGTACTACATGTTACAAAAGTAAAAAGAAACATGGGAGATGAGAGCTGAAAAGGTTTATAGGAAAAGCAAACAAATTTCAACTCAAAGCTAGAAGGAAAATCCAAAAGACATGGATATCTGAGGTTATGGAATCCTTTAAACAAACCCAACATGATAATAGAAAGGATTGCTATGTACCTCACGGAGCCCAATAAATGCTTTTGTTTCACATATAAGCATCAATAACCAACGGAATACCATGAGAACTTTTGGCACAATTGTATACAAATGATTCTACAACTTGAGGCCAAATATGAGGTAGAACGGTATAACCTTTTGTTTCTTTCTCCAAATTTTGAAAAGGAAAATCAATTCTCCACTCTCATTATTCAAACTCTTATGCTATTTAGTTCAGATACCATGCAGGTTAAGAGTCTGCATACCGTACAGAGATCCTTTGCTGAATGGGAGCCCTGCAGGAAGGGCAATCCTTCATGCCCTGCTTTTCATGAAGTTCATTGCAATTCAGACACACAACTTGGTGTGCACAAGGAAGAAAAACAACAGACATCTCTTCTGTCAAGCACATAACACATTCCCGTTCACGTTGTACATCTCCAACCGAGGAGTCTGGGAAATTCCCAACATCATAAACCAGCTGCAGGCTGCTATCCTTAACCTTTTGGATACTTTTGTTGGTCATAAGGCGAGAAGCATAGCTCCGGTCCATACCCCACCTAAGTGCAGCAATCTTTGATGGGTCTGTCTTCAATCTCAGTTGAGCAATCTCACTCTCAATCCTCTGGATGTTATCTCTATATTGTTGGTAATTTGTTTCTGCATTCATACGTATTGCATCTTCTTTTAATTTTGATGCATACTCAAGTTGCTGTCTTTCTTCCTTTTCAGCGTTAACTCGTGTAAGTGCTTCCTCCTTTGCTTTATCCTCCTGTCTCCACTTTTCCTGCAAGTTCTCAAACAGGACATCAGATGCAATATCCTAATAGGTTTCCTTTTCAATAAAACCTATGAACTACGTTAATTACATGGTCTAGAATGAAAAAGAATCATAAATTTTCATATCAAAAGTGACTACAATTTAAACGCATTGAGAGGAAAGGAGAGGTGCATTAGTAATTTTATGTGCATCAAAAGGATTCCACAATAATTAGAAGGTAAGATTATAAAGCAGTTGTAAGACCAAACAATACTCTATGCTGCTGAGTTTTGGGCAGTCTAAACATGTGTAGCGTATATGAAAAAATCATCTGTAATAGGTTACCAGAGGAAGGCTGGTGGTACCAATTAAAGATACAATGCAAGAGACGTTCTTAAGAGATGGTTTAGATATTTGGAAAGGCGTCCACATGAATCTCTAGTGTGAAGGTGTAAGAATTTAGACGCATAACATATTAAAAGGAGAGGAATGCCTCTAAACTGTTAAAGGGAAACCATAAGACATGCTTTTGCTTTTTGAGTTAGATGCTGACATGACACGAGATTGAACTCAATGGCAACTAAGAATTCATGTAGCCGACCCCCACTTAGTGAGGGAAATGCTTGCTTTTGTTTTGGTTTGGTGAGTCCAAGTCTCCAAGATAACTTCTGCTAATGCTAGATCTATCCCTTAGTCACAAAGAATTTTGAGTAACAAACCTCAATTGCTGTTAAAGACTCCTTAGCCTGCAAAACTTGTTGTTCTAATTGAGATTGTTTATGCCTTTCAGTTGCAAGTTCCTCTTGAATCAACTCTTTCTTCCTCTCCATCGAATGAATCTTCTTGAGGTTTTTCTTCTCTCTTTTTGAAACTTCTAGACAATTTCTAGCTGCTTTGTCAGCGTGCACTTTTGCAGCTTCCATCTCTTTCCGCAACTCTAGATTCTCCATCTCCAGCCTATGGGTATTACCAGTAGCATGGCGAAGCTGTGCAGTAGTCTTAAGGATGGAAGCCTCCATATCTGACAGCTTTTTCAAGGTGTTTTCCTCCAATGTCTGCCTCTCTTTTATCATTCGACCTGCCTCTTCCTTTTCTTGCCTCAGGGCTTTCAGTTCAGCTTTGTCTTTGCTCAGCCTTCGAGCAGCCTGCATAACCTTCTGCTGTGCCCATTCTGTCCATTGTTGCAGTTGAGCTTGTAAATCCCGTGCATGGTGTATCAATCTAAGCAGCTTCTCATCCTTTGCATCGGGTAGATCATTGTGGCCAAAGATTTCACATGGCAAACGGTGTGGGCAACCACAAGTTGCAACTTCCTTCTGAACATCAGGGACCTTTGCATTTGATTCTAGAGCATCAGTTCCGTTTGAAACCAGTGACAGAGAAAGATCAGTAGCCATCAGAGGACAATCCAACGGGACATTCATGGTATTTTGCACAAATCCTGCATTAGCGAACAATCCAGCACTTGCAACAAAATTAGGCTTCCCTGTGCTAAGGCCCGGTTCTGGTGTGCCTGGTCCAGGCAAAGCATATTCCTGCGGAGGATATTTTACAGTTGAAGAACCGGAACTGATTTCAGGGTTCCATTTCACACCAGCATATTTGTTGCTCTTACTTGATCTTGAAGAAGCCTTGACACCATTGCCTCGATGCGCATTTTCAGATTGACCAGTCTTCTGCCTAAAATGTACGCGTTTGAAATTATTCAAATGGTGATTTCTATGGGAATCTGGTCTAAATGCTTCTAATGCATATTTTGCATCTGGCAAAGATACATGTGTTGTACTCCTATCTTGTTCTCTGCTAATAGATGATGAGTCCTTTGGAAGACAAAAGGAAGAAACACTTGAATCCCCAACACCCTCTTCATCTTTTGGTCTTGCGGAGATACCGCAGCATGAGGAATTCGCTGGATCATTTAGTAGCCTTTCTGAAGAGTTTAACTTTTCAGTGTTTTGATTAGTTGAAGACAAATTGGTTGATGAAGGAAACTTGGCGGCTTGTAAATTGGTGGTTCCACCCACAACAGGCACCACACATGGTGATGCACAGCCATCCTTCTTTTGGAATGATTTTGAGCTACTGGCTGGCAAGCTCGTAGGTAGAACATTCTTTGATGGAGGAACTGGAGGCAAAGAAAAGCCATCCGCATTCTGACTTCCAACAAAATTGCCCATAGCATCAGTATCCATTGCACATGCATGAGCTACATTCATATCACAAATAAGCAAGCACCATAGAGCATCCCCTGTACTGAAAAATGGCCTCATTTCCCTCAAGACACAAACCATCTCATCCAAAATGTGCTTCTCCAATTGTGGTAAATCTTGAAAAGAATGACCTTTCAAATCCGTTCCTTGCCCATTTTTAAGAAATGCAAGCACATTGTCAACGATATTTGATACTGGATCTTTAGAACCATAACAACGCCAGCATCTCAGCACTGCCTTTTTTGCAACATCCAGGCTGAACCCAGAGGAAGCTATCCTTTTAATTGCACTTTGGTAAATCACATCAAGATTGCTGAGGACAAGTTCCTCCAGCTCAGCCTCAGTAAATTCAGTCCAGTCAGCATCATGGAACTCATGCACATCCAGTTCCTCTTGAACTTCATGTGTCTGCAAGAATTCGTTATATGCTAAAACTGGCCTAAATGCTTGTGAAGCAGGTTTAACAAGATCAATCTGCTGCCTCGCTGTGACGCACATATTGCAGATATTGCCCTTAATGAGGTATGAACCACTCGCATTTCTTACATCAGGAATCTCATAATCTGGAAATTCAACTATGGATGAAGAACACTGATTCAGACTGCTGGTGCCATTATTGACATTGGGGTCAGAATCCGAGCAAGAAACAAGGGGAGTATCGGCGCAGAATTTTCTCTTGTTCCTACTCCTTTTTCCTTGGACAGGAACACTAGGTGATAGTTGACCAACTCTCGCAACAATGGCTGCCATTCTATATTCAGAATCACAAAATTGCAACTGCGACCTCTTCTTATCTTTGACACAAAATCGTCAAACAGATCATTCAACCTACTTATGATGAAAACACAATTACTCATTAAAAGTTCCCGAACAAAATCAGAACCAAAACAAAAGTAGAAAGGACGATTAGTCGTACGCCAAAATCAATAAGAAACAGCAAATCCATTAGTAAAAATCGAGTCAAAACAAAAAGAACTCCAAGAGATTAACATTACATGATAATTGCAATCCATGAATACCACCGTCGACAAAAGTAAACAAACAATCCATCAAGATAAACAAGAAAATACGAAAGCAACAAAACACCAACGAGGTCCAATCACTAAAACCAATGAACCATACAACAATCCATCCGTCAAATAGAAGAAACGCAGTTTCGTAAATTATAGTGAGAATCAGATAAAATCAAGATCAACCCATCAATTATCTTCCCACATTTCCGGTACCCAAATAATCAAAAGAGACACCTGCATCGGAAACGAGAGGAATTTCGACGGATTTTATCAGAATGTCACAGAAACCACGAGACTTCCCCATTGGATTTTTTTCGATATACCTGCTTGGAACTTCTTACACGGTCAGAACGGCATTCCGATGACTTCCGACACGGCAACGACTCCCCTCAGGAATATTTACGAGAGAGAGAGAGAGAGAACTTTACCATGTACGATATGGGGTCTCTATGCTTCGTATCCCACCGTTATACTTGTGTACATACATAAACAATTATATATATATATATATATATATATAAGAGTGCGTATAAATGTATGCATGTATACATACATATATACGTTTTGGTTTTTCACAAATATGCCAACCACCACGGTTACCTAATTGTCCACATGTACTAACCATAGTTAAGCAATGGTATATTGATGTGTGCATTATGACTTTCCAATCTTGCGCAAATTGATAGGGTCAAGGTCAGATATCTCTTTCCCACAAACCATGGAGTTTGTTTTTCTTTTTTAATGGCTATAATATCTTCAAATTTTTTTGTTGATAATTCTCAAAAGTTTTAGATACTTATACCTAGATACTTCAATTTTTTTCCAGAACCGAGGACTCTCCGATTAGATTATGGTAAATCATTTGGATACTTTTGAAGCATTTGTTTATCCCTTTTATTATTTTCTTTTCATACTTGTGATCTAGGGTCTAGTATTTTTTTTCTGAGCTTTATATGACAGTACGTCAATATCTACAACATTTTACTCAAACCAATTTTTTCCTTATAGAAGATGTTCTATCTTTAAAAAGTTGCACAATCTCAGCTTACATATAAAAACAGATCTTGAAGAAAGTAGTGCAATCGCAAGATTCACATGATTTAAACAATCTTTCGCATTTATATTGCTCTTTACATAATAAAATGATAGTCCGAATTCAACAAACATACAAATACACATATATAATTGTATATACATATATAGTGTTATATGTTTAATCCAATTCATGCTTAAATCCACTCAAACTTCTTTAACGTTTCATCATGAGCATACCATTGTGCATTAAATATGAAATATGAAAAGTATAATTATACAATTCACTTTTTTAATTCAAATCCCTATTGTGATCATGTCAATTAGACGATAGAGATGTTTGAGTAGATTTGATCATGAATGCATGAGAGAGAGTTTGTCTATTACCTATTAGCTAGAATTAATGTCCTTTTCGATGTGTTGCTTTTAGAGTTAATCCTTTAACGTGTTGAGTAGAATTTCATCACAATTCTTGAACATAATTTCATATCGGGTGACAATGACATATTTCGTATTTTTCTTTATTATTGTGAAAGCAAATTACGTGATGTTTCCTGATTTTTTAATGAGATTATGTTTAGAACGTGGCATGTTTCATAGATTGTGTGTATAATCTATCTATCTATCTATATATATATATACATACACACATATGTGCGTGTAAGAAAAGATTTTAGAACCATATGCCCAAGGGAATGGATCCGGGCCCAAATATAAAAGAAATTGGGGTTTGACAACTGTCCCTCTTAACTTCTTAGGTATATTCTTTGGCCCAATTGTATCTACCGTTAAAAATCTCTAAACATTTCTTTCCTCACTTTGAGCTTTACGTACACATGCACATATATGCGTTCATAAATACATATATTATTATCAGGATGATAAACATAGTTAAAACATAAATACAAGAAATATATTCGACAAACTCAAATTTCAGTAAAAACTATAATATAATTAGCAAACTGCCTCTGTGTGTGTGAGAGAGAGAGGGAGAGATTTTCTCAATTCACCAACCAAAATGTACGATTTATGAAGTTAGGTGGTTGTTGGTAAATAGCTGATAATTTTGCAGTGCATTTGTAAATTTTCTCAAACAATAGTCCAAGTTGTCATCTATTATGAATTTTAGATGAATCATGCTCCACTTGACTTTGTTTTTAAGAGTATTTCAGTTGCCATAGTGTTATATAAAAGTATATGTATGTAAATACTTTTGTAATATAAAATGTATTGACTATCATACTCGGAGATGTTTCACTTAGTCAATATTTGTGTTTGTGATAGACTTTGGTTCCTTTTTCGCTTATATCGAATTCCTTTTCTTGATCCGATTAATGCGTCATAGCCCTCTCAACCGTGTAAATGACCTTCAGGTGCTTCCCTCTTTCAAAGAATATCCATGCTTCTAGGGGTGATTGAAACCGGGAAAAACCAGTAGTTTGGTTCCATTACATGTGTGTGGTTCGCTTTGGTTCGGTTCAAAAGGGCTGTGGTTCAGTTCGCAGTTTATCGGAACTGTGGTGGATCTACCCGAAATTTTGAAAATTAATTTGAAGTCTATAACTTATGATGTGATTCATGGGCTATATGCCTAGTTGGCTCACCTGAAACCATTCAAGGTTATATATATATATATATATATATATAGGAAAATTCATTCCTAATACTTATGATATTCTGATTCATTGCTTTTGGATGACATAAATGTAATTTATATTTTTTTAAAAAAAGATTTAAAAATTGATAAAAAACTTTGTTATTGGACTCATGTCTCCCAAAGACAATGGATTGACATGTGTAGAGGTGGATATGATCCAATCACTATATATATATATATATATATATATATATATATATATATATATATATGTATATATATATATATATATATGATTAGATCTTGCTCACTACTAATGTTGCTCACTTTATACCCGATCATTATTTATTGAGGTACGAACGTAATAACATTGTCTTACATATTTTAAAAAACTTTTAAAACTTTTTAAATTATGTTATGTCACTGAAAAACAATGGATAGACATATCTTGTTGTGGGGAGCATCCGATTTTGCTATATATATATATACACCAATGCTATTGGATAGTTTGTTATTCAAGAGTATATATTCTCATATATATATATATATATATATATATCATTTTTTCTCTATCTCTCTCTCTCTCTTTATATATAATATTAAATGTATAATATCTTTTATTACAATGGTGACAATTTAAATTAAAATGACTTATTTTGTATTTAATACATATGAATGCAAAGTTATTCAAATCTTCATAATTGATTTTAAAGATCAAATGGTGAAGATGTTTATAAAATATTATATACCAAAAGACATTATGATATACATAATGTTTATAAAAAATTATATATTAAAAGATATTAATATATGTGTGCGTGTGGTTCAGATTAAAAAATTGGCGTACGGTGGGGCAAATAGCCGATACAACTGTTTCAAGTGGGAGCAACTGTGTATACAACCACAGATTCAACTGTGGGGTGCAGGTTTTTACTGGATGCTTTAAATTTCGGCTGCCTCACCTCGCGTTTGTGTAGATTCGCCATCATATATATATATATATATATATATATATATATATATATATATAGCTACGTCTAAGAAACTTAACGAGAAAGCTCAAATATTTTTTTAAAACCCCTTATCTCAAACAGATCGATAGTTCAACAATAGAGGCGCTTCCTACCGTCGCACTTAGTGGGAAGTTTGACTCCCGAAAAAAATCTGAAACTTCACCAGCAGTTCCAAATCCGGTCTCTTGACGGGTTGATTCTGTTTCCAACCAAACCAGGACCGGACATGTCTAATTAAATGAGCTGAACACGAGTTGCTTGTTAAAAATTCAGAAAGGGGTGCAAGTGAACCGAGCTTCTCAGGAACTACTCGAGCATTCTAGAGCTCGACTTTTGAGTTCACCAGTGTTAGTCTTGGGCAGCTTATGAGACCAATCAAGCTTAATAATATAAATGTAAAATTTTATTTGCATTTTAAAGTTTTGTGTAAATGGATCTGGTCATATTTATCTGAGCTACTTCATGAGCTCAGTAGAGATTGATTTAATTGGAGTTCACTGAGCTCAATTTTGAGCTGAGCTTCATCAAGTCAATCTTGGTTGTACAGTGCCCAAACGAGCCTAGAGACCCAAGCTCGAGTTGTTTGAACATAACTCAAGCTCGAGCCGAGCATTATACTCAAACTCGACTCGGCCTGATTACACACTAGTTTAAAAATGTAAATTTTCAGATATAGTATTTTTCATATATTTTAAAAATTGAAAGAAAGTATTATCTAACTTAACATGGTTTTCTAGCATTTGTGAGCATAAAAGTTCTAAATACTTAGCAAGCTAACATGAGCTTCATCAAGCCAACCATGCTGCTCATTTTCAGGTTGTATATGTGTTGGGTTTGTTTAACATGTGTGAGAGAGAAGTTGACAAATTTGTCCAAAGTACTATCACCTTCATTGGCACCATGATCAAGAATGACTGAGGAACTAACAACATGATTTTGGGTGTTTTCCTAAAATTAAATAACCCATGTATGTAAGGTGAGAAGGAAGGTCGGTTAACGGGTCAGAGAACCGAGATCCACTTTTTTTTGGTCATAAGAGTTGGTGGAACTTCCAAGAAGCAAGATTGTGGATTCAAATATATTGGACTTGACACTGGCCAGTGGGGAGTTCCACTAGCATTGTGTGGGTTAACCTACAATTTTCTTGTCATCGTTTATATAATCAATTGGACGGTTGTGATAAAACTTTCGTCTCATGTTACATTTAATGTAGTCATGTACATTAAATATTATTGATCCTTATGTCGATATTAACGAGTGACTTGATTTATGCTATCCATGCAATCACAATACTGACACATATTGTTTAGTAGAGTCTTTTATATATATATATATATATATATGATTTGAACACAATATGCTTTTACCAAAACCCAACTAGTAACATATTACCTAATTGTGCCAGAGTTGTATATGGGAACCAAATCCCAAGAATACACTACATTGGAAGTTAACTGTTGGAATATAAATCATACTACTTAGATATTAGATAATCTCCCTCTCTCTCTATATATATATGTATGCTTTTGTGTAGGCTTTAATGATTGACAATTAATATTTAAACCTATCCTTTACTTTTAAAATACATGAGTATATTTAAAAAGTTATAAGCATCTTTAAAAAAAATTCAAAAACTCTCAAATTGTGGGCATTACTATTTTGTGTCAGTAGTAAGCGATAAAGAGAAACTAGGAACTCCTACACAGTCTCTCAAAAAAAGTCATCACCATCCCTGTGATCGCACAGATGGTGGTGCTGAAGCTGCTCGTCTACATGGCACAATCTCTGTGTTGATATGGATGGACAAGACTTATGTGCCATTTATACGATTACACAGACGATATAGATTGTCTAATAAAGTCTGTTACGAGAGACTGTCTAGCAACTCTGGGTTTATCTACCTGTCTATATCTATATCTATATATATATATATATATATATATATATATATATATATATATATATAGAGAGAGAGAGAGAGAGAGAGAGAGAGAGAGAGAGAGAGAGAGAGAGAGAGAGAGAGAGAGAAACATTTTGCGATTTCTACCTGAATGCCGTTTGTATCAGCTTGTTCAGCTAATTCGATTAACTGGGAGTCCAATCAAAACAGTTCAAGATTCACGGGTTAATAGACAGCTTGGTGGTTGAAAATAGATAATTAGTCAGAAAGATACGCACATGAAAGAGTGATTAAGTGACAGAAACGACCGTGCAAATACATCCGATGCATTGACACTCCCTATCACAAAATGCCAATTATCATTTGCTTATGTGCATATATGGTGTCACTTGATAATGTCTTCCTTAAGCACCAAGCTCTCAGCCTCCTACAACTGCTTGGATTAACATAATCAAGTGATTGAACAGTTAATCAAACCGTTTTGAGTCGTCTTATGCAAAGCAATCGCCGGAACTCGTATGAGTTCGATACCTTGGGTCTACCTAACCTTGACTGAAAATAACAAAAAAGAGACATGCAAGAAAGCTGTGATACATTGGATGAATCTCCAATCCAAATCTTGTCTCCCCACTTGAAAATCTGCACAGTATTTGGTTGATGTTGCCGCCCACCTTATGCGACAACTATATCCAACCTGCTTAGCCTCCACTGTTGTGAACCAGTACACCGGTTTGAATGGGAACCAAGCTGGTCCTGAAACTGGACAGACTCGAAAGGGTACCAACCTTGATCCCCTGTTTGGTTTACGGCTCCCCTTTTCGTGGAACTAATTGTTCCAATCAACAACAACAACAACAACTAAGCCTTTTCTCATACTAGACGGGGTCAACTATATGAATTCTTTGTTTCTACATATCCCTATCATGTGCCATGTTGTTAGCAACTAACTCACAATAAGATAGATCATTCTTTATTGTTTCTTTCAACACTTTTGTGGTCGTCCTTTACCTTTTTTAATACTTTTAAAATCTAGTTTTTGATATATTCTTAAAGGTTTTCTTTTTATATTCTTTCTATATGTCCAAACCATCTTAAATGATATTCTCTCATTTTATCATCTATTGGTGCTACTCCTAATTTGTTTCTAATAACCTCACTATGTATACGGTTTTTCCTTGTATGATCACTCATTCATCTCAACATCTTCATTTCTATCACACTATCTTTTGTACATGTTGATGATTAACTGCCCAATACTCAAAACCATAAAACATGGTAGGTCTAATTGTTGCTCTATAATATTTACTTTTTAATTTTAATGATATTTTCTTATCACAAAGAATACCTGACGCTCCTCTCCATTTTAACCAACCACTAATTCTATGCATAACATCTCCATCAATTCTTTCATCACTCTCAAAAATTGACTCTAGGTATTTAAAACTTTCTTTTTGGCGATGCAATATGTATCAATTTTAATTTCTATGTCCTTTGAAGTAACCAAATTATCAAACTTACATTCCATATATCCGGTCTTTGTTCTACTAAGTCGGACACATTTACTTTCTAATATTTCTCTCCATAGTTCCAATTTTCTATTAACTTTTTTCGTAGACTCCTCCACTAACACAATGTCATCTGCAAATAACATACACCAAGGTACTTTATCTTGAATATGTTTCGTTAACTCATCAACCACCATTATAAATAAGTATGGACTTAAAGTTGATCCTTTATGTGATCCAATATTAATTTCAAAGAAGTCTATGATTTCTTCATGAGTTCTCACACATGTTTTTGCACCATCGTACTTGTCTTTTATAAGGTTTATGTATGTCAATGGGATACCTTTTTCTTCTAAGGTTCTCCAAAGAACATCCCTTTGTATCCTATCATAAGTTTTTCTAGATCAATAAATATCATGTAAGATCTTTTTTTTTGCTCTAAAATGTTTCATAAGACGTCTCAAAAGGTGAATCGCTTATCTGCCTAGCATGAATCCAAATTGGTTCTCTATTGTACTCGATACTTGTCTTAACCTATGTTCGATAATTATTTTCCATAATTTCATAGCATAACTCATTAACTTGATACCTCAATAATTCATACAATTCTTAATGTTTCTCTTGTTCTTGTATATGGGTATAAGTGTACTCACTCTCTATTCCTCAGGCATCTTTTGGTTTATCCATATTTCATTAAATAGTTTTATCAACCAAGTGATTCCTGTCTCTCCTAGTATTTTCCAAACTTCTATAGGAATATTATCTGATCCTACCTATTTACCACCCTTGATATGTTTAAGAGTCTCTTTGACTTCATTTGAATACGTTGGTGGAAATTATGGTTTATATACTTTTGTGATTTGACTAACTCTCCTAAGCTAATACTAACATCTTTATTTTCATTAAAAAGCTTATAAAAATAGTTTTTCTATTTATTTTTATATCATCATTTGCCACTAGAATTTTTTCATCCTCATCTTTAATGCATCTAACAAAATTAAGATTCTTAGTTTTCTTATCTCTAGCCTTAACTATCCTAAAAATATCTCTTTTACTATCTTTTGAGTTGAGTTTTTTTATATAAATCCTCCCAAATTTTAGCTTTTGCTTCCCAAATTGAGATCTTTAGTTTTTTATAATTTTTTATTGAATTCTTTTACCTTTTTTACTTTCCGTTTTTGGTTTGGACTGATTGAGCTAATCACCCAAACCATAAATTAGGGGTTGATTACTTTCCATAAATCAATTGAAATAAGCTCTCGGTTTGGGAAGTCTGAAACATGATGGCATGATGGGAGTCGAACTATGTGGGTGAAGCACCCAAACCTGAGTTGAAATAAGCACCCAAACCTAATTTTAGCTTATGCACCCAAATTAGGGGTTGATTGTTTGATTCTAGCATGATGGCATTCGTAATGGTTTTTTTTGCTACAATTGAAGGCTGAAGCCTAACACACGTGCACCCTCTGGGAGTCAAACTCCCCACCACCAGCAACGGCGCTAGAACGACCTGCCATTGAGCTAAGCTCTCGGTGCTTCGTAATAGCTATTTTCTTGTTTAGCCATTTTCCCAATTAATTCCTTGATACACCCTTTCCTATGTGGGTGCATTATATATATATATATATATATATATATATATATATATATATATATATATATATATATATATATATATATATATATATGTGTGTGTGTGTGTGTGTGTGTGTGTGTGTGTGTGTGTGTGTGTTCTCATGAACAATACTTATCGATAGATAATGGTGGTCTTTTCAACCAATTGCAGCGAAGATATGCTCGTGATATTTGAAAAATCAACAGCTTTGAATCTAGAGAGCCTCTCATTGATTTGTGACATGAAATGTCGTAAGCTGTGGAAAAAATGTAAGAATTCAAATCCGCTGCTAGACTTGTTCCACTAAGAATCCGTGCAGCAGACCCCACTTGGTCCTGGAAAGGCTTGGTTTTGGTTTGGTTGGGAATGCACCGCTAGGGTGGAACCCATTGGAGGCCGGAAATGACGGTTTCGCGCAAACCCCTTGCGCCACTGTGTGATGAAGACCAACATAAAGAATTTGCTCAAAGAGCAAAAGATCACCTGGCTAGGGGCTCGATTCATGAGTTGGAGGTCATGAGTTTGATGGCTTCTGTCTCCCCATCGCACCAAGAAAAAGAAAAAGAAATTGGTGATTTTTTTATACCAAGATCATTTCAGTTGAAAAGGTTTGAGGACAGCACTTTTGATTGGAGAAGAGCATAGAATACTCAACATTCTTAAGTTGTTTAAATGACCATTGGACATCAGCTTATTTTAGAGCAGGGGTGGCTAGTGGGCCTTCAGGCCCCAAATCTTAAACTCTTTATAGTATCAATTTTATCGACTCAAAGATTTGTTAAACACTTATATAACATAATATTTAGGCCCCATAATTTTTAGATTCAGACCCCAAAATTTTCAGTCACATGCAATATCCAATTTTTCGTCGTGAACCACCTTTTAGAGTAACATTCTATTGGTAACTGTATTATTTAGCACCCAGAGCATTAGCTCAACGGTATGGCACTCTAGCGCTGTTGCTGCTAGCGGAGAGTTCGATTCCGTGAGGGTGCATTCTGTTGGTGTAATGGCTTTTAGGCCTCCTCCTAGTAACAAAAAGAAAGTCCCTGTATTTATTTACTTTGCAATGATATTTTACTGTGTTCTAGTCATGTTACATCATTATAGACATGTCGCATCACTCTTTGCTTCATTATAGACTTTTTGAGTCTCATGAAATGACTTCTTACCACGGTTTCTTACCCATTTATATCGCTAACCATGGTCATATTTCTCGTTTAGATTCAACGGGAATGCTTTTTAGATCATATCACCGACAGTCCTGATCATCTCTTGATTGCCAAGGAAGACGTTCAAAAAGAAGACAAAAAAGTTATAAACTAAGACTAAATAGAGCTACAGCATACAGATGATCAAAATGAAGATAACCGGAACGATGTGGAAGAAGCCCCTCTCAATGCTAAAGCAAAAGGACTAAAGAGAGCTGCACCTGAATTATGCCTAGCAGTCGCAGAAATCAACCAGAGATTTCAGTTGATATCAGAAGCTATGATCTGAATAAAGACGATACCGATGAAAGTTCTCACTGAATTAAAAGGATAAGAGATGCAAAGATTTTGTGTGCGTAGCTGCTCTATGCTGTTCAGGATATCGGGTCGCAAGTATCTCAAAGACTTGAAGTTTCTTTCTATGCGTGTTACAAGCTTCATTCGCTGGTTTGTTTCTATTGAAGCACGAGTGCATTTCTCGTGCACTAGTGTCGTTGATTTCTCAGAAGAGAACCAATCAATCTCTATGAAACTTGTGGTCCAACATCCTTTTGTAACTTTTATTTTATGCTTTCTTGGAGAACATAAAGAAAATGAACAAATTATTTTCTTCAAATTTAAGCATAATACGTTTAGAAAGTAGATAAACATCCCATTTCTCATAATGTGAGAAATACCTCAGCGTTAGCTTAACTTAGTTTTACCAAGCATTCTATATATAAACTGCTATTTGCATATAAAATTGTTAACTAATTGATTAAATATTAAAATAAGAACCTAAATAGAAAAAACTCTTAAATCCCGGAATCATTGTGACGGCAACCCAGAATTGGTTCTATGTAGGTATGATGGTTGTCAATTTTATTTTTTTATTTATTTTAAATCCACCACTGCAATAACCAACATCCTTTATCGAGGCAATCCTACTGGCAGGCTGCCCTTTGGCCTCTCAATGACTCACAATGACAAAAATAAGTAAACCAAGTTTCCTTTCTTTGCATTCACGGTCCCGGCTTTTGCTCTCTCCCTCACATCCTCTCCAACCCCACAAGCTTCCACCCATATCAATTTCCTCACTATTCTCAGCCAAAGGTTTCTTGACTCACGTTCATGGCTTCCTCGCATATTTTGTGAGCCCAACAGAAAGCACGAAGGCATGCAGGATGGTCCCTTGGAGCCGTTCCTATATGCACCATGTAGGCCTTCTGTCCTTGATCTTGCTCACATGCTTCATCGGGGCTGCCCGCCCGAAGCCCGTCGGCAGCACACTCCCAGCCTTCCGTGAGGCCCCTATCTTTCACAACGGTGAGAATTGCTCCTCTGAGAGCATCCACATTGCCATGACACTTGATGCCAATTACCTCAGGGGTTCCATGGCCGCGGTCCTATCCATAGTTCAACATGCCTCGTGCCCAGAGAATCTTGAGTTCCATTTTCTTTGTTCGTGCCGCGAGGTCGAACTGCAACAAAGTATTAGAGCCACATTTCCATACTTGAATTTCAAGTTGTACCGGTTTAACCCGGGATGCGTCCGGGGCAAGATCTCAATGTCGATCCGTCAGGCTCTGGACCAACCTTTGAACTATGCACGCATCTACCTAGCTGAGATCCTCGGTCCGCACATTAATCGGACCATATACTTGGACTCGGACATTATTGTGGTGGATGACATTGCCAAGCTGTGGGAGGTTCAGCTAGGGGACAAGGTGCTGGGTGGGCCGGAGTACTGCCATGCAAACTTTGTCAAGTACTTCACTGATAGCTTCTGGTCGGACCCCCGGTTCGCTCGGACCTTCGAGGGCCGTAAAGCTTGTTACTTCAACACTGGAGTCATGGTCATTGATTTAGAGAAGTGGAGGAAAGGAGGCTACACAAGGAAGGTTGAGAATTGGATGGTGATTCAAAGGCACACAAGAATATACTATTTGGGATCATTGCCTCCTTTTTTGCTTGTTTTTGCTGGGAATATACAAAGGGTTGAACATAGATGGAACCAACATGGACTTGGAGGGGACAACTTTAAGGGCAACTGTAGGAACCTACACCCCGGCCCAGTTAGCTTGCTGCATTGGAGTGGGAAGGGTAAACCATGGCTCCGGCTTGATTCTGGGAGGCCGTGTCCGGTGGACAGCCTATGGGCACCGTATGATCTTTTCCGGCATTCGTCATTGCTTTTCAATGAATGATTGGCTACATTGTCATCGACATGGCAGGATCTCCGACGGCGAGATGGTGGCAGCAATGACCAATAATGGTGGCGATATTAGTAATGAAAAACAAGGGTGGGTTCCAGTTACTGAAGAAGAATCAACAAAGGTCAGTTCAATGTGTCTTTTAAGTCATTGGGGACATAGAGAGAGAGGCTTTCACAAACCATATCTGGCATCAAGAAGGAGCAGATGCAGGCTGCAATTTAGTTGTTTTTTTACTAAGACCAATTAGAGGTAAAGAACGGAAAAGATTTTGTTATATTTCTCTGCGAAAATGATGTGAAAACTGTGAGCATGATGTTAATTATGTACACAGATTTCATAAGACAAATATTCATGATTCCTTTTACTGTATTGGTTGCTGATGCCTCACCAGCCATTTATGCCATATCCCAATACCTCATACAATAAAGCTGCTACTGCCGTTCACTCCTTTGGATTGATGGTGGTGCATGGTACACCTGAATTTGCGTTGACTTATGCATTCTTCTAAATAGAACCAATAGAAACATGTTGCAGTATATATATATATATATATATATATATATATATATATATATATATATATATATATATATATATATATATATATAGAGAGAGAGAGAGAGAGAGAGAGAGAGAGATGATTATCGCTTATCCGGATGCTCAGAATTAGTAGTAAATAAATAAATTCAAAATAGAAGAAACCAAGAAAAAGGTTCCTCACTAAACTGACTGGTCATTTTGCTGTTGAAGAAGACGAAAAAGATAATAAAGAACCAATACATTTTGTCTAAGCCACTTTTCTTTTCGTCTGTCACTTTTTTTTCTTTATTGTCCGGAAGCTCCCATTCATAGGTCCAAGATTGACATCTATGAAGCAAAGGTCTCAATGATTAATTCTGCAATTAACAACTAAATCAATAGATATTCAAATCGTTCGTTTGTTAACTGGAATGACCACCAGTGAACCTCGTAGCAGCTCTCTCTCTTTCTCTCTCTCTCTCTAGGTTTGATAATCATATTCATGGATGATTGGACTTTAATCTATTGTTTCATTACGAGGCCTACGAAATTAGAACTATAGGCCCAGTTCACCTCGAATGTGAGCCTCAGTTCCAAGTATAACCCTGTTTTTTACTTGATTACCGATAGTAATTCTGGTTTTAATATGATTGAGTAAATTTTATCCTATTCCCGTTTAGCTAGTTGAAATCTTTGTTTTCTTTTTTGGTTTTCTAAATTTGAACCTAGGGATGGCAATGCGACAGACCACCGCCTGGAATAGCCATGTCCTGCCTCATACTATAACCACATCAATTTTGCGACTGGATTCATGGTTGTCCGCGGGGATTGGCAGAAGGTTGAGCCTTTTTCTTTTCATTTGGATAACAGGTGGGTATGGGAATCCTTGTGTTCAAATCCAACCACAAAACATTTATAAGATTAACAAGATTGAAAATTTAAAAATTAGGTAGTTAAAATTTTGAAAATTAAGCATATGTGGATCTCTCTCTCTCTCTCTCTCTCTCTCTCTCTATATATATATATATATATATATATATATATATATATATATATATATATATATATATATATATATATATATATATATATATATATAAAAGAGAAAGCTTAGATTTAAAAAACCCAATGAAAATAGAAATAAGAGAACCACAAGAAACCCATCACACCCATTCGATCTTTGAGATAAGCGATTGAGATGATAAAACAAAAAATATTTATACACATCATACATTAAATGCAAACTACAAAAATGCAAATAGTACTTTTAATTCAAATCTCTATCATTGATCGATGAGGAGATGATTGGTTTCTTATGGTTTTCTATTTTTATGTGATACATAGAGAGAGAGAGGTTTAAGGCAGACAAGAGCCAATCCTGAGCCTGCAGCCTCTTCATAGTTATTCACTCTAAACTATATGAGTGAAGCTTCCATCAATGTCAGACAAATTGAACGGAGGCAAAGCAGTATGGTAGATGGACACGACATATTTAAAAATTTCCAGGTACAACAACATTGTATTAGATACTGGAATCACAAATTTTGTCAAGAATGTGAACATCATAATTCATCTTTCCTTTCATCCTTAGGTGCCTGGAGACATTCCTCGTCCCAATAGTAGGGAATTTCAACCTGGCTGCAGTATGAGGCATAGACCAATCTTCATATATGAACCTACATGGAAGATACACCCTTTAGTTAAACAGCATTTATTTGATGAACCATACGCCAAGCACGACTTTCGGATTCTGGACCAATTCAGTATAGAATCAAGAAAATGATTTCTTACATAAAGGACAATATTCAACAGAATCAAATCATGCATCTACATAACAGTCAAACAGAATCCACAAGAAGCTCAGCGTGAATTATTAAATACAGGAGTACATGAATAAACACCAACACTTTCACGGGTGGACGTGATATCACAACCAAGACCTGTAGATCAGTTGTGTCATCTGAATTCCAAACCTGCATTAATCAGACAGAATTTATTCAATTAACCAGTATTCCTGACTAAGATGTTAGTTGCCCCGAGGCTTCAGACAGAATTTATTCACCCATCTGTTTTTAAGTTAAACAAACAATTAACTTTGGTGGATGTAATCAAGTTGAGTAATTATAGATGGATGTTGAAATCAATGTTGTACATAGTGTATCGAAAATTTTGAAATTTAAACTGTATTGTAGTCATACAATATGGGGCGTGTCGTACAACGCGGTGCTTGTATCGCATCATATCATACGATATGCCCCGATATGGTGTGATAAAAACATTTTTGCGATACAGGTACATTAATCGTATCGATACACCCGTATCACATATTGTATCATAATATGTTGTTAAACCATAAATAAGACAATCTTTATAAATGAAACTCTATCAACCAATAGCAGGCTTCTTGAGAACTACATATCAGCACTTAGCTTAGCCTCAAGAATCAGCAGGAACAATTAGGGGAAATATGTCAGGGGCACTAAGCATCACGTATTTTACGCAAATATACTTTGTCAATAGTGTTTAGTGCTTCTAATGCGACCGACCCTCTAAGCGGTTAACTGCCACTTAAGATTAAAAAAATGAAAAGTTAAAGTCATCCAATAAGTTTGCTATTCATTTCAGCATCCAATCCACAACATAGATACCACTGCACCTTATGTCATTCAAATAAAAAAATTTACAAAAAGAAAACATAATATTTTCAAGATTAACAAATTAATTTCACTTTCAAGCATGCAATCCACAATATGGAGGCATCATCAATATTAATTCAGATAATTTTTTCACAAAGAACGTCTTGTTAAGTAAATCATCTTAAATGGAGGTACCAATCCAATAACTCCCAAGAATCGGTGACACGAGAATCTGAATGCGTTGGTACATATAAAACAAGACGAAATGCTTCAAATTTCTTAAAGAATTATACAAGCACACCTTAGACTTCCATGTATGCATCAAACACTTAACCGTGCAAAAGTTTTCCAAGTTGTTGACAAGACCATACTAGCTAAGTGATCATGAAAGTCTCCATGAACAGAGCTAACATCCTGGGACCCGGTCACTTCATCATACATTATTATCAACTCAAAAATCATCATAGACGCATAAATACCATCATATCTCGAAGTATCTCCTATCCTATGAGGCATCCAATAAGAAACAAGAATTTTACCACAACCAAGAAATTGAAGCTTGCTCTTAAACCACAATTTTAAGAAATAGATGGAAAAACTATTTTTATAATCTTTTTAATGAAAATAAAGATGTTAGTATTAGTTTAGGAGATTTAGCCAAGTCAGAAAAGTATATAAACCACAATTTCTACCGACGTATTCAAAAGAATGAAGTCAAAGATGCTCTTAAACATATGAAGGGTGGTAAATCGGTAGGACCAGATAATATTCCTATAGAAGTTTGGAAAATACTAAGAGAAATAGGAATCACTTGGCTCACAAGACTATTTAATGAAATATGGAAAAACCAAAAGATGCCCGAGGAATGGAGAGCAAGTACACTTATACCCATATATAAGAACAAGGGAGACATTCAAAATTGTGTGAATTATCGAGCTATCAAGTTAATGAGTCATACTATGAAATTATGGGAAAGAATTATCAAACATAGGTTAAGACAAGTATCAAGTACAACAGAGAACCAATTTGGGTTCATGCCAGGCAGATCTACTATTGAAGCGATTCACCTTTTGAGATGTCTTATGGAACATTTTAGAGCAAAAAAGAAAGACCTTCACATGATATTTATTGATATAGAAAAAGCTTATGATAGGGTACCAAGGGAGGTTCTTTGGAGAACTTTGGAAAAAAGAGGTATCCCATTGACATATATTAACCTTATAAGAGACATGTATGATGGTGCAAAAACATGTGTGGGGACTCATGAAGTAACGACAGACTTCTTTGAAGTTAATATTGGGTTACATCAAGGATCAACTTTAAGCCCATACTTATTTATAATGGTGATGAATGAGTTAACAAAACATATTCAAGATGAAGTACCTTGGTGTATGTTATTTGCAGATGACATTGTATTAGTGGAGGAGTCTAAGGAAAAAGTTAATAGAAAATTGGAACTATGGAGAGAAACATTAGAAAGCAAAGGCCTCCGACTTAGTAGAACAAAGACAGAATATATGGAATGTAAGTTTGATCATTTGGTTACTTCAAAAGACATAGAAATTAAAATAGGCACATATTGCATTCCTCAGAAGGAAAGTTTGAAATACCTAGGGTCAATTTTTCAGAGTGATGGAAGAATTGATGGAGATGTTACGCATAGAATTAATGCTGGTTGGTTAAAATGGAGAGGAGGATAAGGTATTCTTTGTGATAAGAAGATACCTTTAAAATTAAAAGGTAAATATTATAGAGCAGCAATTAGGCCTGTCATGTTTTATGGTTCTGAGTGTTGGGCAGTTAATCATCAACATGTACAAAAGATGTCTGTGATAGAAATGAAGATGTTGAGATGGATGAGTGGTCATACAAGAAAAGACCATATACATAATGAGGTTATTAGAAACAAAGTAGGAGTGACACCAATAGAAGATAAAATGAGAGAACATCATTTCAGATGGTTTGGACATATAGAAAGAAGATCAAAAGAAGAACCTTTAAGAAGGTTAGAAAAACTAAATTTGGAAAGTATTAAAAGAGGTAGAGGACGACCACAAAAGTGTTGGAAAGAAACAATAAATAATGATCTAGCTTATTAGGAGTTAACTACTAACATGGCACAAGATAGGGATATGTGGAAACAAAGAATTCATGTAGCCGACCCCGTCTAGAATGGAAAAAAGGCTTAGTTGTTGTTGTTGTTGCAAGAAATTTAAGCTTGCACAGGAAGAGGGCTTTTATTATTTCAGTCGAAACCCACCAACAAGGATAGATAAGGTAGCGATGCTAACAAAAGACACAAGTTTCACTCATTTTCTCCAACCCCTTGTAGTGCAGGAGATCTTTCCTTTCCTACATTTAACACACAAGTTTTGCGTTTGTGTATGTGTGTTAGAGAGAGAGAGAAAGAGGGCAGGAGACCTGTGATCGAACAGGAAGAAGTTTGGGAATTGATTTCCTCCAATTGAACCATCAGTAGAACGACCGCTACAACGAAAACGGGAAGAGGTTTAACCATCTCTCTCTCTCTCTCTCAAGTTGGTATCTCAGCTTGCTTGCAGGAGGTTTGAGCGCCTTCCACGAGGGAAGAAACCCGTGCCTTCGTTGCTGTTTGTTTCCTAACACCAGGAATTAAACTCACTGCTCCTTACCCTGGATAAATCCGATTAAACATGCCCATTATCCTTTTGTCAACGGAATCCGACACACCATTGGGAAAACTTTCCGGAGAATTCTCTCCTCTTGAAACCAATCAGATGAAATGGATTGGCAAACAAAGCCATACGCGGGCCGTGCCGGAGTTTTCAATCAGAACTAAAGTGGATCAGGAACCTGTTGAATCTAGAACCGGTGAAATCAAAACTGAAACCAAACTCGAAACCAAGGATCATTAGGTTCGGTGAAATCAACTCCCAATCAACCCTTTGTGAGCTATTCCAACTAAATGGTTGTCATGCATGCGGACGACCATCGACTTCCTAGCTGACAATCTGGAGTGCTGCTAGTGGATCATGGTTTGAGTCTTAAACCGCTCAGAATCAGAAAAAATCATTAAAACAATTGAAGTTTAAGAAAAAATAGAAAATGGAACAGGTGGTTTTGAACCACCCGTTTTAGTTTTGACTTGGTTCCAGTTCCATGAACCAGGTCGTCCTCTGGTTTGATAGATTCTAGTTCCAGTCAGTCAGTTCTTGTTCTGGTTATTGAAACCCTCGAACTGGATCAAAACTGGTCATGTCTACATAAAACTATGAGAATAAGTATGCTGCTAACCGTATCTAAAAGACTGAAAATAGATGCAAGCACACTGAACCTACTGTCGAATTTATTGGGTAGGTAAACCCATATCCAATATGAATTTGATCCGTTCACGTCCAGTGGCAAATCCATGTCCGGAGGTTTGGATATTCTGAAAACTATAGCCCACGGTTGTATTTGTGGCTTTTTGATACATAGTTCACCCCGCTCTGAACAGTTTCATGTGCTTTTTGTCTTGCGAAAAATGTCTGAATCACGTCCATATTCTTTGGATGATTTTGCATGGGCTTAGTTTTATGCGGAACGTCTGAGCAGAGAAATTTCGGCTTCTTGCACCAGGCACAAATATCATGGTTGTGTTTAACAACGAAGTTTCCCACACAACAAGTTCACGCGTCCAGGGCGTCGACTCATAAGTCAAAAGTCATGCGTTCAATACTCTGGGTTTGCATCTACCTCCCCTATAAATTTAAGTAAAGTTTTCTCGATTTTTCTGTGCCAGAAAGAGTTCTGATCGAGTATGACCTAGCTTATTAAGTTATATATATATATATATAAAATGATTGAATCTTGTTCACCAATTATTGTCTTATATTCGATTTGATTATTGCTTTTTGATAGTATCAGTATAATAATATTATCTTTCAATCAGTCCTTAACACATTACCAAAGATGATAGCACCAAAGATCATAGATTGAGATTTGTTTGGATTTACTTAAGATATAGATTGAGATTTGTTTGGATTTACTTTAACATTTTATAATACTTTAAAGGTGATAGGTAGACACTTTTGGTTTTAAATTTGAAATCTTTAGAAATTCTTTAGATATTTGTTTGAATTTCTAAGAGTACAAGTATATAAAAACAGTACGATTCTTGCATCAAGAACAATTAAACGACTAAGATGGATGATCCTCTCATTCTTATAATATATATATATATATATCAAAAAAAAGAAAATATAGATCTTTTGATACCAAAACTATCCTTTTTGGGTTTTTAGGCACAATACAAGAGCATATTTCTCTATTGTGTCATATTTTCATTTCTCTCTCTCTCTCTCTCTGTAGCACCACTAAGAGGAGTGAGTGGGAGCCACCACATGTCCTCCACAACTCGCAATCCGACCACGCACCACTTCCATTTGTACTGCAGTTCCCTAATCAAGAAAGGCCACCAAATGCCTAAAAACAACAGTTCCGGCGGCCGGAAAATCCACCTTGCTGAAGCTATGCCTCTCCAAACCCGCCGCCTCGATGGCTGACACCACCTGCTTCCATACCCGGCTCCGGCTGCTTGCGGCGGTCACTGTCACCGACAAAGCTGCGGGCCTGAACACTTCCACTACCTTCTCCAATTCCTCCGCCACCCCGCCGCCCTCCTCCTGGCCGACACACTCGAAGCTCGCATAACTATAACCATCTTCCGGCGTCACATGAATGGTTGAATATCGAGAGCCTTCCATACTGTTCATAGAGTACCCACATGGATCAAATGCATAATCACAGAAAATTGCCGTGACGTATTCCTCTAATCCCAGTTTCAAGTGTCATTTCCTTTCCTGCGGCATCGCCGGAACGCGCATCACCACGCCGGTAAAACTTACGAGCTCTCTCGCGATCGAGCTCGGTCATGCACACTTCTATGGTGTAGATTGAACCAACTTGTGCCACACTTGGGTCACTAGCTCTATAGACGTGCCAAAATTGGCTGGTCTTGGTGCACATAACACTGGTTTTTACATCACATAAATTTGATGGTAAACTTTGGTTTAAATATGATATCTCTTCATCAAAACTTGTATGTGGGTATGGTTGCATCTTTGGGAAAATAAAGGTTCCCCTTGTATATCTACAAAATGTAACGTTTAAGCTTAGCTTGGGTGTGTGGGTTAACAAGGTGGGTATGGCCTTGAGCAGCTGGGTTGTGCCACAGATCTTGACAATTATCTTCTTTGGATAGATAAAGAGTGAGGATTCCGACAAGACGTAGGCGTCGAAATGCCTGTTTCTGATGCCGTACACTATGGTGCACTGGGCTGCATCAAGGATTTCTTCAATAGCTCGGTTGTCGAGCTGTCGGAGTCCGGCAGTGGACTCACCGGAGAAGTGGATCTCTCAAAGCCTTCAAACCCAGTAGCCGCCATCTTGGAGAGAGAGAGAGATTGTTGGGGGTGTGCATGAGAGCTATGTGGGATGGTACTTATAGAGAGAGACGAGGAGGGGGGACGGTGCGATGCCCCTCTTCCAGTTTTTAGGGTGAGGGAATGGTGATGATTTTGGTCATATAATGATGATGATGGAAGAGATACGTTTGATCAAAGAGGGAGCGGGAATTAAATCACGCTGGTTATCTCCTTTGATTCCTACAACAAATACCAATTCTCTGCATGTTAAAACTATAGCGTGTCATCAGTACGTCCAGCAATGTTGCTTGTATCGAAAGATGTTTAGCAAATGAAGATGGATCATAATTCTTTCATATATATATATATATATATATATATAATGTATGTATAAAATTGTCGATCGATGAAATCAACTCATATCAAAGGAATGTATAGCCAGTATTATGACTTTAAACCCTTGGTTCTTATTCAAGTTTTCTTTGTGAAGAGAGAGAGTAATGATGAAAATTATTGCGTTTACCTTAAAAATGAATTTGCTGGCTGATGAAGCCTGAGAGAAGCAGAGACACTAAAATGATTCAAAATGGGGAAGTGCGTTGTGGGATGGCAGCCCCCGTTATGAATCCTCTCTTCCTCTTTGCACGCGCGCATGCACTTACACAACTACCACTAACCAACCAACAAATCTCTCTCTATAACTTCCAAAATTAGAATCTTAAAATAAATGACAGGCAAAAGAAATGTACAAGACTGCAACCCACAAAATCTTACAGGAAACTGGGCCCAAGCTACCACCTTGCATGCCCCATTCCTCAACAATGTCACAAAATGCAGGAAAGACTCCCCGCACTCCGACTTAAAGTGAGTAGTACCCTACATGATCAAAACACAGCTCTTCAAATTCACTCATCGTATTCACACAATCAATCACAGAGCCCAAATAAAGGGCACAAGCCCTTGCTGGAGGCCCCCCTACCCTAAACCTTTTTAGCACATATGAGAGAGAGAGAGAGAGTTGAATGGACCCGCTGCTGTTGCTTTTCTCCTTTTGGGAAACAAAATGTGCTTGGCTCATCTCGTCCCTGGCTTGTTCATGATCTGTTAATGACCTTAGCTGAGATGTGCTTGGCTCATCTCCGATTCCAATTCATTATTCCATGAATTCCCGAAACGAAAAAGATCTAATGAACCGAATAATTCAAACGAATTTCCAAATTAACCAGTCTTTGGTTCCCGAATACCCAATTTACGAATTAATTCTATATAACGCACTCTATTTTTCTTTGATAAATAAATCAAGAGTCGTTGACGTTTCCCCAGCATTTTACGTAGACCCCTCTGAGATAAATAGTCCAACAATTAAGCCTTTTCTCATACTAGATGGAGTCTGCTACATGGACTTTTTGTTTCTACTAATTTGTAGAATCCAATGTGCCCTACCATAATTTCCACGTTGGCTGTCGGAAGCCTAACGCAACCCTCGGAACCAGCCATGCAAGGGTGATTCCTTATGTGAGCGGAGTTTCTCTCGATAGAAACATGATATATATACTCATAAACATGGCTGATTCTGAGCAAACCAGGTTATCATTGGTTTCAATTATACCGAAATCTGAAACCATATAACCAGGGCCAATTCTGGTTACTATTTTGGAACCATCGGTATTGGTTCTAGTTTAAGTCTTAATCTGTCAGGAACCAACGAACATATTAAAAACTTCGGAATTTAAAAAAACTATTTTGTTTAAAGAAATATTGGAATCAATGGTTTGAAACTGTCAGTTTTTGTTTCAAGACGGTTTTAGTTCTATGAAAGGGTGGATTTAGAACTAAACAAGGTGGTCCTCAGTTCTTCGCCCGATTCCGATTTCAATTGATTCGAACTGGTTTGAAACTATCGAGTTGGTTTGGAACTGGCCATGTCTATACACTCATACACGAACATATATACATGTATGGTTAAAGATAGTTTCTGTTCCATTGCTTGGTTGTTTCCTGTTGTTAAACATGTCCCAATACTTAATACATTATATACTAATGAATGTATAAGCTCTTTTGCTCATTGAAGATAGTTTAGTATGATAAAATTGGTTAGATGTGTGTGTGCACGCAAACACACACATGCACATCACAAGTCAATTGCGTAGTGGATTTTCTTGTGAGAGCACTTCACACATACATGCACACACACACACACACAGCATGTGTGCACGCGTCTTGCAGAATTCTAAGGAAATTGTAGGCTCAGTGCGAGTCCCCAGAGGCACCATTGTCACACTGTGCCAAACTTCTTGGCCCCAAGACCAAGTCTCAGTGAACCTCTGAACCACGGGTACACCACTTAGGGTGGAGTACTCGTATTGGGTATCGGTAGGTGGGTATTCAGTTTCTTTGATTTTATAAGAATGGATCTAGTTGACCCGTGTAAAAATGAATTAATTTGATCCAAACCAAATTAAAATTGTGAATTTCCTATTCTCCTTCTCCTTTCATGGCGGTCTCTTTCTCTCTAGGACTGTTTTGGTGATCTTGACTCACATTTGAATGCTCCTTGAACATGAGAGAAAAAAATATGTGAATAATGTGAATCGATAGAAGAGGAAAGACAGTTGATATAAAGATTCAAGCAGTATGAAAATAAATGTGATAAATAAAAAGTCGCATATGTGTATCCTACATATGTTTGCATGTGTTCTTACTGTACTCTGCGGTTCTCTATTTTCATAATGTTAACTTATGCGTGTATTCTAAAAATCAGTATGCCTAGGTTGATGTGTGGTTCCCTATTTTGATAATATCTTAAATTGCCTTCTATTTTAAACAGATGAGATTTTGATATATTTGCTTGTTGTTTAGTTTTTTTGTTTTGATATGATTCATTTACTTAAATTTATCTTCTTATAGTTGCTAATTATGAACTATATATCATATTTAGTTTCATATAATGTTAATTATATATAATATATATTTAAATTTATATATATTTTAATAGTAGTATACTCGTACTTTAGATTTTCTGAAATTCACATATTCAAAAGCCATATCTATAAGAGTCATGACTCACGCCAGAAGCAAAACATGTCTCTCACACAAAAGTGCAAGAAAGATCTCCTTACAGCTTCTACGTTCACTTTGAGGAATTCTTTGTAAATAGTGATGCTTTCCCGAGGAGTCGATTTCAGAAGCATGGATGCTCTTTTCGGGAGCGAGTGTTGGATGATGTACTTGATGCACGAAAATCACATCATTCAAACTAAGAATCTCCATTGCATTTTTTACTCCTTTTTTTATTGGAAAATATGTAGTGTGTTGTCTCGACTAGCCACTACCAAGAGGGTTAGATCACCCGTAGGGTTCTTTGACTTTCGCTTCAGGTGGCGAGTTCGATTCTTGGGGGATGCATGAGAGTATGCTCGATTCTTAGAGGTATATGGCTTGAGGCTCTCAGATGTTAAGTCACACAAACTCTAATATTCCACCAAATAATAGCAGGCAAAATCACTGTAAAACCTATTTAGGAATGAAAATTTACACATGCGTGTGCACACACACATACACACACACACACACACACACACACACATATATATATATATATATATATATATATATATATATATATATATATATATATATATATATATATATATATATATATATATATATATATATATATATATATAAGAGTGCTTGAATTTTACCACCACTAATGCTGCTCACTTATATTTGACTATGACTTTTTGAGAGTATAAGTATAATAATATATTTTTGTAAAACTCTTAAAAAATCTTAAATTACATTCATGCTACCAAAAATAACGAGTGAACAAGAATATACATGTCTCCGATCAACAAAATCTGCTTTTCCGACATGTCAGAGATCAACAAGATCTGCTTTTCCTATACGAGTGATTGAATCTTGTTCAACACCGCCGTTGTTTATTTATATTTGATTATTGTTTATCATATGTATATTATTTTTTAAAATCTTTAAATAACTTTAAATATAATTGTACTTTCAAAAATCAATGATTGAACATGTTAAAGTCAACGGATTCGGTTTCCATTCACAATTGAATTTGCTAACTCGTATCTTTTTTTAAGTAACCGTACGTCATTATTTCTTATAACACTTTTGGGACCTTCATCCATCTCTTTCAAAGCACCATCTTCAGTCTCACTGTTATTCATCTTTGATTTATAAAGGAGGGATTTTACGTTTTGGTAAACTAAGCAATGAACAAAACACTATCTTGGGCTTGCTTTGCAGGTGCTTTGACACTAGCTTACCATCGCAAAGATTGCATCATCTCGTAGGTACCAGAGATGGAGCCTGAATGGGTGCACCAGACTAGACATGACCGGTTCTAATGTGCTCGGCTGTTCCAACCGGAACTGAACCGGGTCAGGAAAGGCTGGACTTGGAACCAGAACTGGGCCCAGATCCGAGATTCCCCTTGTTTGGTTCCGGTTGCAGTCGGTTCCAGTATTTTTTTAGAAAAAGTTTTATAATTTTTTTTAAATTATCGGTTTTAAACCTAAAATCAACAGTTACAATTTCAGGCTAACTGGAATTGGACATGTCTATAGCATACCAATGCCTTATTTACTATATAGAAGGGTTGGGTGAATCTCATGGATTCTCCACAATACAAACCCTGTTTGAGATATATAAGGAGCCATAAGGGGAGGTCAAAGGACAAAAACTCTAGGAACATATAAAACTTATCCAAATTATATGATCAATTTGGTGCTAGACTCTTTTGGAGGTGAGGACACTTGTATTTCGGGTAAGGTGCACTTATATTTCACGTCTATAAAGCAATTATACTTCCATATATACAATAGCGGATAAAAAAAAAATTCAAATTTTATGTGAGGCAAATGCCTCACTTCGATTTAAAGTGAGTATGGAACTAGAGATCCTATAACAAGAAAATCCAAATGTAAATTGGATTGAAGTAGATCATTTGGACCCAGTTGTGTCTATCCTTCCATCTAAGTCAATGGTGGATCCAACAAAATTGTTTGGTGAGGCAAATAACCGTGGGCTATATATAGTAGCACCTATATGTGGCTATTTAACCTTCCAAGAGGTCAACAAATTATAGTAATAATCACTTTATACTCACCTTCGGAGTCTAATGACCGGTATGTTCAACATTGTTGTAAAAATCGTACCGCTTAACGAACGATCAGGCACAGTTTTTCGTTCTCATCAGTCACCGTCCTGCCAAATTGAAATGTTTCCGGCAGCGGTTCAAACCATAGGAATCAACAAAAGAACTATCGGAATATCACTGCCAAGAATATAATTAGCCGGAATACATCAATTCCGTCGGGACAAAAAACCGGAATAGATCTAGATCAGGCAGAATTTATCCATCTCATCAAAAACCATCAGTATAACTTGTTTCCAAGGCCGAAAGGACAGTCAAAACCTCTTATAAGGTTAATGTATGTCAATGGGATACCTCTTTTTTCCAAGGTTCTCTAAAGAACCTCCCTTGGTACCCTATCATAAGCTTTTTCTAGATCACTAAATATCATGTGAATGTCTTTTTTTTTTTTTGCTCTAAAATGTTCCATAAGACGTCTCAAAAGGTGAATCGCTTCAATAGTAGATCTACCTGGCATGAATCCAAATTGGTTATCTGTTATACTTGATACTTGTCTTAACCTACGTTCGATAATTCTTTCCCACAATTTCATAGTATGGCTCAATAACTTGATACCTTGATAATTCACACAATTCAGAATGTCTCCTTTGTTCTTATATATGGGTATAAGTGTACTTGCTCTCCATTCCTCGGGCATCTTTTGGTTTTTCCATATTTCATTAAATAGTCTTGTGAGCCAAGTGATTCCTATTTCTCCTAGTATTTTTCAAACTTCTATAGGAATATTATCTGGTCCTACCGATTTACCACCCTTCATATGTTTAAGAGCCTCTTTGACTTCATTCTTTTGAATACGTCGGTAGAAATTGTGGTTTATATACTTTTCTGACTTGGCTAAATCTCTTAAACTAATACTAACATCTTTATTTTCATTAAAAAGATTATAAAAATAGTTTTTCCATCTATTTCTTATATCATCATTTGCCACTAGAATTTTTTCATCAATATGGAGAACCCAAAAAATGCCAAAAGAATGGACAGCGAGTACACTTACACCCATATATAAGAACAAGACATTCAAAATTATGTGAATTATCGAGATATAAGTTAATGAGCCATACTATGAAATTATGAGAAAGAATTATCAAACATAGGTTAAGACAAGTATCGAGTAAAGTAAAGAACCAATTCATATTCATGCTTGGTAGATCTACTATTGAAGCGATTCACCTATTGAGACGTCTTATAGAACATATTAGAGCAAAAAACAAAAAACTTCACATGATATTTATTGATCTAGAAAAAGTTTAAGATAGGGTGCCAAGACATGTTCTTTGGAGAATCTTGGAAAAGAGAGATATCCCATTGATATAAATAAATCTTATAAGAGACATGTATGATGGTGCAAACTCCTTTGAAGTTGAATAGATTCATCTGCCGTGAATTTGATAGTGTAGACCCGTTTACAACCTAGTGTCTTCCGGCCTGGTGGGAGATCTACGAGTGCCCAAGTATGATTTTTTTTTCAGTGTTGTAATTTCATCTTCCATTGCTTACCTCCATTATGGGACATGCTTGGCTTCTTTGAAGTGCTTTAGAATACACACAATTTCTGCATTCTTCATAAACATCTGATATTCTTTTGGAAGATTAGTGTAAGATAAAAATTGATTGATAGGATATTTAGTTGTTTCACGTTTTCCCTTCCTTAGTGCAATGTGTAGATCATTACAAATATCATAAGAAAGAATTGAAGGGTTTATCTCAGATACTTATAGAACTGAACAAGGATGAAGATTCTGATTAAGGGTAGCATTAGGATTGAGAATGATAACTTGTTTTTTCCCCTTGAGTATGTCTTCAGTAACTTGTCTGTAGCTAGTTCTTTGTGTACCATTTTCTATCCTTCATCTTCATCTAATCTATGGTCTTCTATAGGTAAGATGGGTGGTACACTTGTAGATGATGTATTTGGTAAACCACTACCACTTGTATGTAAGCGGAAGGTTGGTGAATATCACCTCAAAATATCACACACAAAAGCCTTGGAAAAAGGCTATAATAAAGCGTATGCAACAAAGGTATAATATACCAAAAATAAATATTATTTAGCCACAAAAGGCTTGAAAAATTATATACATGAGTGAGGTATTTATAAAAGATTACAAGAGGGAATTAGAGAGAGTACATGAGAAGAGAGGAAGAAGCGAGTGGAGGAGGGCTGGTCACAACCAACCCCCAACGGCTAATGGCCCTGGGGGTCCTGGGCTTGACAACCCAACTAGTTAGGGCCGGGCCCGAGCGACCCATTTTCTAACACCCACCTAAAACTAACAACTCCATGACCTAAAGTTTACCAATCAAAAACTAAAATCGAGGAGCAAGTAATGACTTAGTGAACACCTTTAAGTTGATATTTTGATTTTATAAATTGTAATACTAAATTGCCTTGTAGATGCTCTTCACGAACGTAGTGACAATCCATCTCGATATGCTTTATACGCTCATGAAAGGTATTATTATTGGCTATATACATAGCATTTTTGTTGCCGTAGTACATGATTGGATGAGCTTCCAATTATATGCCCAAATCCTAAAATAGTCATCGCAATAAAGTTAGTTCGGTGGTTGTGTTGGCCATTACATGATATTTAGCTTCGATGGAAGAAAGAGACACCTTTTTCTGTTTCTTGTATTTCCATGATATAAGAGTGTCACAAAGGAAAATGCAATAGCATCTAATAGAGTGCCTGCCATTCACATCACCACCCCAATCAGTAATAGTATACGCGATCAACTGAGATAAAGAGGAAGATGATAAAAATATTCCCTTTTTCTTCATTTTTTCTTCAAGTGTAAGGATGAGAGATAAAACTTGTTCTTCTACTAAAGCTACCTTCTTTTTCAACTTAGGAAAATTTGACTTTATGTGCCTGACTTCTCTATAATGATAGCAAATGATCTCTTTTTTTTGCTTTGCTTGATCATTCGTTTTTGAAATAAGGAAGACGATAATCCTTCACATTTGCACCAGGTTTAGATGCGGCTAGTGCGATATCTCTTTGAAGCCTAACTTCATTCATTCTTGTTTCTGCAATTTAAAGATCGGTAAAAACCTCTTCTTTATTGGGAAACGACTTTCGATGAATAAGAAATGATCTAACTCTTTCAAATTCTTTTCGGAGACTTCGTAGAAATCGATATACAAAATCTTTATTGTTCCAACTCCCTGATTTGGACCGTATATCTAACACAACCCTCCTTTCTCCGGGTATGAGACTGATCACGCGAGAGCCCGGCAATCCCATCCAATAGGTCCTCCCAATATGTATAATAGTGGATCAAATGAATCAAAAATTTTAGGTTAAGCCCATGCCCATCTCGTCTTAAAGTGGTTCTGCCACTGGTGATTCATAATAAATGAATCCCTTTTGATGAAAATAGTAAGAGTAGCATTTTTGTTTTTCTCAAAAAAGAAAAAAGAGGCTAAGTTCGCTGAAGGGGATGTTTGATTATGAGGCAAAGATTATGGAATTGGAACCAGCGGTCTACCCCCAGTGGTGGAGGGTTGGTTCGTTCCGTCGGCCCGGTAATCGGGTAAACAAGCGAGACGAGCTCAAGGGCTGGTAAACGATCAAACCAACTCAAGAACTCTTGTTTGTTGCTCCGTTCTTTTTTATATAAATGAGTCCAAGCTAACTATTAGGCAAGAAATCTCTGATTAAATATTTTCGCTAATGGCTCACCAAACTGAACCAAGTTTAGAGAGAGAGAGAGAGATTTGATGAAATATCTTGAATTAAAAACCATCTTTTATTTACCTTAAATTTCTTAATGCAATTACATTCTACATATAGTTAGTTAAAACTTTTAAAATGCCTTTTAATGATCTTTCGAGAGCCAAGTACTATCAAGGTCAATGTCAAGTCTTGATGCAAAAAGAGAAAGGTTGAGTTAGGCTTTCCACACCCAGCGTAACACTTTGTCGGATTTATCATTATTGATTCTAGACATCATGAACCGCTTGTTTCAAACAAACCGAAATCAATGACCGTTTAAAACTGCTTGTTCCAATTTACCCAGAATCAGAGATATCTAGGTTCAACCTCCCAGTAAAAGAACTCGATTCTTTTGAGCATTACCTGCGTTACTTTGATTGAACATGAACCATGGTACTTTTAGTGAACACAAACACAATCTTTTCAGGTTTATGTTCGTGTCGTGTTTTCATGCCATGCCGTACATCGTGAACAGAGAGAGATCGACAACTATTTTGATAGTTCTTTCTTTCTCCTGTTTTTTAGCCTTTTATTTTCTTATTTTCTTGTTATAATATTGGTTATGGTACTTTCTTGTAGAATTTTCGGTTTGCTTTATTGTTGATGTTGCCTGAATTCGTGTTGATACAAAACTGACCCAACCTAAAAAACTCATGGTATGACACAAAATGGATACAGAAACAAGCGATTTATAAATAAAAGAAAGAAGAAAGAAGAAAATGATAGCCTATAATACATAGTTTGTCGAGGTTGGCGGCGGTCTCACCCGAAACCCAAAATTCTATATACAATATAGTTCTAACCTTTTAAAAATTATACCTGCCACCGAACCTAAGCACAAGCCATGTTGGATGAGCTAAGCAGAAGGTTCTTGTTAAATTTAAAAGTATTTTTGATGTATAATTTTGGGTAGAAAATTTAATTTCTTCACTCGGAACTGAGATGGAAAATTTTATTTATATACAATTTTATAGCAAATGGGAGTATTCGATTATTTAATTACATTATACGCACCCAATAATTGACATTATTTTTCTAGCATACCTGTACATGGAAGTTTTATACACTTAACGGCTTAACTAGCCAAGCAAAACTGAATAAGCATTGTTCATATCGTGCTTATATAGCTTAAGGACCTGTTTGCTTCATTAGCCGGCACCCACCAGAACCAATAAAATACCATGCCCCATTGTTCATCTCTCTCTCTCTCTCTCTGTAAGTCTTGGATCTGATATATTAATGCTACAAAGATCACACTGCACTTTATTTTCTTTATTGAGGAGACACTCACCCACACACATATATACATGCATACATATGTATGTATGTATCTATCTATATATTTATATATAGAGAGAGAAATTGTGATGACACTTGCCCACTCATGCCTATCTATTATTTTTGAGTAAGATGAATATAATTTTTTTAAGAAAATGTGAAATTATACTCATTCCATCCAAAAGTAATTTATGGGTATGAGTGAGAATGTATATATATATATAGAGAGAGAGAGAGAGAGAGAGAGAGAAAGAAGGGCTAAGTCATAAACAAAGATGAAAGCTTACGTTTTAGAAACATGCTTTTCTAAAGTCAATTAGTTGTTTTATGTTTAATAGAAAGAATTGATACAAACCTTCACTGCTACTTTATCTAACAAAAAGCTAGTTATAAGAAAACAAGCCATTAAGCACGCAGATAGAGACAACGAATTTACTTCAAACCTTATTTGAAATACGTTGAACCGTAAGAATGTAAATAAAATATTGCTTAAGCCTTGTCTAGGTTTGATTTGTAAACAATTGATTGGTTTGACATCTTATTATAAATCTAAATATACGCCTTGCCAGTTGAGCTAATGCTCTCAGTTTTTAAAACGGTGGTCGCCGTTGCATTTATTGCATTGAAGTCCTAATTTGTACACTATGAGTTTCAAATAAGTATGATATCCATTTAATGTAACTAATCTTTTCTATATGCGTGTAATATGACATCCATTTAATATAACTAATTTTTTTTAGTTCATTTCTGCTCATTAAACTCTTGTTTCTGGTCATTTTGGCTCATCTCGGTACTGAAAAAAGAAGCATGTCAAACATCTTAGAGAAAAACATAAGCTAGCTCCAAATTAAGGCATTTTGAATTACAGCGTGTGTCCTAGATGAACAACGGTGGAGGATCTAAAAGTTTTTGTAGGGTGGGGCGAACTGTCTATTCGACCATTTGAGGTGGGGTGAATTATATGTATAATGGTCATCGATTCAACCATCCCTATAACTTTTTCATTGGTTTCTCAAATTTCAGGCGGGTCAGCCCTCCCACCTCATTAATGGCCACCGATTTGGGTGGTCGGTTGGGGTGGATTAATCAAGCCTAGTTGAACTCGATAACTAAGCTCAAGTCAACTTGTTAAAAGAATGCTCCTCTCAACTTGAGCTTTGATCTTGATTCTTGAGCTTGAGCTTCTTTTTCAGGCTTGGGCTACTTATGTTCGAACGGTTCATGCTCTTTCACTGGGCTGGTTTGAGTTGAATGCAACAAATTCACTCAATTGAGCTCCGGTTTAATTTGAGCTCACGAAGCTCGAATATGATCGAGCTCAATTGAGCTTGTGGATTTGTTTGAACTTGACAAGTTCTGACCTTGAAGTTTCATGTGGGTCGCCCTACATAGACATGTCCCGTTTCAGTTAGCTCACAACTTGGAACTATAACCGAACCGACCTGGGGCTGGTTCCGGTTATGGTTCCAGAATCACCGGTTCCAGGATAGTTCCAATTTGAGTCCGAAACCGCTTAGAACTGATGATTTTATTAGTTTTTTTAAAAACATAAAAGAATTAAAAAAACAGAACAGCAGTTGACGGTTCCGGTTCCGATTTTATAAAAGGTAAAACCACAATCGAACCGAGTATCCCCCAATTCCATATTCAACCAGTTCCTCGCCGTATTCGGTTCCAGTTTGAACCACCACTTGAGCTCAAGCAACTCGTGAACGGTTCAACTTACTTGTGTCCCTAGTTAAGGTTATGCGGAACTCTACCAAACATGAAACATGCATACCTCAAGTGTCGGACCCATTGCCTTCCACTTAAAATTCTTTCCACGATCGATCCCTAACCAGATGTGGCATCGCTTTTATGTTTGTATAAGAAAGGTTTATCTCACACATAAACAATGGCGGATCTACATGGAAGGGTGGAGGGTGGCCGGCCCTGAAATTTTAAAATAAAACCTATGTTTTACAGTGAATATATGGTTGAGATTCATGCTTCGCCCCCCTAACACGATGAAATATGTACTGTAACCCCTACAACCACATAAACCCTTCTTATTCACGTGTATTAGAAAGTGAAAGTGAGTATGTGGATCCACAAAAGCAGTAAATAGAAAGCATCTGCTTCTCTTCACACAAACCCTCGAAAGCAACCTCGGAGATCTCTGATTCTCACTTTACAAATCTAATAATTTTTGAGGAGAATAACATCTCTCTCACACAAACCTTTTCCTTAAAACCTTCCTCTCATTTATACATGGCTGGTTCCGCTTGAAACCATAAACCGGAAGGGACTGGGTGGTACTACTTTCAGTTTGAAACCAATGATTCCAGTTTCGGTTTTAGTTTGAATTATCAATAGTTGGGAATTGAAAAAATCCTTAAAATTTTTGAAATTTTAAAAGAATAACAAAATGGAACCAGCAGTTTCAGTTTTGATTAGGTTCCGGTTCTATGTTAAGGTAGAACAAGAACCGAGTTAAGTGATCTCTGGTTCCAGGTTTGATTTGAGCGGTTCCAGTTTAACCAGTTCTTAACTTGATCCAATTCTTCTTGAAATTGCAGGAGCGGTTCCATATTGGCCATGTCTACTCTAATAATTAACGAATTCAAGAAAGTAACCAGCCAGTCTACTCTCATCATTAACCAATTGAGGAAAGTTTATTACAGAAACACAATCCTCTTTTCTTCTCCACACAAAGAAGAAAGAAAAAAAGAAATATTTCGTCAAAAAAGTCATAAAAGAATCCATACTTTATATCTCTGCACTTTATGATTGATGCGCTCAGCCACTTTGATAGGTCTATAAATCTTTTAAGGACAAATAGCCCACGGTTATGCTTGGTTGAACTCAAGAGCCAGAAAACTTTTGAAGGCAGAGCCAACTATACAGTAGTAGGTACCATGCATATGCGCATTTGCTGTCAACTTTGACAGTTCAATATTCTCTCGCTTCACAAGTTTTTTTAGTTTCCAACTTTTTTTTTCTTTTGTTACAAGAGGAGGCCACACATGCTTGCCTTCGGAGTCGAACTCCAAAACACTAGACTCTAGGTGCTAGTTTTCAAGTATTGGGTATCATGAACCCTATGAATAAGTACTAAATTTTTTCTTGTTAAAGTATCCATCATATTGTCATCAGAGAAAGAGACTAAAAGATGATTAAGAGAGATTTATTAGAAGCATCAAAATCAAGCCTTCTTCTACACTAAATGGTTCCATTACATAGAACTCTTCCTCATTATTGAACTATTTTTTCTTTTCAGCATCTTGACATTATTGAACTTTCTTAAAATGATAAGATCATGTTTTATGTTCGTCGTAGTATTCGCCACTCAGTTTCGGCTTTTTAATCAAAACTACATCTAACCGCCTCTTTTAATGTCGAAACCACTGTTACCATGTATTATGTCTGCATAAAAAGCAAAAAGAAAAGTTAGAGAGAGAGAAGATGATACCAACATTCCACTTAACCAAACAAATCCCACCTCATTTATCGTCAAAACCTACGGCAAAATCATAAATGCAATCTTAGGGACTTGAAGTCGACGTCCTGCCAAGTAAATCCAAAACTTTAGATGTCACAAGTATTCCATGTCATGTGAACCACCTACTGAGCTTTTTCGAGTTTCGCGGGTCATCATCATCATCAATGATTCATTAGAGGCATACAGAAAAACTCCCTTCTGTAAACTTCTACTCCGGAGTATCTACGAAAAGGCCTATTTTTTATCACCCAAAACCAGTTTCTTTCCATAGAAAAATCCCATTCGTCTTTGCTCCTTTGAAGTCTTGCACGTTGAATTAAAGATGGTAGTTTTTATGGTATCAGTTAACTTTCTTGGACTTGGTTGCAGAGCTTGTCTCAATCCTTGGTCACTCAAAGCCCTCTTCATCTGTTACCGGTGACGGTGAGGCGTAGCTCCTTTTCCTGTTTCTGGTGTTATTCCCCGCTAAAATTAGTATTGAGCTCCAAGGTTTCTTTTTCTGGTATGTGGGTATCTTCATCTTTAGTTCTTGGTCAAGCTTAATCATTATCTTCTTATGCACCATATACTTTTTGAGCCATACAGAACTAGGGTGCGATTCTAGCTGTTCCCTGTGATTTTTGTTTGGCTGTTCTTGGTGAAACTTTCCTAACTTCTACATGATTTCTCCTTTCTTATGCACTATGCTTACTGCTTGCCTCCACTCCACGTTTTAGATATTTGCGGAATTGTCTAAGCGTCTTCTCAGTAAGATACAAAACCTTTTTCATCACACACATTCTTCATTCCTCTTAACTGCTCTCTCATTGCGCCTTTGCCTTCGTTTTGACGGCTGTCCTGTTGCAGATATTAGACTCCAATTCTTTATTACCATAAGTCTCTTTCTGTCTTATTTTTCTGAAACAAAGTGTAAACCCTCTTGCACCCAAGGTGGACTTCTGGTTTCATGCTATTCAGAATCAAAGAGCCAACTGAATGTCCTGTATAGGAGGAACGCTAAATGCTAAATTTCTTAGTGTTATTTGAGAGTTCCGAATGGGTTGCGTCCATGGCAAGTGTTGCAGAAACTATCCAGATTCATCTGATGGAGAAAGAGGGGTGATGGTTTATGGTGGAAACGGGGAAAGAGTAAATTATCGAAAGAATGTTGAGAGGCGACTAACAGATTGCACGGTTGAGGTAATTCATATTCCCTCTCATGATTTCCACCTGAAGTTTTCGTCTTATACACAGAAAGGCTACTATCCTGATTTCCCGGAGAGGGAAAACCAAGACAGTTTTTGTGTTAAAACACAACTTGGAGGTGACCCAAATCTCCATTTCTTTGGTGTTTTTGACGGCCATGGTCAATTTGGTACGCAGTGTGCAAATTTTGCTAGGGACCATTTGATTGAATCACTGGTTAGTGATCCTGAACTCTTCGATGACCCTGTGAAAGCTTACAGTTTTGCTTTCTCGACTACAAACACACTTCTTCATGCGAGTGAGGTAGATGATTCAATGAGCGGGACAACTGCTATCACTGTTCTTGTTAAGGGTGATACTCTTTTTGTGGCCAATGTGGGGGATTCTAGAGCTGTGATGGGTGTCAAGAGTGGGAATTCAGTAGTGTCTGAGGACCTCTCATTCGACCAGACACCTTTCCGGAAGGACGAGTGTGAAAGGGTTAAGCTTTGCGGTGCCAGAGTTCTTAGTGTTGATCAGATAGAGGGTGTCAAGGATCCTAGCGTGCAGAGTTGGGGGAATGAGGAAAGTGACGATGGTGATCCACCAAGGCTGTGGATGCCTGATGCAGTGTACCCAGGAACTGCATTTACTAGAAGTATTGGAGATAGTATGGCAGAGAAGATTGGCGTCATTTCTGTTCCTGAGGTTAAAGTGGTTCATCTTAATCATAATCATCTGTTTTTTGTTGTCGCAAGTGATGGGGTATTCGAGTTCCTATCAAGTCAGGCTGTTGTGGATATGGTAATTTCTTTTTCACTTTCACACGTTGTTTTGGCATGGGAAGAATTAATTTGTTCGTATATTTTTTCATTTAGTATCTGTTGCTATTAGTCTGATGAACGAGGTTGATGATTGCATAAGATGCAAAGTATTCAACAGGGTTTATAATGGTCATCTTGCCTAAGCAGAAATGTTCTTGTTCAATTAAACCTGTCTCTGGAAGCTGATACTGTGCAATGAAATATTAACCAAACAGTGGTAGAACACGCATATATAACAGAAACATTCATCTCATGGTATATCATTTTGTTTAGAATTGAACTAGAAACAATTTGGAGATTAATATACAATATTTTTTCATATTACAGCCATTACCATGAAAGGCCATGATAGACTGTTAGTTCGAGTCTCATCAATCTGTCAGTGACTCAGTGGGCCACCTCATGGGCATGAGTGGAGTTACATGGATATCATGACTTATATGAAGTTACCGAAGTGATTGACATGTGAGAGAATATGAGATTGGAAGAAAAGCAGTATCAGTGTGACATAGGTTTTGGACAATTAAATGTAAGGTGTCTTATATGCCTGGAACTTTCTTCAACTATCAAAAAGGTGTTCCTTGTCAATCTTGGATGAGGGATTATCTCTTTGAGCTTTATAATCACAACCCAAGATTTAGTGGGATTGTTCACCGAAAACATATACTTACTAATAAGACATCAGTCGAATTGAGGCCATTTGTCCTGCTACCTTATGAGGTATCCTCCCTGAAGATCAGAGGTTACAGCCAGAGAACTACCTCGCCTACCTTGTTTGCCAGCATATATTGGTGGTTTCAGTGAGTCCACAAACCCAATATGAAAGTGAGAAAAAAGATCCTGAATAAATAACTAATTACCAATGAGATGTAAACATGCTACATCTATGACCTAGATTGAGGTTCTAGATGTAGAGGGAGTTTTGGTAACTTCTTCCATGTCATTTACAGAGCACAAATTGCAATGTAAAGCAAAAAGAGAACATGCAGACACTTACTGTTCAGACTGGTATCTGCTCGTGTCAACCACCAAATTCTAGTTCCGTTGGGCTCTTTCCTGCAGATTTTCTCATTGATATGATTGGTCTGTGGTTATGTTTCTTAATCTTCAGAAAAACTTGGCAAGATGTGGCTTGATAAAATGTGCAATAATTTATCTGAACCAAGTGTTTGAAATAAGTTAAAGATAAGTTTCTTTCACACTCTCATGATAAGATTCTGTGGTTATGTTTCTAAATAACTATTGATTTTTTCCCAAGGACAGCAATGATATGTTCATGGTCCAACGAATTTACAGATAATTTCATTACTTACATTGGTTGACAATTATGTATGTTCATGATCAAATACATTGACAGATAACATTTCCTAACTTGACCATTGATTCACAGCGATTTCTTTGTGATCAAGTGAACTGACAGATAATTGTTTCCATATGTTTAACTTCTCCATTATTTATGTTGTCTGATGACATTATCCTACTTGATTATGTCAAATATCTTCTTGGAAAGATGTGTATGTGGATTGCACCCTTGATGAAGCACTTCATTGAACAATTAGCTTAAGTGGTCATAAAGTTCTATCTAGTGTGGCAGCTTATGTTACAATAACTGCATTCATCTCTTGACCCAGACTGAGAACTTTTATAGAATGAAAATATGAAACCATGAAAACAAAGGGTATGGGCAAATTACTGTCAATATACTTAGAAGTTACTTAAAATTGCAATTTATTGTCGCAATATATCAAAATTTGCTGGTTGGGCAGACTATTGCTATGTCATTCAGATGAAGGGATGCAACATTCAGAGGTTTTGTGCTTATACATGCAGATATGAGCCAATAACTGGCATGGTTGTATACATAATAATGGACGTTACAAAATTCGGATACATTCGTATATTTGGGCTGTAAGAAGATATGAAAAACTAAATTTGGAAAGTATTAAAAGAGCTAGAGGACGACCACAAAAGTGTTGGAAAGAAACAAAAAAGAGTGATCAAGCTTATTGTGAGTTAACTGCTAACATGGCAAACGATAGGGATCTGTGGAAACAAAGAATCCATGTAGCTGACCCCGTCTAGTATGGGAAAAGGCTTAGTTGTTGTTTGTTGTTGATTCGTATATTTGGGCACTAGCCGGTTATCTGCCTTAAATCTTAAAGACTGTAATTCAGTGAAATCTATTTGACATAATTCCAGTGGACTGATATCAGACTACCTCAAGAATGGTTCCTTCTCAAATGCCACAAGATATTGCTTTATGCATGTATGTCAGGAATCTTCAGTATGTACCTATCCATGTGAATGCTATTAGAATATGTTCTAAAATTCCTATTGCCTGTAGTTTAAGACTCTAAGATCCCTTATCGTTCTTTTGAACAAGTTCACAATTTTACCTACATCTTTCTCTTTTTCTCTAGCTGCTATTTTTTTTCTTTTTTTTAATCGTTTAAAGAAAGCCACACAACATGGCGGTTCTGACAGTTTCTTCACCTACCCAACATCACAATTCTTAACGATTAGTATCCTTTTATGGCATGAAAATAAGTTTAGTGGAAATTTGGTAATTAATGTTCAAGATGCAAAGGTTCAGCATCATGCATATAGATGGTGCTTCAGTCAGAGTTTGGTGGGTCTTCCATCAAAATCTATTTTCAACATTTTGGTTCTATTTTCTTATGATCTGACTTTTCCTGGGGAATGTCTTAAGCTTTTGGTCAGACTTAATTTAGACCTAATGAATAAATGTCAAACGCAGTTTCAACTTAGGTTTGCAATTGGATTTGGATTTGACGGCAATATTTTCATACTGATGAGATTGTTCATCATGCAAGTACTATTTTATAATGGGCTATCTTGGTTCTTGAATTTGTCTTTCAACATTGTGGTCACCTTTGATTATCATGTATTTCACATACCACGGTTTCAATGTAGGTATCTGCATTCAAGGACCCTCGGGATGCCTGCACTGCAATTTCTACAGAAGCTTACAGATTGTGGTTAGAACATGAAAATAGAACCGATGATATTACGATTATCATTGCGTGTATCAATGGCCTGCATATAGTAAGTACTAAGTGCCTTTATCTCTTGTAGTCCTTTGTGAATTGCTTACTTAGTCAAAACTTGTGTTGAGCCATGGAAACCAGGGTTCAGATCATCAAACAGGCTTCTCTTTAGTGGATAATCTCAATTAGTTGGTTTCTTTCACAAAGTAGCCTTGATGAACTGAACAAATCTATCTGAAACTGGGCTTGATGACTCAAAAGATCGATCATTCCATCCTTGAGTTTCTTATTATCAATTCATGATTGTTGCCGATTTAATAGCTACAGTAAATTTTGTTCATCAGTCAGGTGCCAGTGATGGAGAAAGTAGAGGTCAATAGCAAACCAACTGCATGTGGCAGCCGGAGGGCTTGATCATGGTCTAGCTTAAAGCTCGCAACTCGGAAGCTGTAACTTCAAGGTGGAAGTCCCCTACCTTGTGGGCGTGTATGCTCTCAATGTCCATAACAAATTGAGGCCTGCGTGTGCTGTTATATCTGCTGGAAATGATAACACGAGTCATGATAATCACTTTCAATGTGTGTTAACATTTCAAGAACATGAGTTGTGCTTTAGCAACAAGGTTTTCCCGTCCGATTCTTTGGATTCGGCTAGTTCACTCACTCGTACACCATACCATAGTAATAATCATACTTTGTAGTTGGACATAGGTTTGATCTCCATTGCATGTTTCAGCCTGAAAGATTGATCAAAATCCTTTGGTAACACTTCATTCCTGCAACTTTTGGAAAGTAGGTTTTTCAGAACCATGGTAAGTTGGTACATCATACTGTATCTGTGCAACTTTGTGATCAACAATCATAATGACAGTGCCCATCTACTGAATATAATTGGAGACACTTGTACCCGCATAGATGTTGAAACTTGTAAGACAGAAAGGGGATCTGTACTTTTTCTTGCATGGTCTCTCTCTCTCTCTCTCTCTCTCTCTCTCTCTCTCTCTCTCTTCTCTCTCTCTCTCTCTCTCTCTCTCTTTCTCTATAATTGGCTGCAAGCAGCGTACTCTTGGCTCAATCGGCTCATTTTACTGTTGTATTCTGGATTGACTACAGCCCAAGTTAATTCAGTGCAAGCAGCCTAATCTTGGCTCATTCAGCTGATTTTATAGTTGTATTCATGATTGGCCCATCTCAGCCATGTTGGTATGAGTAAGCAGCCTATGACGAAACTTCCTAATGCTCCGATGTGAAGCTAATTCCGGCAGCAAGTCATATTATTCAGCTAAAGGGTCCTCTCATTGGGTGTTATCCCATCTATCTACCAAGTCTCACCTTTTCAGTGCAGTCATTTCCAGCAACAAACAAAATTAAATTAGAAAGAAGCAAGAGTAGAATGTAATCCATGATTGCCTACAATTTCTAAAAGCACTAAAAAATGGTACTTGGTAATTATATGGCAGAGAAGATAGATACAAGGCCATAGCTCAAATGTGGATTGCCCGCAAGCTTCAAAACAGGTAATTGATTTTCTGAACTACTCGGAAAACCCGTAAAACCTTAAATTTGTCCGTTGTCTCCCTTTTGTTACTGCCTCAAGTGATGACACTTTTCATCATCTTCCACGCGACTGGTGCATAGTGCAATGCCCTGGCTAGTGTTCGACTTGGGAGGACCTTGAGGTCTGATACCCACGAGGGTGCATCCCTGTTCTATGTCTCGCATGGATTTGCCTAGTCATTAGCTTCCGGTTTAAAAAAAAAAAAAAGTTGTGCCAATGTTGCCAATCCACACTCAGTGCTCGCCAAAATCTTTTCATTAGTTACGTTACCTTAGTTTTATTATTGTATTCAGAGGGTCTGTAAGAATATTCTGAGTTTTATTATTGTATTCAGAGGGTCTGTAAGAATATTCTGAGTTTTATTATTGTATTCAGAGGGTCTGTAAGAATATTCTGAACTGAAATTGCACATATACATTACTTTTTGATTTTCATAAAATTGGTTCGCATGAAGTTTCTATATAAATACTTTAAGATTCTTTGATATATATATATATATATATATATTAGCATCCTTATCATATTCTTGAAAGTCTCAACCACTTATTTACAAAAGATAAAGAATTGTGTTCAAACGTAACAAAACAAAAAGTATAAAATTGATATCCACACATCCTTTTTACTAACCGTCTAAACTCACTTTTATGATGGGTTTCTACTTTGTCCATCATTCCACACCATTTTCCGATAATCCATGACTTATAGTTTGATCAAGTGCATAATATTGAACCATCCATGGTTTTATAGTATTTCGAATCCGACCGAAAAGGAAGAAGAAAAAAGAGTAAAAAAGAAAACGAAGACGATTCAAATAGGTTTTCTGTCATTTTTAGAGATATATTGTTAATTTGATGTATTTTTGTTGTTTATTTGATGTATCGATTTTATTTTCGGTTAAAATCAAAATAAAAAACCTTGCTCGAAACACGGCGTAGATGTGTCTCTTCGACAAGAGAGTTGTGCTTTTGCCATGCATCTCTTCGACAAGGGAGTTGTTCCTTTGCCTAAGGTCTTTGTTCGTAGGAAATGCGGATGAGTTGCAAGTCCCCTAGGAGATATGACTCGTTTTTTCTTGTTTCGCACGACATTCGTAAAATATACTCATATGTTTATGTTTGTTGATTCTTTTTACTTTTTTATTTTTATTGTTTTCTGGATTCTTTTTCCTGTTATTAATTTTATTTTTTAGTTTCATTTTTCAGTTTTAATTTTTATTCTTGAAGTTCATAAGAGTACGTGTTATTCAGCTACAAAGAGAGTAATAACTAAATAAATGAATGAAAATGAGTGAAACTCTGGTTGCCCGAAGGAAGGGAAGAGAACACTCGAATTGCGTAGGAGAGGAGCACGAAAGTGATGGATAATTTATGTATTTTTGAAAAAAATGTGAATAGTAAAAAGAGTGTACAAATATAAATATAATATATATATATATAGAGAGAGAGAGAGAGAGAGTTTTTACAAGTTTACTTGGTTGTACTTTTAGTTTTTGAAATCCGTTTACTTGTTTGTGATTTTTATCTTTTTAATCAACAATCTGTTTCTTAAAAGTTGCGATGGTTGTGCTGATGAGGAGACCAGCATATTACACCCTTCTCTCTATATGTATATATAAATAAAGAGAAAGAGAGAATATTCTGGTTTCACGAGGCAGTGGCGCATATAAAAGTGAAAGATGACCTTGATAAGGTACTCAAAGTCAATCACCTCCGATGCGTGTGTCTGTCTGTCTGTCTGTATACGTATACATATGTAAGAGAAAGAGAACGTTCCGGTTTTACGAGGTAGTGGCGGATATAAAAATGAAAGATAAGCTTGATAAGGTACTCAAAGTCAATCATCTCCCAATCCACAGGCGGAAATGAAGACGGCCTTTCAACTACTTAAAACCCCACCTTCATCCAGGTCCCTCATCCCATCTGTCCCAAGACCACCGCCTTCCTCTCCTCGATTTCCGAGGCGCATTCACTCATCAATTTCTCATTATTTCACTGTCTCCGAGACGTCATTTATCACCACCTTCCCCGTTTACAAGAGAATCGCCGTGCCTGCAACTCCCGGTGCTTTCTCTCTCAAGAATAGACGAGGGGGAGCGACGATGGCTGCGCCTGGTTCCGTTAACAAGACGGACGAAGAATGGAGAGCCATTCTTTCGCCGGAGCAATTCAGAATCCTGAGACAGAAGGGCACAGAGTAAGTTTTTGGTAGATGGTAAAGAATGGAGAAATTCTATCCTTTTGCTTAGTCTTTGATATGTTTGTTGGGGGAAGTTGTAGTTACCTTTGGTGTTAATTCACTTTCTAGTCATTGCTACAAAAGTGAGTAGAAAATGAGCTTCTACACATTTTGTTAATCAGTTCAATCTGTTCATGATTGTTTGTGGTTTTTGGTGCATTATGATGTATTGGTTCATTTCTCTCCTTTTCGAGATGTTGGTCATTGTTAGAGTAAACAAAGATACCCATGTAAAAGATTCATGGATATTCATCTATGCTCAATTGTAGCGATTATTACTGCTTCATGTTCTTTTTTTTTTGGTACGAGGCAATTCTTATTACTTTAGATCTACAATGTCTTGTCTTTTTTGCTTTCCTTGGCTTTTTTTATTCTTTTTCCCTTTCGTTTTAATCAGTATATGACAATTCATGTGATGGGTGCTCTGGTTTTTAGTGAATTATGGTTTATTCAGTTCTTCCTTACATTCCTTGTTTCTCTCCGATGGTATCATATATTGCGGGTTTGATGCGGGGCGGACGAAAATTTTGTTTATTTGCATCAACCTTGTTCTCCTTTTTATCATCTCTGTTGTCGTTACTGGCTAAATGAAGGGCACTAATCTACAGGATTCTTTGACATTCATCTTTTGCAGTTGTGGTGTTTTGCTTGCTTTCTTTTATTCTTGATTAACGGCAATCCATGTGATGGGTGTTTTATTTCTTGGTGAATTATGATTTGTTTATTCATTGTTCTCCTTTCCCTGATCTTGGTTATCGGTACTTTTGCTAAATGAAGTTTACCAATTTAAGGGATCAACTGCATCTTCATCTATTCCAAATTCTAGCAGTTTTAGTTGTCTACTACTCGTGATGGTGGTATTCTCTTTTTTGTTTTTAATCCTTAAAATTGGTTGTCATGGTCCAAGGGTAGCTCGTCGGCAAGGCCACTAAGGTTATCACCTTAGGCCCCAAAATTTAATCTTGTTGTAATAGCAATCTTGTAGGCCTGGAAATTTTTGGACTCCTAAGATTTTAGGCCCCAAATTTATAAGTCACATTAATAACCAATTTTCACTGTAGACCTCAACTTGTGTTAGTCCCTCCTGTTATATAGTCTGGTCAGTGAATATCATTTGGCAGATCTTGATTTTCAGGAACTTGTAAAGCTTTTTAGTAGCTGTTCTTCACCACCTGTTGTACTTCAATCATCTGCAGTTGTTTGCAAAATATTCTTTCTTCCTTTCAGTTTTTCTTTTTCTGCAGGTTGTTTTCATTTAGTTTATTGAAAAGAATTTTGGACTTCCCAACTTGATGTAGTTTGATATTTGCTTTCCTTTTTCATACCATTCACGAGATATATATTTGAATTCAGAAAATGGACGGAGACTAGCTTGTCAGGCTCTAATATTGATGCAAAGACGCCGCTCCCTGCTTTGAAACACATACTCCGCTAGATGATTTGTTGATGGAGGATTTTTTCCACTTTCTTTGGTGTGTAGGACTATATCGAATCATTCATTATTCATAGTGTCTTGCTATGTGGCATGTGTCCATGTGCAGAAAAAAATGTTGTCATGAATGGAGCAGTCTAGTGCTAATACTCGTAAGAGGATTTCAAGTTGACCGAGAAAAGCTCATAGATGTACTCGGGTATATTTGAGAGGGAAAATTTGATAGAGACGTTATAAATAGAATCAATGTAGGTTGGTTAAAATAAAGAGGTGTATCATGTATTTTATAGGTTGGTTAAAATGAAGACGTATATCATATATTTTATGTGACAAGAAGATACCATTAAAGTTAAAAGGTAAATATTATTGAGAAACAATTAGACTGACTATAGTTTATGGTTCTAAGTTGAGATGGATGAATAGTCACACAAAGAAAGACAACATACATAATGAGATTATTAGGAACAAATTGGGAGTGACCAATAAATGATAAAACGAGAAAAAATTGTTTAATATGGTTTGGACATATAGAAAGATGATCAAAGGGAATTCTTGTAAAAAGGTACAAGAAACTAGATTATGAAAATGTTAAGAGGAAGAGGAAGACCACAAAAGTGTTGAAGAAAACAATAAAGAATGATCTAGCTTATGTTCAGTTAATTGTTAGCATGGCATATGATTGAGCTCTATAGAAACAAAGAATCCATTTAGCTTGACTCTATCTAGTATGTGAAAAGGCTTTGCTGTTGTTTATGGTGTTGAAGGCAACATTATCTAAGAGGTGCCAAGTGATTTAAGCGCATTAAGTTGTTTTTCTTTATTAAGGGCAATCTTGTCTTTTAAGATGTGAAGTCCATTGTATAAGGACTTAATCTAGTGTAATAGGATAGTGTGTTTTGGAATAAAAGAGAGAGAGAAAAGGAGGGCGACCCTCCATTGTTCTCCCTACTTTTCTCCTTTGTCTAATCGTGCAATTCTCAACATGGTATGAGAGTCTAAAACCACCAAAACTGGTGATTTTGGTAGTGGTCTCGGAGGTAGAGAGGTGGAAGATTGCGGTTTTCTAGAAAACAAGTGACTTTTTGCATTTTAGGTGAAGATTTGCCTTAAGGTTGTTCACTCTTTTATGGTGTTGAGGAGTTGCAAAGGATCAATAGGGTTGACACATAGCCGTGGTGACTTTTGGTGGCGGTGGTGAAGTGGCAGAAATAGAGTTAGAGTAGAAATCGCAGATGTAGTACATGCTGAATTTTCAGTAACTTCTGAGTGAAATTTCGTAGGGAAAATCATGTTGTATTGCTCCCATAATTGGCGTGAAGATATATTGGTGTTGGGAGAATTCATGGGTAAAATTTCGCAAATAAATTAAGTTATTAAGGGATTTTGGGTGATTGCAAAACCACCCAACGGAATAGGTACAACAACAACAACAATAACTAAGCCTTTTCCCATACTAGATGGGGTCGGCTATATGGATTCTTTGTTTCCACAGATCCCTACCGTGTGCCATGTTAGCAGTTAACTCCCAATAAGCTAGATCATTCTTTATTGTTTCTTTCCAACACTTTTGTGGTCGTCCTCTACCTCTTTTAATACTTTCCAAATTTAGTTTTTCTAACCTTCTTACAGGTTCTTCTTTTGATCTTCTTTCTATATGTCCAAACCATCTTAAACGATGTTCTCTCATTTTATCCTCTATTGGTGTCACTCCTAATTTGTTTCTAATAACCTCATTATTTATACGGTTTTTTCTTGTATGACCACTCATCCATCTTCATTTCTGTCACAGACATCTTTTGTACATGTTGATGATTAACTGCCCAACACTCAGAACCATAAAACATGGCAGGCCTAATTGATGCTCTATAATATTTACCTTTTAATTTTAATGGTATCTTCTTATCATAAAGAATACCTGATGCTCCTCTCCATTTTAACCAACCATCATTTACTCTATGTGTAACATCTCCATCAATTCTTCCATCACTCTGAAAATTTGACCCTAGGTATTTAAAACTTTCCTTTTGGGGAATGCAATGTGTGCCAATTTTAATTTCTATGTCCTTTCAAGTAACCAAATGATCAAACTTACATTCCATATATTTTGTCTTGGTTCTACTAAGTCGGAGGCCTTTGCTTTCTAATGTTTCTCTCCATAGTTCCAATTTTCTATTAACTTTTTCCTTAGACTCCTCCACTAATACAATGTCATCTGCACATAACATACACCAAGGTACTTCATCTTGAATATGTTTTGTTAACTCATCCATCACCATTATAAATAAGTATGGACTTAAAGTTGATCCTTGATGTAACCCAATATTAACTGCAAAGAAGTCTGTCGTTCCTTCATGAGTCCTCACACATGTTTTTGCACCATTGTACATGTCTCTTATAAGGTTAATATATGTCAATGGGATACCTCTTTTTTCCAAAGTTCTCCAAAGAACCTCCCTCGGTACCCTATCATAAACTTTTTCTAGATCAATAAATATCATGTGAAGGTCTTTCTTTTTTGCTCTAAAATGTTCCATAAGACGTCTCAAAAGGTGAATCGCTTCAATAGTAGATCTGCCTGACATGAATCCAAATTGGTTCTCTGTTGTACTTGATACTTGTCTTAACCTACGTTTGATAATTCTTTTCCATAATTTCATAGTATGACTCATTAACTTGATACCTTGATAATTCGCACAATTTTGAATGTCTCCCTTGTTCTTATATATGGGTATAAGTGTACTTGCTCTCCATTCCTCGGGCATCTTTTGGTTTTTCCATATTTCATTAAATAGTCTTGTGAGCCAAGTGATTCCTATTTCTCCTAGTATTTTTCAAACTTCTATAGGAATATTATCTGGTCCTACCGATTTACCACCCTTCATATGTTTAAGAGCCTCTTTGACTTCATTCTTTTGAATACGTCGGTAGAAATTGTGGTTTATATACTTTTCTGACTTGGCTAAATCTCTTAAACTAATACTAACATCTTTATTTTCATTAAAAAGATTATAAAAATAGTTTTTCCATCTATTTCTTATATCATCATTTGCCACTAGAATTTTTTCATCCTCGTCTTTTATGCATCTAACATAATTAAGATCTTTAGTTTTCTTATCTCTAGCCCTAGCTATCCTAAAAATATCTCTTTCACCCTCTTCTAAGTTGAGTTTTTTATACGTCCTCCCAAATCTTAGCTTTTGCTTCACTAACGGCCTTTTTCGCTTCCTTCTTTGCTTTCTTATAAGCTTCTAAAGTTTCACTAGTTTTCTTAGCATAATGTAATTTGTAACATGCCCTCTTTGCCTTGATTTTATTTTGTACTACTTCACTCCACCACCAAGCTTCTTTTTGTGCCGGTACACCTCCCTTAGATACCCCTAACACATCTTTCGCCACTTTCCTAATATATATAGCCATATTGTTCCACATATCACAGGGTGTGCCAACATAATTCCAAATATCTCCTTGAAGGACTTTCTGTTTAAATATATCTTCTTTCTCGCTTTTGAGGTTCCACCATTTAGTCCGAATAGCTTGATGCACTCTTTTCTTCTTTGTCCATTTTTTTATTTGTAAATTCATAACTAAAAGTCGATGTTGGGTGGTTAAGCTTTCTCCTGGAATTACCTTACAATCTTTACAACACGCTCTATCTTTTTTTCTACAAATAAAGTAATCAATTTGTGTTTGTGATAAGCCACTCTTATAAGTAATTAAATGTTTATCTCGTTTTTTAAAGATTGTATTGACTATAAAGAGATCAAATGCCATAACAAAATTTAAAATCTCCCTACCTTCCTCGTTTATATCCCCAAAACCAAAGTTTCCATGAATCCCTTGATATCCTAATGCCTCTTTATCCAACGGAATAGGTATAACGAAATATTGGTTTTTTTACCTTGCTATAATTTGACGGGGTCAATTTGGATGGGGATGGCTTTGGTCCTATTCTTGGGGGTTGTAGTAGAGATTTCCCATCAAAATCCCATTGAGGGTTGGGATGAAAGCGACTAGTTTCCTCAAAAAAAGGTGAGTTACAGTTTCGTCGGATTTTCAAAGCCGGATGTCGCCACCATGAAGTAGCAGGCTTATCTTAGGCAGAGGTTGTACCAAAGGGGCGAAGCAAACTGCCATTTGTTGTGGCCATTGAAAAGTTTTGCAGACAACTATTGGTGCAGTTGGAGTCGGGCCAATTTGTTCCTAATTTTGTGGGATCTTTTGAGAAGCAAGATTTCATTTCTTTTGATGAGAAAAGAAGGATAGGGTTGTGGTAGATCCCTTTTCTTGATTTTGTAGAAAAGCTAACCAAAAAAGAGACTTAAAAAAATGTAAATCTGTCTTTTTTTCGAAATCCTAGAATCAAGTAAACTTTTTCTTGATCCGCCGAAAGGTAACTGATCCTAAAAGGAAGGAGATCAAGATGAGGATGATCCCCATGACTTTAGGAGGGAGCTGCTAGCCATTGCTCAACATTTGCAAAGAGGATGTTGCTGCAGACTGCAAGGGTGCAGTCCAAACAATACTACGGGTGATTATGTGGAGTATACTATAGCTAGTTAGTTTGAGTGGGCTATAGTGGTCTGAAATTTTGTGGGTTGTTACCTAACATATTAGTGATGTTCATCGTGTCTTCGGACAAGCATAAATGTTGGTCTAAAATTTTGTGGGTCATTACCTAACATATTAGTGATGTTCATCGTGTTTTTGGACGAGTAAAAATGTTGTTTGTTTGTCTACAAGAGTGGTTAAAATTCAGGGGTCTGCAGTGTGAGTGCAGAATTTTTTTTTTAATTTTATGTATAGTCATTTTTTAGTTGGGTGCAACCTAGTTAGTTTGTGTAATATGGAACAATGGGATAGCTTTGGTGCTTTGTGAAGTCATTGGTTGGCTCAAGTAGAGCCATGGGGAGTGCTTGTATTGAGCATAGAATATGTGGTGTTAGCAGAAAATTAGCGGCAATAGTGGACTGTTGAACTCCGCCCATGTAAGGGATCACCCTTGCATTGCCGGTCCCAAGCCCGGATAAAGGAGGAGGGTTGTGTTAGGCTTCTGACAGCCAGCGTAAAACTTCGTCGGATTTCTACAAAAATTATGAGCATTGCTTTGGGGCGTTCCCGCCTAGCGACGTGCTGCAGAGCTCGAATGCAGTAAGAAGTAAGCAAGGGCCACTACATTTTCGCCCGAATGTAGTGAATCAATTGCAGAGAGGGTTCCCACATCATGGACGGGTGTGGGTAAAGAAGTTAGTCCCGCTACATTGCTGCCCGAATGTAGTGAAAAATTTTCAGAGAGGGTCTCCGCATTTTGATTATGGACGGATGCGGGGGGTAAGGAAGCTAGTCCTAGATAATAAGATTCGTATTGGTTCTTGGAATATCGGAACATTATCGGGTAAGCTAATGGAGGTGGTAGATACTATGATTCGGAGAAAGATTCATATTCTATGTTTACAAGAGACAAAATGGGTTGGAGAAAAAGCAAAGGAGATAGAGGATACAGGTTTTAAATTATGGTACTCAGGTAAAGAAAAGGCTCGAAACGGAGTTGGTATTATCATAAATAAAGATTTAAAGGAGAGTGTAGTAGACATACAACGATATGGTGACCGAATTATGACATTGAAATTAGTGTTAGGAGTAGAGGTTTTGAATATAGTTTGTGCGTACGCACCCCAAGTAGGACTAGAAGATAGTATAAAGACAGTTTTTTGGGAAGAGTTAGATAAGGTGTTTCAAAAGATTCCACAAAGGGAGATGATTTGTTTAGGAGGAGATTTAAATGGACATGTCGGTAAAGAGGCATTAGGATATCAAGGGATTCATGGAAACTTTGGTTATGGGGATATAAACGAGGAAGGTAGGGAGATTTTAAATTTTGCTATGTCATTTGATCTCTTTATAGTCAATACAATCTTCAAAAAACGAGATGAACATTTAATTACTTATAAGAGTGGCTTATCACAAACACAAATTGATTACTTTATTTGTAGAAAAAAAGATAGAGCGTGTTGTAAAGATTGTAAGGTAATTCCAGGAGAAAGCTTAACCACCCAACATCGACTTTTAGTTATGGATTTACAAATAAAAAAATGGACAAAGAAGAAAAGAGTGCATCGAGCTATTCGGACTAAATGGTGGAACCTCAAAAGTGAGAAAGAAGATATATTTAAACAAAAAGTCCTTCAAGGAGATGTTTGGAATTATGTTGGCACACCCTGTGATATGTGGAACAATATGGCTATACATATTAGGAAAGTGGCGAAAGATGTGTTAGGGGTATCTAAGGGAGGTGTACCGGCACAAAAAGAAGCTTGGTGGTGGAGTGAAATAGTACAAAACAAAATCAAGGCAAAGAGGGCATGTTACAAATTACATTATGCTAAGAAAACTAGTGAAACTTTAGAAGATTATAAGAAAGCAAAGAAGGAAGCAAAAAAGGCCGTTAGTGAAGCAAAAGCTAAGATTTGGGAGGACTTATATAAAAAACTCAACTCAAAAGAGAGTGAAAGAGACATTTTTAAGATAGCTAGGGCTAGAAATAAGAAAACTAAAGATCTTAATTATGTTAGATGCATAAAAGACGAGGATGAAAAAATTCTAGTGGCAAATGATGATATAAGAAATAGATGGAAAAACTATTTTTATAATCTTTTTAATGAAAATAAAGATGTTAGTATTAGTTTAGGAGATTTAGCCAAGTCAGAAAAGTATATAAACCACAATTTCTACCGACGTATTCAAAAGAATGAAGTCAAAGAGGCTCTTAAACATATGAAGAGTGGTAAATCGGTAGGACCAGATAATATTCCTATAGAAGTTTGGAAAATACTAGGAGAAATAGGAATCACTTGGCTCACAAGACTATTTAATGAAATATGGAAAAACCAAAAGATGTCCGAGGAATGGAGAGCAAGTACACTTATACCCATATATAAAAACAAGGGAGACATTCAAAATTGTGCGAATTATCGAGGTATCAAGTTAATGAGTCATACTATGAAATTATGGGAAAGAATTATTGAACGTAGGTTAAGACAAGTATCAAGTACAACAGAGAACCAATTTGGATTTATGCCTGGTAGATCTACTATTGAAGCGATTCACCTTTTGAGACGTCTTATGGAACATTTTAGAGCAAAAAAGAAAGACCTTCACATGATATTTATTGATCTAGAAAAAGCTTATGATAGGATACCGAGGGAGGTTCTTTGGAGAACTTTGGAAAAAAGAGGTATCCCATTGACATATATTAACCTTATAAGAGACATGTATGATGGTGCAAAAACATGTGTGAGGACTCATGAAGGAACGACAGACTTCTTTGAAGTTAATATTGGGTTACATCAAGGATCAACTTTAAGTCCATACTTATTTATAATGGTGATGGATGAGTTAACAAAACATATTCAAGATGAAGTACCTTGGTGTATGTTATTTGCAGATGACATTGTATTAGTGGAGGAGTCTAAGGAAAAAGTTAATAGAAAATTGGAACTATGGAGAGAAACATTAGAAAACAAAGGCCTCCGACTTAGTAGAACAAAGACAGAATATATGGAATGTAAGTTTGATCATTTGGCTACTTCAGAGGACATAGAAATTAAAATTGGCACACATTGCATTCCCCAAAAGGAAAGTTTTAAATACCTAGGGTCAATTTTTCAAAGTGATGGAAGAATTGATGGAGATGTTACACATAGAATTAATGCTGGTTGGTTAAAATGGAGAGGAGCATCAGGTATTCTTTGTGACAAGAAGATACCATTAAAATTAAAAGGTAAATATTATAGAGCAGCAGTTAGGCCTGCCATGTTTTATGGTTCTGAGTGTTGGGCAATTAATCATCAACATGTACAAAAGATGTCTGTGACAGAAATGAAGATGTTGAGATGGATGAGTGGTCATACAAGAAAAGACCGTATACATAATGAGGTTATTAGAAACAAATTAGGAGTGGCACCAATAGAGGATAAAATGAGAGAACATCGTTTAAGATGGTTTGGACATATAGAAAGAAGATCAAAAGAAGAACCTGTAAGAAGGTTAGAAAACCTAAATTTGGAAAGTATTAAAAGAGGTAGAGGACGACCACAAAAGTGTTGGAAAGAAACAATAAAGAATGATCTAGCTTATTGGGAGTTAACTGCTAACATGGCACACGATAGAGATCTGTGGAAACAAAGAATCCATGTAGCCGACCCCGTCTAGTATGGGAAAAGGCTTAGTTGTTGTTGTTGTTGTAGTGGACTGTTGCACCAAAACTTCCTCAACTGGTTGCAGACATTTTGGAGTGAATTTGCTGTTGGACGAAAGACATCCCCAGGCGGCCTTTGATGCTCAGAAGACCCTCAAGTGTGGAGGGACTGTTGTTGCAAGGAGAGCTCCGCAATAGCTGCGTGGACCGAGTTGATGCAGAATGTGAACGAGCTATAAGAGAGTAGTTATGTGTTATTTCTAAACTATAGCAGTAGTGTTAGTGTAGTATTTTAAATGTTAGTAAGTGTGTAGTATTGGTGTCAGAAGTCAATATCATGTTGGGTCAGTCAGGAGTTTACTGGGTCTTGTAAATCGGACATTAGGACTTTGAGTTAATTAAGAACTAATTAGGGGTACAGTGGTCATTTAAGTTAGATTAGACTTTTATATAATCTCTGTTGTAATTAGGGTTAAGACAGAACTGAATAAAGAATAGAGGCGGCGGCAGACAGAAGGAGCTGACCAGCCCATTTCATCTTTGTTTCAATGTCTGATTCATTTTGTTGAGTGATTTTTCATCAAATCAACATGCTATCAGAGCCTTCTACGAAGATTTAGCAATCCGCTGAAGTCTCCTATCCCTGAAAAACACAAAAGTAAGTAAACGTGTGAGTTTTTAAACAAATGGTACAGAAAAACTACATTATTTCATTATCTGTATAAGAAGATGTGCACATTTGCAACAAGGTGTCTGTGCATCTCTTGAATCAGCCTTGGTACAGGCCAAGATCACGTTATTAAAAAAGGATTTTGGTATATCATCAATCGAATTATGATATCTAATCTTATTGAATCAGCCTTTGTACAGGCCAACTAATTTCTGTCGTGTGCAAGACAGTTGATTGAATCTTCATTGCATCATCAAAAGCTTCTCGTCTGAACCAGTTCATTGCGTCTGGCAGTGAAGAAATAAATCTTAAGGAAGTGCATCGACACATCTTGGACCGATTGTGCACAACTCGCAGAATTTTTTTTTGTGCATAGTGTCATAAATTTCTGTGTGATAAAGTCAGCAACAAAGGGATCTCGTTTGCTGGTAATCATTGATTTTTTCCTGACAGTCGTGGTGGACTGAAATCATATGAGTCATTGATAATCTTGATTCTTGCATTATATACTCAATAGTAACCTGCAAGTGAAAGCATTATAGATTGAGTTAGCATATGCAAATAAACTGATTCAATACCACACAAACTTTGTACCATAATTATCATCAATCTATTTGAAAGAAGAAATCTCAGTTTTAAACAGGTGTGAATCAACATGGAAGGTAGATTGAAAGAAGAATCACTATCATCTATGTATGGAAATGATCAAAAGATGGAACCATTCCAAATTACGAATATTCGGCTAGATGGAAGAAATTACCGAGAATGGGCTAGATCTATTGAACTTGTGTTACGATCTAGAGGAAAGAAATATATTATTAGACAGAGTCCACCTCCTCTAGAAGGGAGCAGTGCAGATGGTCCAAAGATGATGCTCTTGTTAGCTCATGGCTAATTTAGTCCATCAATCCTTCTATCACTAAGACCTTTATGTATATGGAATTAGCAGCTGAAATTTGGTCTATAGTGGAAGAAGCTTACTCCAGACAAATAAATATAGCTAAAGAATATGAGTAAGAAAATGCCGCCAAGGGACCAGATCAGTCAGTGAATACTATGGAGAATTACGAGAACTCTGGAATGAACAGAGACATATTGTGGAAAATAAGTGCAGCCACTGTGTAAAGGAGAGAACAACTAAAGGAGAAATTCGAAAAGTGTTTGATTTACTCTAGGGAATTTCATAAGAATACGAATCAATCAAGTTAAATATTCTAAGTAAGGAAGAACTTTCATCTCTTGGAACAGTATATTCACTTCTACTAAAGGAAGAAGATCGAAAGAATTTAGAAAAAGGTGAATATAGAAAAGCTGAGAAATCCACATTTATTGGCAGAGAACAGATCAATTACGAGAGAGTAAGAGACTCATTTAGAGGTAGAGGAAGAGGAAGAAATCTGAATTATGATGATAAGAGCAAATTATAGTGCACACATTATGGGACAAAAAGGCATACACGGGAGTATTGTTGGGAAATTATTGGAAAACCTTTAAAATATAAAGATTATAGCAAAAAACCCACAGAATATAAAGATTATGGCAGTCATGTGGCAACTATATCTGAGAAGAAAGCATAAATGAATTCTATAGATGAAATGACAGAATTGAAGAAACATATTGCAGAAATTGAAACACGTCTACGGGACCAACCTTCAACCTCCTCATCAAAGACAGAGTTAAGTCCTCCTACTTCCTACAGTATTAGCGGTAACTACTCTCTTAAAGATTCTACAATTTTTTCTAATTGGATAATAGATTCAGGAGCTACCGATCATATGGTAGGAAATAAGTCTAATTTCATGCAATATGAAGTGGCTTCGACTCTTCAGTATGTAAAAGTAGCAAATGGTTCTTTGATTCCGATGGAAGGAAAGGGAACAATTCAGAGAGATAATCTCAGGCTTAACTCAGTGATATATATTCTAGAATTTCCAGTAAATCTACTTTCAATAAGTTCATTGGTTAGAGATATGAATTGTACAGTTACTTTCTCTCCATATGGCTGTGTTTTTCAGGATTTGAAGACAGGAAGAATCTTTGGACGTGGTGAACTACACAATGGATTATATGTATTACCTGGAGATCAGAGTTTAAGGCAGAAAAGAGCATTGGCAGCTAGTACTACTCAAGAAGAAATAAAAAATTGACATAGTAGATTATGACATTTGCCTGTTTCAAAATTAAGAGAGTTTTTCAATTCCTAGTTATGTGGTCATTTATACGTTTATTGATGATTACTCACATTGTACTTGGGTCTTTTTAATGACAAATCGTGCTTGAGTTGTTTTCCATTTCTCAAAAAATTTGTGTAGAGATAAAAATCAATTTGGTCAAATCATTCATGTCTTACGTAGTAATAATGCACGTGAGTATTTTTCTAATCAATTTCTAGATTTCTTGGCAAAACAGGTATTTTACATCAAACAACCTCATCCTCATACTCCTCAACGAATGGAGTGGCTGAACGTAAAAATCATCATTTGTTTGAAATAACCAAGACTTTACTCATTCATATTACTCATTCATATGAATGTTCCTTTTTGTTTTTTGGGGGGGATGTTTACTACGACTTGTTATTTAATTAATCACATGCCTTCCTCTATGTTGCATGATAAAATTCCTCACACTATATTGTTTCTATACTCCCGCTTACCTTGTTTCTCTCACATGCCTTTGGTTGTACCTATTTTGTTCATGATCTTACATCAGGAAAAGACAAACTCTTTTTTAAAACTTTCAAATGTCTCTTTCTTGGTTATTCTCGTTTTCAAAAAAAGGATACCATTTGTTGCTATTCACCCGATGCGGGTCGCTATTATCTAGTGTTGATGTCACCTTTTTGGAGCAACAACTTTTTTACTTCACTACAGATATCTCTCGTAGTGAACAATATACTTCCTATTCCTATCTATGATCCTTCTCCATTTATCATATCACCTAGTCTCGAAAGTACATCAAGTCCTAGTTCCTCTCGCTGGTCCTCCACGTTCTCCCTATTGTTTATCGTTGTCGCACTCGTTCGTCTACTAGTGCCATGCCTACTGTGGAAAATGTCCTTCATAATCACCACTTTCACCCATTACTTCTCCCTGATTTGAATCCTACACCGAATAGTCCTCTCATTGCTCTTTGAAAAGGTACACGTTCTACTCGCAATCCTCATCCTCTTTATGTCTTCTTGAGTTATGATCGTCTTTCTCCTCAATATTACACTTTGTTTCGACTTTATCCTCTGTTTCTATTCCCAAAAACCACAAGGTGAAGCATCTCATCTAGGTTAGCGACAAGTTATGATTGACGAGATGTACTCCGTCCGCATTCTAATGGCACATGGGATCTAGCCTTCTCGACCACCTAGTAAGTCAGTTGGATGGTACATCGTTAGTTGTTTACTGATGAAGGTTGGTCTACACCCGATGGCTTTATCGATCGATTGAAAGCTCGTTTGGTGGCTAAAAGCTACACCTAGATTTATGGTCTTGATTATAATGACATTCTTTCTTCGATGGCCAAGATTGCTTCTGTTCTTTATTTCTTGCCTTGGTTGCAATTCGTCACTAGCCTCTTTATCAACTCGATATAAAGAATGTTTTTCTTCACGGAGATTTACAAGAGGAAGTCTACATGGAGCAACCACCTAATTTTGTTGCTCGAGGAGAGAGTGTAGACTAGTACGTAAGCTTCGTAAATCTATATATGGTCTAAAGCAATCACCCCACGCTAGGTTTGGACGTTTGAAATCTTGTAGTACAAGCCTTTGGCATGACCGAAGTGAAGGCGATCATTTTGTTTTCCATCTATGATATCATTCTCCTTATCAATGCATCTACCTTGTTGTCTATGTGGATGACATTGTTATTACCGCTAATGATTGTGCTAGTATTGAGCAGTTGAATCAATATCTATTCAAGCACTTTCGGACTAAGGATCTTGGCTAGCTTCGATATTTTTGGGTATAGAAGTTGCACAATCTACAAACACCATATTTCTATTTCCCCGGAGGAAATATGCCTTGGATATTCTAAAGGAGGCTATGCATGTCGGGTGTAAGCCCATCGATAAACCTATGGATCCCAATGTCAAACTTCTTCCAAAGACAAGGGAGCCATTATCGGACCTTGGACTCGGTATCTAAGAATGATTGGAAAATTAACTATCTCACAATAACTAGGCCAAATATTTTTTTGTTGTATTCTTGATTCTCCATGTGACTCACATTGGGATCTTTGTTCGTTGGGTGCTTAGATATATCAAAGGAGCTCCGGGAAGAGGGTTGCTCTGTGAGGATAAAGGCCATACAAAGATATGTGGTTATACAAATGTTGATTGGCGGAGGTTCTCCCTCAGCACGCGTTCTACCTCAAGATATTGTGTTCTTTTTGGATGTAATCCGATATCTTGGAAAAGTAAGAAACAAACTATGGTTGCTAGAGTTAAGTGTCGAAGCTAAGTATCGAGTAATGACGGTTGCAGACATGTGAACTCATATGGCTAAAACAATTGCTAAAGGAGTTAGGTGTTTGTAAAAGCGCAATCTATGAAGCTTGTATGTGATAATCAAGCAGCTTTGCATATAGCTTCAAATCCAGATTTTATGAAAGAACAAAACACATCGAGATTGATTGTCACTTTATACGGGACAATGTACATGCAAAAGAATTTCAGTTAGAACATGTGCAATCAGGACATCAATGTGCAGATATGTTGACTACAGCAGTTACTAAAGATCTACTTCAGAGATTGTGCAACAAGTTAGGTGTAAGATCTTGGGTGTAACATCTATCTTTCACCCAACTTGAGGGGGAGTGTTAGTGTAGTATTTTAAATGTTAGTAAGTGTGTAGTATTGGTGTTAGAAGTCAGTATCATGTTGGGTCAGTCAGGAGTTTACTGGGTCTTGTAAATCGAACCCATTAGGACTTTGAGTTAATTAAGAACTAATTAGGGGCATAGTGGTCATTTAAGTTAGATTAGACTTTTATATAATCTCTGATGTAATTAGGGTTAAGATAGAATTGAATAAAGAATAGAGGTGGCGTCAGACAGAAGGAGCCGACCAGCCCATTTCATCTTTGTTTGAATGTCTGATTCATTTTGTTGAGTGATTCTTCATCAAATCGACAAGTAGGAGGCTACTGAATGTGTGCAACTAGGAAAGCTGGTGAAAGTGTGCAGCTAGGAAGGCTGCTGAATGTGTATAACCACAAGGGTTGTTGATTGTGTGTAACCAAGAAGGCTGCTAAATTTGTGCAATCAAGAGGGTTGCTCAATGCGTGTAAACAAGAAGGCTACTGAAAGTAAGTCAGGAGCGCTTATGAAATTGTGCAGCCACTAAGGCTACTTAAAATGTGTACAACCAGGAAGGTTGATGAAAGTATGCAATAAATATATACAACCAAGAAGGCTGATGAAAGTGTACAACTAGAAAGGTTGTTGAAAATGTGTGCACCCAAGATGGATGTTGAACGTGAGAACATTACTTTGGCAGTGTTGCCAGAAGGAGGTAGTAGTGTTGTTGCCAAATTAGAGTATTGAGAAAAGAAACCGCCGTGAGTGTGGTGAAGCAGGACCAATTGTTGTAAGTAACTCAATTTTTTGTAACAACGAGAGTTGGAGTATGTACACTAAGAAGATCAAGTTGGTTATGGGTTTATTAGCTATTTTTGACAAGTTAGGAGTTACAAGTATCTCACTTAAGCACATGGAGAACACAACTTGAATTGTTTTTCTTTATTAAAGGCAATCTTGTCTTTTAAGATGTAAAGTCCATTATATAAGGACTTAATCCAATGTAATAGGTTAGGGTGTTATGGAATAAAAGAGAGAGAAAAGGAGGGTGGCCCTCCAATGGAGGCCAACCCTCCGTTCTCCATTGTTCTCTCTTGTTGTTCTCCTTTATCTAATCGTGCAATTCTCAATAGTTGCTTCTTTTCTTAATCCACCTAAGACTTGAGTATGTGTTAGCATAGCATAATTTTATCTTTATACTTCCAAGCATGTAGATCACATCCTGAAAGCCATGTGAAGTGAAAATAAAGTTTGAAAAAATAAGAAAGATTTCATGTTCTTTTCAGTGGAATGTATTGTTTTCACGCAAACAACTGGACATGCATGCAGATAACGTAGACACACCTAACAAGACATGCAAAAATGCATAGTAGCTCTCTTAACTCATTTTTTATGCCCATGTAAGGAATCACCCTTGCATTGCCGGTCCAAAGCCCGGATAAAGGAGGAGGGTTGTGTTAGGCTTCCGACAGCTAACGTAAATCTTCGTCGGATTTTTATAACATGGATTACAAAAATTATTAACATTGCTTTGGGGCATCCTCACCTAGCGACGTGCTGCAGAGCCCGAATGCAGTGATAAGTAAGCAAGGGTCACTATATTTTTGCCCGAATGTACTTAATCAATTGTATAGAGGGTTTCCACGTCATGGACGGGTGTGGGTAAAGAAGTTAGTCCCTCTATATTGCCGCCCGAATGTAGTGAATAATTTTCAGAGAGGATCTCCGCATTTTGAATATAGACGGATGTGGGGTTAAAGAAGTTAGTCCTAGATAATAAGATTCGTATTGGTTCTTAGAATATCGGAACATTATCCGGTAAGCTAATGGAGGTGGTAAATACTATGATTCGAAGAAAGATTCATATTCTATGTTTACAAGAGACAAAATGGGTTGAAGAAAAAGCAAAAGAGATAGAGGATACATGTTTTAAATTATGGTACTTAGGTAAAGAAAAGGCTCGAAATGGAGTTGGTAATATCATAAATAAAGATTTAAAGGATAGTGTAGTAGACATACAACGATATGGTGACTGAATCATGACGTTGAAATTAGTGTTAAGAGCGAGGTTTTGAATATAATTTGTGCTTACACACCCTAAGTAGGACTAGAAGATAGTATAAAGATAGCTTTTTGGAAAGAGTTAGATAAGGTGATTCAAAAGATTCCATAAAGGGAGATGATTTATTTAGGAGGAGACTTAAATGACATGTTGGTAAAGAGGCATTAGGATATCAAGGTATTGATGGAAACTTTGGTTTTGGGGATATAAATGAGGAAGGTAGGGAGATTTTAAATTTTGCTATGGCATTTGATCTCTTTATAGTCAATACAATCTTCAAAAAATGAGATGAAAATTTAATTACTTATAAGAGTGGCTTATCACAAACACAAATTGATTACTTTATTTATAGAAAAAAGGATAGAGCGTGTTGTAAAGATTGCAAGGTAATTCCAAGAGAAAGTTTAACCACCCAACATCGACTTTTAGTTATGGATTTACAAATTAAAAAATGGACAAAGAAGAAAAGAGTGCATCGATCTATTCGGACTAAATGATGGAACCTCAAAAGCGAGAAAAAAGATATATTTAAACAGAAAGTCTTTCAAGGAGATGCTTACAATTATGTTGGTATACCTTGTGATACATGGAACAATATGGCTATATATATTAGAAAAGTAGCAAAGGACATGTTAGGTGAATCTAAGGGAGGTGTACTGGCACAAAAAGAAGCTTGGTGGTGGAGTGAAATAGTGCAAAACAAAATCAAGGCAAAGAGGGCATGTTACAAATTACATTATGCTAAGAAAACTAGTGAAACTTTAGAGGCTTATAAGAAAGCAAAGAAGGAAGCGAAAAAGGTTGCTAGTGAAGCAAAAGCTAAAATTTGGGAGGATTTATATAAAAAAAACTCAATTCAAAAGAGGGTGAAAGAGATGATCTTAATTCTGTTAGATGTATGAAAGACGAGGACGAAAAAATTCTAGTGGCAAATGATGATATAAGAAATAGATGGAAAATTTATTTTTATAAGCTTTTTAATAAAAATAAAGATGTTAGTATTAGCTTAGGAGAGTTAACAAAATCACAAAAGTATATAAACCACAATTTCTACCGACATATTCAAAAGAATGACATCAAAAGGCTCTTAGACATATGAAGGGTGGTAAATCGGTAGGACCAGACAATATTCCTAGAGAAGTTTGGAAAATACTAGGAGAAATAGGAATCACTTGGCTCACAAGACTATTTAATAAAATATGGAGAAACCAAAAGATGCCCGACGAATGGAGAGCGAGTACACTTATACCCATATATAAGAACAAGAGAGATATTTAAAATTATGCGAATTATCGAGGTATCAAGTTAATGAGCCATACTATGAAATGGTAGAAAAGAATTATCGAACGTAGGTTAAGACAAGTATCATATACAAGAGAACCAATTTGGATTAGTTTCAGGCAGATCTACTATTGAAGTGATTCACCTTTTGAGATGTCTTATGAAACAGTTTAGAGCAAAAAAGAAAGATCTCCACATGATATTTATTGATCTAGGAAAAGCTTATGATAGGATACCGAGGGTGGTTCTTTAGAGAACCTTGAAAAAAGAGGTATCACATTAACATAGATTAACCTTATGAGAGACATGTATGATGGTGCAAAAACATGTGTGAGGACTCATATTTAAGATGAAGTGCCTTAGTGTATGTTATTTGCAGATGACATTGTGTTAGTGGAAGAGGCTAAGGAAAAAGTTAACAGAAAATTGGAACTATAGGGAGAAGCATTAGAAAGCAAAGGTCTCTGACTTAGTAGAACAAAGATAGAATATATGGAATGTAAGTTTATCATTTGGTTATTTCAAAGGACATAGAAATTAAAATTGGCACACATTGTATCTCCCAAAAGAAAATTTTTAAATACCTAGGGTCAATTTTTAAATTGTGCGAATTATCGAGGTATCAAGTTAATGAGTCATACTATGAAATTATGGGAAAGAATTATCGAACGTAGGTCAAGACAAGTATCAAGTACAATAGAGAACCAATTTGGATTCATGCCAGGCAGATCTACTATTGAAGCGATTCACCTTTTGAGACGTCTTATGGAACATTTTAGAGCAAAAAAGAAAGACCTTCACATGGTATTTATTGATCTAGAAAAAGCTTACGATAGGGTACCGAGGGAGGTTCTTTGGAGAACTTTGGAAAAAAGAGGTATCCCATTGACATATATTAACCTTATAAGAGACATGTACGATAGTGCAAAAACATGTGTGGGGACTCATAAAGGAACGACAGACTTCTTTGAAGTTAATATTGGGTTACATCAAGGATCAACTTTAAGTCCATACTTATTTATAATGGTGATGGATGAGTTAACAAAACATATTCAAGATGAAGTACCTTGGTGTATGTTATTTGCAGATGACATTGTATTAGTGGAGGAGTCTAAGGAAAAAGTTAATAGAAAATTGGAACTATGGAGAGAAACATTAGAAAGCAAAGGCCTCCGACTTAGTAGAACAAAGACAGAATATATGGAATGTAAGTTTGATCATTTGGTTACTTCAGAGGACATGGAAATTAAAATTGGCACACATTGCATTCCCCAAAAGGAAAGTTTTAAATACCTAGGGTCAATTTTTCAGAGTGATGGAAGAATTGATGGAGATGTTTCACATAGAATCAATGCTGGTTGGTTAAAATGGAGAGGAGCATCAGGTATTCTTTGTGATAAGAAGATACCATTAAAGTTAAAAGGTAAATATTATAGAGCAGCAATTAGGCCTGCCATGTTTTATGGTTCTGAGTGTTGGGCAGTTAATCATCAACATGTACAAAAGATATCTATGACAGAAATGAAGATGTTGAGATGGATGAGTGGTCATACAAGAAAAGACCGTATACATAATGAGGTTATTAGAAACAAATTAGGAGTGACACCAATAGAGGATAAAATGAGAGAACATCGTTTAAGATGGTTTGGACATATAGAAAGAAGATCAAAAGAAGAACCTGTAAGAAGGTTAGAAAAACTAAATTTGGAAAGTATTAAAAGAGGTAGAGGACGACCACAAAAGTGTTGGAAAGAAACAATAAAGAATGATCTAGCTTATTGGGAGTTAACTGCTAACATGACACACGATAGGGATACGTGGAAACAAAGAATCCATGTAGTCGACCCCGTCTAGTATGGAAAAAGGCTTAGTTGTTGTTGTTGTTGTTAGGGTCAATTTTTCATATTTATGAAAGAATTGATGGAGATGTTACGCATAGAATTAATGTTGGTTGGTTAAAATGGAGAGGAGCCGCAGGTATTCTTTGTGATAAGAAGATACCGTTAAAGTTAAAAGGTAAATATTGTGGAACAACAATTAGTTCTGCCATGTTTTATGGTTATGAGTGTTAGGCAGTTAACCATCAACATGTACGAAAGATGTCTGTGATAGAAATGAAGATGTTGAGATGGATGAGTGGTCATACAAGAAAAGACCGTATACATAATGAGATTATTAGAAACAAATTAGGAGTGGCACCAATAGAGGATAAAATTAGAGAATATCGTTAAGATAGTTTGGATATATAGAAAGAAGATCAGAAGAAGAACCTGTAAGAAGGTATGAAAAACTAAATTTGGAAAGTATGAAAAGAAGTAGAGGACAACCACAAAAGTGTTGGAAAGAAACAATAAAGAATGATCTAGCTTATTGTGAGTTAACTGCTGACATGACACATGATAGAGCTCCTTGGAAACAAAGAATCCATATAGTCGACTCTGTCTAGTATGGGAAAAGGCTTAGTTGTAGTTGTTGTTGTTTTATATTTGAGGATTGGATCCTTTGGGGATGAATTGGTTTTGTCTGTAATCTGTATGAGCTGCTGGCATTTTAATGAAGGGTTTTGCACTATCAGTGATTGCTGTAAGGGGTACCATTGCAATCCGTCTAAATTATAGAATGATTGCCGTGTGTACTTTTTGTGTGGGGACAAGCATATTTTGGATACAGCTGGGAGTTTCAGATGGAGCACCAACCTTTTGGTTTTTTCCTACCATGTTGCAAGCTAAGTTTTTGGTAGTTATGATGTTCTTCTAGGATTGATAATTGAGAAGAATTATTGCATCTGGAAATTACGTTGTACCAGTTCATGCTGAGTTTTTGTGTTTCTCAAGTTAATTTGGACAACTCAAGGACCGCTTATACTCTCATTTACAGTTGCCGTATATTGGTTACTGGTCTCCTGTTGAAGTGAAGCTGCAATGCATTTCCTCTAGTTTACTTTTTTCTGTTTAATTCTGTATCTTGAATTGTATGTATATCATGACTTATTTTCTTAACATTGTTGTCTATCATCTTGTCCTCACTTTACAAACATAAAACATATTTCTCTATCATATGTCCAACCAGTAGAAAGATCTATCTTCTGGTTGAATGGATTGTTGCACAGATGGTTGAAAACCTTTCTTTTCTATTACAAGCAAAACCTATGAAACTTTTTTTGCCATGATTCTCCAAGCATATCTTCCTTTTTAAGTGTGAGTGTGTAGGCATGCTTTTATGCATGTCCCATGATAAAATGTGACTGTATGCAGGTACCCTAGCACCGGGGAGTATGACAAGTTCTTTGGAGAAGGTATATACAATTGTGCAGGTTGTGGAACTCCACTTTACAAGTCAAGTACCAAATTCAATTCTGGCTGTGGCTGGCCAGCATTTTACGAGGGACTTCCTGGAGCTATAAACCGAACAGTGAGTTCTTTCATCCTTCTTATTTAAATGCTATGAGCCTATGACCTCAACCCATAACTCAGACTAGTTGGAAATGTACATATGTTTGAGCACATTTATGGCACATTGATGAGCTCAAACATATCTCCGTATCAGTTCTTGTTACTAGTGAATAGGTTCTTATGTAACCGAGTTCACCATGGGACTGCTTTGCCAAGTCGGTTTATTTTACAACTCAACCAACCTGGACTAGTCTCCTCTGGGTTGAATGTCCTCACTTGATTAAGTCCATGTTACTCTGTGACGTTCCCAAGCGTCTGAGTTGGAAGTTTTCTTCAACTTTTTTCATGCCATTACTTGCAATGTTTTCAGCCTGACCCTGATGGAAGGAGGATAGAGATCACCTGTGCAGCCTGTGGCGGTCATTTGGGTCATGTCTTTAAAGGCGAGGGCTTTCCCACCCCCACAGATGAGCGACACTGTGTCAATAGCATCTCTCTTAAGTTCACTACAGCATCTTGAACCATGTTGATGTAACCTTTAACTTTACATATATGCGCCAGATCAATAATGTTGAGAATAACTATTACCTTGATACATATTTCACAGCTCCTTGTTGCATGAATAATGTTAAATATAAACTTTTATGCACGCTGTTGGTTATAGTCTCTCTCTCTCTGTGTATATACCCACATAGGGACATACATGTGTCTGTGCAAATGTTATTAGCAATTTAGCAGTACCTTACTGTCCACGTCATGATGCTCTGTTTCTATTCCATTTCTTTAGCTGTCTGCCGCTTAGGTGATCATAAATGGTTCTGAGACCGTCTTCTTATTCTATCCAATGAATTCGCCCTCTGGAGAGGTCTAAGTGCATAGTTTTCCCCACCTCAAATGGTCGAATATGCAGTTCGCCCCATCCCACAAAAACAATGACCACACTCAAAATCTGAATATATCCCAAAAAAAGAAACTCCGAATATATCCCCAAAAAAAGAAACTGTATCGGTGGTCTTTAATTTTTGAAATTTATAGGAGATGTCTAAATAGAATTTCAACAAAGTGAACTTTGCCAGACCTGACATAAGAGTTCTTAAAGAGACTCTAATTCTAGTACAGAGACAGATTTGACAACTTAAACAATCGCATCTGACCTACCACAAAATAAGTGGTGTGGCAATCCATGTTCCACATCGTGTTTGCGTTGTAGCATTTCCGGTTCGGGTCAAAACAGGTTAGCTCAAGTACAAACTTTTGTGACTTTGATTGAATACTATCATAGACTATCTAGGCAGCACCTGCTTGTCTGACATTTCATTCTTCGAGTCACTTTCGGATGCTGCCATTTCGTATGTGTGTCAAAGGTCTCCCCAAATTTGTTATTATTTTGGGTGAAATATGGCTCATATCAAGTGTTCGTGTCATGTCTAAATTGTTGCCCTACTCTCTCCCCCTCCCCCCTCCCAACACACAGGTGTACATAAAAGAGGGAAGGAGAGAGGGCATCCTAAGCATGTCTTTAGGTGTATAATTTTGTATTGTACTTATGATTGAATTGAATTAAAAGAACCGTTGTAATTATTTTGCATTTAATGTCTCATGCATTAAATGCAAAGTCGTTCAAAATCTCCACATTTGGGAGAGAGAGAGAGAGCATTAAACATGAACCGGCATTTATCAAAGACTAATTATATAATCCCATAGAAGCAACAATATGCCAGATGCTAGCTAGCCATGCACAGAATCAATGCTAGTTATCAGCATTGAATGAAAATGGCTGCAATGTTTGATACAGATCTTATATGGAGAACAGATGGACCTTGGCCCAAAAATTATTGCCATACAACAATAAAGCAGGACAAAGTCTCCGGGGAAGAATCACGCTAAATAAATACTGTCGAGGACTGCAAAGCCTGCTGCTACTCCGCCTTCGTCTGATGTGGAAACCTTTGTCCGCATCAGGTATCCACAATGATCATTCAGAATCACCTTGTCTTTGTTCCTTAAATCCATATAACAACCATTGTTTATCAAGTCAGCACGCATATTGAGCTTTTGTCAGTGAAAGTTTGGATGGAAAGAGAAGATACGAATTTGCATTTATTAGCATTCAATAGCTTCCCTATTTGCATATGCACATTTCATTTTGATACTAGTATGAATACAGATGAATGGGACTGTCAGCAAAACTTTTCAAGTGAAAGAATATAAAAAGAAGAGAATTTGAAAATGCACGCACACACACTCATACCCCACACACAGCACCAAGTTACTTTCTTTTCTACCTTGCCTGAACACGCGCATATACATACATGCACGTGCACAGCATCAAAGTCTTGGAAAGATGAGAGATAAGATAGTACATACCGTAAATAAGCACCAAATATCCCAAGTTCTGATATTGTTTGGCCTTGATGACAAATGCCATCTCGAACTAAAAATGATGTGAAACTTGTAGGGAAAATTCTTTGCATAAGAATGAAAGCAGCCAATGCTTCACCACCCTCTTTCTGTAATTCAACCAATTTTTCTCTTACCATTTCACCGTATATGTTGTTTCCTGATGTTTGAAGCCAAGTTAGAGTACAGAAATAAATGAAAGAACTGATGTTCTTTCCACAAGCCGAGCTACTCCAGTGTCTATATTAAAAGCTAACCTCCTCCCTCCCTTTGAGGTTTGAGAACGAATAGCTCTGGTCGTGCAATGGCGTCTTGAATTACATTTGAATCGTCCAAGCTCCACAGCCCTGCGAAGCATTTTTGTAGTTTTAGGATGTCGTCCTTGTTATCGAGGAACCTGAGTTAAAGCACACACGAATAACATCAGAAAATGACGATTGAGAATCTATAAGTCATCCAAGTCTTTTCTTGTTGCTTTTTTTTTTTGAGGAAAAGAAAATTCTCTTAAACCAGGTATCAGAACAAGCAGGTGCCAGCGAGGGCCCACATAAGATGAGTACAGTCAGCTAACGCATTCAAGTTAATGATGGATATTAGACTTTCACAGCTGATACTGTAAAATATTCAAAGGACTCAAGCTATTAAGCATAAACCTTTTAGCAAATGACTTAGATCAGTTGATTGACAAGGTTCTTTGAATGATTGTCTATGCTAGTTGACAGGCAACAACACCAACAAATTATGACACTGGCACGGGATGGGTATGAAGCACGACGGTTTTTGAAAAGCATGAATAGAGAGACACACGGTTATATATAAGTATAGCTTATAATAATTCCAGATAGTTGACAATATACCATAAAAGCAAAAGCAAAATTGTGGCTTATTTAGCTTCTTAGTGGCACAACACTAGAAAATATTTAAAGTAAATTTCATTAGGTCAGACATGGGAGAAGTGTCAAGCGCACGGGTGCCAAGCGTCAGTATCTTGTATGGCACCCTATTAGAAATGTCTATGTGACCTATCCAACAAATAACTCGGTACAAATTTATTTCACTTTCCTCTCTCGATCCAAATAGCATCATGAAATTCCAATGCAAATGAACCCTTCTTTTTTCTTGGTTAAAGCAGGAGGCTGAAGCCCAACACATACACAAATGCACACCCCAGGAATTGAACTCACCACCAATGATGGGGGAGTCCAAGAGCCCTGCCAGATGAGCTAATGTTCTGCGTGCCAAAGAACCCTTCCCTTAATCGTTCACTAGCTTGTGCCTATTTTCTTCATTTTAGTCTTTTAAGTCTTGAATTCATTGACACACAAACAGTAGATTTATATTCCAACTATTCAACTAATATCTGATATTTCAAGCTGTTAGGAGGGCAACCTAAAACGCCGACACCTACAGTATAATTACCAACCTTTCTAGAACATTAGGTTTTGCTAGCTCTTGTTGGATCTTTTTAGTGCCGACCAAATGGTAAGAAATTGATGGGCACTTGATAGTACGGGATTGTTCTATAAGCAGCCTTCCTCTCCATTCCTACAAGAGCACAATAAGACCGGAGAAAAGTTGTAATGAAATTACCCAGAGGGATGTATAAGATTCATCAACTGAAAGGGATATAAGAGTTAGCTAGGTAATGACTCTAATAAAGTATAAGACCACTTACTGATTCTGAAGGATAGTCATTGGGAGAATACCCAGCCCTAAAGTACACAACAGCGACTTTTTGCTGTCCTCTGCATTTGCAAAAGCTTAGTCATACAAGGAAGCAAATTCATGGGCACAGATATAACCTTCTTACAGGAATTTCCATTGCCAGAACCTTTCAGATAAAGAAAATGGGTTCATCTAAGGGAAAGTACAAGCACCCCTTATTAAAGGGGTAAAGAAAGAGAATCATACACATGAAGGGTCCCATCCGGTAAAAGCCCTCCTTCTGCATCTACCTGAGCCAGCGTTTTTCTAACAGTCACAATATTATGTGTGTTTCAGAGTTAAGAAGTCACAGGAAGTAGGAACAGGAAGAGGATGGCCAATCATGTGATTTCAAGAATGTCATCAGGGAAGAACAGCAAGGGTAATGATTCATGTCCCTTGAACAACAAGAGCACATCTTTCTTTTTTCTCATTTTAGGCAGCACAAGAGGACACAAGAGATATCATCCCAATTCATACAAGGAGGAATTTAATCTTTTCTTTTTCTTTGACCAAATTGACAATAATATCTAAAAATGATAAGGATATTTTTCCTTCAGAACCGTGCAGAGCCAATGTTGATCATACATATTCCGCTCTTCAGTTTGTACGACAACCATAATCACTGCACTGCAAAAAACACGAAGACTTCTTTAGTGGATCCAAAAGAGAATCAGAAATGGTAGTAAAAAGAGATGGATGAATCTCGGAACATGTTAGAGAAAAGAGAATGGGCATGAGAGGATCAACATTCAAACTTTATTACCTGCTATTATTGTACTCACTCCAGGCCAGGGCTAAAGCATCAGCATATCTATTAAATGCACTATTCCCAGGTACTCTACCCGAATCCAACCCAAGTTCCTTTCCATAATGGTTCAGCAAATACCTGGAAAAATAATCACCACGCACTCTAATGTGATGTATTTCCCCATCCAATAATGGCCGATGTCCATAAAGCTCATGGCAATTTTCTGCTAGAAAGGTAACTAATAGAAATAGGAAGTCACAAAATAGAAAGAAATTTTCGATAATCAGATACAACTTGAGGCACTGGGCCACAACACATAAATGTACCTGATCCTCCCATAAATAACGATCAAAACATGAACTACATCAAGCACACATTGTACCACCAGATGACAATTTTAAACATACATATCATTCAATTTGGAAGTCATCAGTACACGTATTTTACTTAAAGCTTCAGCTGTGAAGCACAATTAAAGCATAAACAATATGAATTCATGTCCACATGGGTGTCAAAGTGGCATCACTTTCTATGACAACTTTCTCCTTTAACAACTGTATACGTTTTATAAATGAAAATTTACGATATCATAATAAGTCTGAATGTCCTGAAAAGATATCATAGGAGTAGTTCGAAATGACACATTTATGAAGAGAAATTAACAAAAAAATTGCACTAAAACAACCCCCGGGACAAGAAACATGGCAGGTGTAAACTGAAACATTCATAAGAAAGTCACTTCAGAAATATTCCATCTAGAGTTTTAAATCTAAAAGGACTGCGAGAAGTTGTGAAACACTTGATAGTTCTCGTGACAGTTTACAAGATATTTTTGCAAAAGGTTTCTTCTGTTTCCTTGCTTTAAAGAATTTTTCTGTGCTGGAAGAACAATCATCACCATCACCATTATCATCATAGTGGCAGCAGCAGCAGCAGCAGCAGCAGAAACTACTACTACTACAACAATAAGAATTACACATGGACAATAAGTGCAGAGATGATGACAATGATGAAAATAACAACCTGTGAAGCTCACTAACAAGACAGCTGAGACCAGCAAATGATGATGAAATTGTGTTGAGTTCCACTTGAAGCAGTTCTTTCGTTTCAGCATCAAGCATATAATCAGAACGATGTAATCCTAGGTGTATTTCCTGCTATCACAAATAACAATTCCATTGAGGATTGGCCATCACTCTCCTATTCTACATGACCAATATGTACCAAAAATAACATGAAAGCAAAAGTGACCTATGAAGCATCAAGTGTTATTTATGATTGGACTGTTGACACAAATATGACTGGATTAATCTCAGACTCACCTCCTTTTTATTTTTTTCCAGCATTTGCATGTGGATATCTAATAGCCGAGAGGTGAAAGCATCAACTTTCTTGGTTCTGCAATCAACAAAAAGGCAACAGTAATCAAACAATCTGCCTAAATCAAGCATTAGAAGCTGCAACTTCAACAAAAAACACATTGCCAACCACAGCAATACAATGATCGAAGCACATAAAGTATAAAAAAGTAAGTTTAGTTGGGAAAGCGTAAGCTGTAGTGGACAGTCAACTTTATGTACTTTGATGCATGACAAGGAAGAAAAGATCAGTAACAAAGCCAGACAAAAAGGAAAACCCATTGTGAAGGGAAAGCTAAGCTACAAGGATTTCCTTCTCATCAGCAACAACAACAACAACAACAACAACTAAGCCTTTTCCCATACTAGACGGGGTCGGCTACATGGATTCTTTGTTTCCACAGATCCCTATCATGTGCCATGTTAGCAGTTAACTCCCAATCAGCTAGATCATTCTTTATTGTTTCTTTCCAACACTTTTGTGGTCGTCCTCTACCTCTTTTAATACTTTCCAAATTTAGTTTTTCTAACCTTCTTACAGGTTCTTCTTTTGATCTTCTTTCTATATGTCCAAACCATCTTAAACGATGTTCTCTCATTTTATCCTCTATTGGTGCCACTCCTAATTTGTTTCTAATAACCTCATTATGTATACGGTCTTTTCTTGTATGACCACTCATCCATCTCAACATCTTCATTTCTGTCACAGATATCTTTTGTACATGTTGATGATTAACTGCCCAACACTCAGAACCATAAAACATGGCAGGCCTAATTGCTGCTCTATAATATTTACCTTTTAACTTTAATGGTATCTTCTTATCACAAAGAATACCTGATGCTCCTCTCCATTTTAACCAACCAACATTGATTCTATGTGTAACATCTCCATCAATTCTTCCATCACTCTGAAAAATTGAACCTAGGTATTTAAAACTTTCCTTTTGGGGAATGCAATGTGTGCCAATTTTAATTTCCATGTCCTCTGAAGTAACCAAATGATCAAACTTACATTCCATATATTCTGTCTTTGTTCTACTAAGTCGGAGGCCTTTGCTTTCTAATGTTTCTCTCCATAGTTCCAATTTTCTATTAACTTTTTCCTTAGACTCCTCCACTAATACAATGTCATCTGCAAATAACATACACCAAGGTACTTCATCTTGAATATGTTTTGTTAACTCATCCATCACCATTATAAATAAGTATGGACTTAAAGTTGATCCTTGATGTAACCCAATATTAACTTCAAAGAAGTCTGTCGTTCCTTCATGAGTCCTCACACATGTTTTTGCACCATCATACATGTCTCTTATAAGGTTAATACATGTCAATGGGATACCTCTTTTTTCCAAAGTTCTCCAAAGAACCTCCCTCGGTACCCTATCATAAGCTTTTTCTAGATCAATAAATATCATGTGAAGGTCTTTCTTTTTTGCTCTAAAATGTTCCATAAGACGTCTCAAAAGGTGAATCGCTTCAATAGTAGATCTGCCTGGCATGAATCCAAATTGGTTCTCTGTTGTACTTGATACTTGTCTTAACCTACGTTCGATAATTCTTTCCCATAATTTCATAGTATGACTCATTAACTTGATACCTCGATAATTCGCACAATTTTGAATGTCTCCCTTGTTCTTATATATGGGTATAAGTGTACTTGCTCTCCATTCCTCGGGCATCTTTTGGTTTTTCCATATTTCATTAAATAGTCTTGTGAGCCAAGTGATTCCTATTTCTCCTAGTATTTTCCGAACTTCTATAGGAATATTATCAGGTCCTACCGATTTACCACTCTTCTCATCAGCAACACAATATACAAAATTTTACTGATTGAACCATGGAAATGGAATAAATATCAAATGAAACTAAAGATATAGGAAATAGTATTCACCCTAGTTTAGGTCCTTTTGGTATGAAAATTTTCAAATGGTTGCTACAAAGTAAAGCTAGTCTAGACAATAGAGAGAGAACCTGGACAGTGATTCTTGAAGAAACGCACCATCCAGACTAACACGGTCCACAAGCTCATTGAAAATTGGTGCCAATTCACAAGCTTGTCTCCAATGAAGAGGTGGAAAGGGTGTGGGCAAAAGAGAGAACGGAGCATGAACTAAAGCCACGCCTGGAATGGTTCCTGACCTCTGCAGACAAAGGCAACTTCAAATATAAGAATATCATAACAGGCAAAAGCTTTTGCAGTTAGAAGTCTTTATGCATCCCCCACTATAGCAGAGTCAATCATCCCAGGAAAGAGTATGCACGATCCATTTCTAACAACTATAGAAAAGTTGAAACCAATGCATCGTAAGAAATTACTCTCACGTGTTTTTGGATTGGAGTGCATTTAAACTGAATAGAATTCAAAGTTGCTTTCTAGCTCAATTCTTGTGCTTAACTTTCCCCTTAACAATATCCTGAGGTTCCTACCTTCTCATATGGGAATTTTGATTATCATGTAGGTAGAAAAAGACAAGGGTTTTTAGCTTCATTTAATGTTACATAAGCAGTCAACTGGATGCAAGAAAGGGACATGGTACAACGTTTCTTTCGAAAAGAACAAGCACTAATTACAGCAAGCATGAACCATTGAGCTTCACTGGCTTCTCACACAATTACCATTCATATCATCATAACATATCGCCATTCTGAATGATACTCGTGTTTCTCTTCTCATTAGACTTGATAATATAAACGCAGTTACCGATTTCAATCCAACCCAATTTCACCAAAGAAATTTCAATACATGCAAACACGCACAAAGAGAGAGAGAGAGAGAGAGAGAGAGAGAGAGAGAGAGAGAGAGAGAGAGACAGAGAGAGAGAGAGAGAGAGAGAGAGTAATGCAGCAACATTACATTAAAGGCCGAACAGAGTGAACTCGTTAACTCAAATTAAAGTTATCAAGTCAACAAACCCACAACCCATAAAATCATATGAGCAGCGCAACCCATTCCATCAAATAATCCCCCATGTAAAAATTCAAAACCAAGTAATGGGAACAAGAATACCTCTGCACGCTTATCTCCCACAACGAGTCCATGGAGAGAGCTCCAAACAAGTGCATCATACACCAACTTCTCCACCAATGAAGGAGAAATTTCCTTCACATCTATCACCGAATCCGTCCCACTATCTTGTGGAGTTTCCTGGTTAGCAGTCTTACCGCTCTCTAATGGCGAGATGGCAAAAGTTTCTGAGAACGAAGACATGCTGCTGATCGTTCTGGCAGTTCTCCGCAATTGGGTAGTCGAAATTTGGGTTCTCGTAGTGATAAAGGAAGAAAATGATGGATTAGGAAGGCCGGGTGTGAAAGATAGAGAGAGTTTTAGGGAGGGAGAACAAGACAGGGAAGAGACAGTGTGACCCATCATTGAGCGAGGCAAAGCATAACATGGCGTAAGATTGACGCTTTACTAAAAGGCAAAATCATCGTACACCAGGGCGGAGGACCGAACGCATCATCCGTGAACCTTTACCGTCAAGAGGAACAGCGTCCCTCCCTAAACGATGGAAATGACGCCGTTATAAACTTTACGGGCGTTGGGATCTCAATGGATCCCAAATATCCGGAATCCGATCCATCACTAAATCTTTGTCCAACTGCTAGGGTTTGAATATTGGCACATTACGCTGTTACCGTGGAGTAGACTTGTCTGGTTTCGGGTAAACTATGATAATAGAACTAGCTGGAGACCCGTTATGATTATCGATTTAGAACCATCGGTTTTGGGGTGGTTTGAGTTTGAGTCTAAAACCAATACTTTAATTTAAAAAACTTCAAAAATACAAGATTTTTTTTTTAAATATTGAAACCGACGGTTTGAAACCACGGCCTTGGGTTGATTTGGGTTCCAATTTTATAAGAAGTAAAACTGAGATCGAATCTGGTGATTTTTGGTTCGGGTTTCGATTCTACTGGTTATGGGTTCAGTGGGTTCCTAACCCAATCCGATTTCAATTGAAACCAGCGAACAGATTAGGAACCAGTCATATTATATATATATATATATATATATATATATATATTATATATATATATATATATATATATATATATATATATATATATATATATATATATATATATATATATATATATATATAATTACATGTGTATATGTCTTGTTTGAAATTTAAAATATTAAGTTTGGGTTTGAATTTCAAAAAGATTTGGACCGGATCTTAAAGACCCGATTCAATATCCAATGGGCCTGTGATTCTGTGGGCCGGCCAGATCCAGCCCGCGTTGGCCTACAGAGTCAGATGAACTGGGCCATTCAGCCCTGTTTCAAATATGGACCAAAAATCTCTGACCCGACCCTGTACTTTTCCAGGGTTAAACCCATTTTGACATCTCTACATGAACCAATCTAAATTTGTTGATCAATCGAATAGCTTTAGAGTGTAGGATTTAACAAAACATTGAAAGATTTTCCTCTAGACGCTCCTCTTACCTCACACTTTTTTGTCTCCCTTTCTCTCACCGATGATCTTTCTTTCTTTCTCTCTTTTTCTATATATAGTTTTTTTTAAGTTTTCAAAAATTTTAATTTTATTTTTCGGTTCTAAAAATTTGAATGTCAAACCAAAACCAAAACCAGAACTGATGATTTCAAACTGGAACTGAAAGTGATCCGCTCCCAATTCGCTTTCAAGCAAACTGAAACCGACTATTTGAAACCGTTAGTTATGGTTATTTAGAAACCGTTAGTTATGGTTATTTAGAAATTGTTGAAGAGTGTTTGTGTGGGAAAACCTACGGACTACAACCATGAAGATGGCGGAGTCGAGCTAGTCAGGTGTCCTCATATGCAATGGTTCTGAAGAAGTCGGGTTGGTTTAGAAATATTTGCTTATATAAGTGCATGCATGCACACGCATGTGTTGCTTCTTCTTTTTTACTTACAAGAGGAAGCCGACGCCTAACACACGTACACCTTCAGTGTGTTTGTGTTGCTCTAGAAGACAACTAAAATACATAAATATTAAATGCATATCAACACCCTCTTTTCTATAATACCCTTATCATCAAATGATACTCTCTCCTCCCTTCCATATATTCTCTCTATCTCATGTTGTTGGAACCAGCCACTAAAGGTTCACTCCTTTCTCCTTCTCTCCTCTTGCCATCAACATTTGTCGATCATCGTAGAGTCATTGAAGCTTGTCACCCTTTTCTTCCTTTATGTTCTTGTCATGAGCATCTACCGATCATTCCTCCCTCGTCTCTTTCCGCTATCTTCACTCTTTCATACTGTCATGGTTTTGCTCCCCTCTCTTCCTCCACTCATTCTTTTTGAAAAAAAGAAAAGAAACGACTTGTCTCTGACGTTTTCTAGTTCATAATCTGGTGGGCTGGCCTTATGAGAGGTGCTGTCACGATGGCTGTCATACGACCATGTAGGTTTACATAATGAAGCAATTTTGAGAGTTGTTTCTTCTTATAATCCCTGATGTCTATTTGTTTGCAGTTTACCAGCAATGGATCGACTTCAGTATCTAGCCATGCTCTTATGATCACAAGCACCATCATCGTAGTTCTCTTCAGCACAGTGGTACATTTCTTTTGTCCTCATGAATTATTTAAAAAATCAATTTATAGAATCCACTACTATGCAGCTGTAATGAACATATTGAAATACTAGTGAAAGGGATGGCCCGTAAGGTTAAAAGACGCAGGATCATCATGCATGGAGGCTGCACACTATGTGGTCCTTGTTCAAAAACGTACTTTAAAAATCGATACAATAAAAGTGTGTAGCATTTTTCCTGGAGTAAACGCACTTAATGTTTGTTTTGTTAGCCAAATGCATGGTTTCCTTGGTTAAAGGGTCAATTGCTTCTTTTAAACCATTAAATTATGGTAGTTTCTTCTTTAAAAAAAAGAAATGCTCCTAATCCAATGTGGAAGGCGACTTTGAGAGCAAGCATGTAAAACCTACTCAAATAAGCACCACATGGTTCAATGTTTTCTTTAGGGGGCGTTTGTGCGGGGCAAGGGGATACAGTGGGGAGGCTGAAGTAGATAAATGCCCCAGGTATCGAACTCATGACTTTCGACTTGTGAGTTGAACCCTCGCCAGTGGCTATTGCTCTTTGTGCTGTTCTTGATTCTAATCCAGTCACAAGAAACTGATTAAACGTGTCAAATATTAGGTACAATTTTAAGAATATGCAAATGTTAATAGAGTTGATGCCAATATAACTCAAGGACAATGATAATAGATGTCTAATATAAGTATCATATTGTACCACAAGAAATCTTATTAAAGAGATTCAAAGAAGTCCTAAAAATCTGATATCATATTGCAAATAGCTTGCATGGTGCTACTAATTTGAGCCGATACATAATACTTGAGGCAAGGCAAACTATTATTGCCAATTTAAAAAAGAAAAAATCATGAAGCGCATAATCTTTATTGCTGCTGTTCTGTGTGTGTGTGTGTGCGTGTGTGTGGCCATGCAACTTTTAATTGTGTAATACTAATCATGTTGAACACATCAGGTTTTCGGGTTGGTTACTAGGCCACTGATCAGACTCTTGCTTTTGCAACACCCAAGCACATACCAAGCAAGCACAAGCCATGAACCCACCAGCTTTGAAGAATTACGTAGGCGGTCCCTTGACAATGAGAGGACCAGCGCCCGCAGAAAAAGCAGCCTGAGGCTGCTGCTCCATGCCCCCACCTCAACGGTGCACCACTCCTGGAGGCGATTTGATAATGCTTACATGCGACCGTTGTTCGGTGGCCGTGGGTCTGTTCCCTTCGTCCCTGGCTCACCCACCAGCTAAGAAGATGAGATTGTATGGCATCGAACTAATTGTCGTATTAAGTTCAATGTTATTTGCAAAGGGCTTGAGCCTTGTCTGTCTTCATTCTCCAATTCTTCAGCATTAAGGGAAGCTGATGCCCTGTGAGTAGAAGAAGATTACATGCAAGTCTTCACACAAGGCCATGAGCGTTAGCGATGCATCTCCATCATGCTGATAGAAATCATTGGGTAGTGAGTAATTATTGTTTCTTTTTTCAGAAAGAGAATTGGCTAGAGATTACACCGGTTTGTCTTGTGTATTCTCTCTCTCTCTCTCTCTCTCTCTCTCTCTCTCTCTCTGAACTGCAAAAGGTCATGCTCATGAAAATCCTTACGCAGAAGATATGGTTCCCAATGAAAATTGAAGTAATTTCAACTTATTGTCCTACCAAAACTCACTTCTTATCCTGCACACAAAGCGCAGGACATGTATTGAAGGCCTTCAATAGTTGTAATACATAAACGACGGAAAAACTCAATCCAATCTCTCAAGATCTCACAAGTGGCGGTGTTACAGATCTTATCAGAAAAAGAGAAAACAGCGTTGCGGATAAGACCTTTGCCCAGCAGCTGCATCAGCATCGAGTAATGAAACGCCAAGACCTGATTGAAGAAAGCCATCAGGATTTACAGAAGAATGACTGAAGATTAAAGTGTGTTGAACTTACCGGATAATTGCATGGAGAAGCCTGCCGTGATTGTTTTAATCATCAAGGTAATAATAGGAACCCGCCGCTTTCTGTTCCCTGTCTTTAGTAGAATCTAGCTTGTTTATACGGGGCCTGTAGTTGGTCGGATCTCTTCTAAATGTAATGTCCAGATGCTGCAAAAATTTCCACATTATGATACATAATCTTGAGTGCAAATCTAGACAGTGAACACTCAAAGAGAGGCAAAGAAAGCCTCAAAAAGTTTTGAATAGAAACGATAAAACGTAATCTCAACACGAGATCAAAACACAGGCCACTAAGCATCCAGACCGTTAGATCAACTGGCAGGGCGCTTCAACGCCCTTCTGCTGGTGGGGAGTTCAACCCCAGGGGGTGCATGTGTCTGTGTGTTAGGCATCGGCAAAAAAAAATACAGGTGACTAAGAATTCATGTAGCCGGCCCACTTAGTGTAGGAAAAGACTTGGTTTTGGTTTAGGTTTGGGTGATGACAAAAATGCATTTTGAGTAATTAGCTTACCGACAAGAAAAGGTTCATTCCTGTCAACAAGGATTGAGGACAATTAGCAACACAATCCAGGGATGGTGTCCCCTCATAGACGATCACTCTGTCTGCAAGGTATGTTGCCATTATGAAGTCGTGCTCAACAACAAAAGCCGTCTTCTTAGCATGAAGGATGAATCTCTTTATAACTTTTGAAGCCACTATACGCTGTTCTGAATCCAGATATGCACTCGGCTCATCAATCAGATAAATGTCCGCAGGCTGCAGCAGAATGTGAGTTAATAATATTGGATTAAATCAAGGATCAACTTAAGTCCATATTTATTTGGATTGATCATTCACGAGTTAACAAAATATATAAGATGAACTACCTTGGTATATGTTATTTGCCAATAATATTATATTAGTGGGTGAGTCTAAGAAAAAAGTTAATAGGAAATTGAAACTATAAATAAAAACATTAAAAAATAAAGGCTTTCAAATTATTAGAACAAAAATATAATATATAGAATACAAGTTTAATCATTTTGTTACCTCATATAACATAAAAATTAAGATTGACACACATTGTATCTATTGTAAGAAAGTTTTAAATACTTAAAGTCATTTTTCAGGATAGTGAAAAATCGATGGAGATAATACTTATAAAATTAATACAGGTTGGCTAAAATGAGAGGTGCATCATGTATTTAATGTGACAAGAAGATACCATTACATGAGCAATATAATAGTGCCACTAAACCAATTAAGCAACATAATACAGGTTATTGGTATCAGGCAAAGTTATTAATGTTTTCACAGATCGTTTCACTTCAGACATAACCATTTATATGACCTACAAACACTTACATGCAGATGTGCATATATCCGTGTTCCAATTCAGTGCATCGTTCTGTGTATGGTGCATTATCACGTGATAGCAACATAAATTAACATCACAAATGAAGGCAGGTTCCTGATTACAATAAATAATCTTTCACGAAGAAATCCCTTGATATTAATGAAATAAAGCATAAAAAGAACATAACATGATCCACAAATCCCATTTCTATAATAAAACTATCCCACACTTGGCTAGGCCCAATCAAATTGAGACTTCATCATCCTTGCATCCTGCTGTGGACAGCATTGGTCAATGCCACCAGATGAGGAGGAATTTCTCATCCACAGCCACCGGGAGAAAAAAGAAGGTTGAAGCCATCCTACAAGGTGGCCAACCAGTAGGAGGCCAAGAACTTCCTTCCAAGACATTGATTAACAGAATGAGTTCTCTTACCAGGCCACCTCACAAGTCCATTGAGCTGGCAAACGCTAGGATAAGCAAGCACCCCTAATCCAAAAAGGTGCAAAAAAGGAAATACACTTTCTACAAATCAGAGCACTAACATTCCGGCCTGACCATGACAGGCATAATTAACAGTTCAGCAAACACCCAACATGATACAACAAAGACTTTTTCGAGTTAATTTGAAGAACATATACACATAGGGGACCCCTTGAAGACACTCAAACACCAGCCACAAAGCCTTGCCCACAAGAAGCAGTGGACTAGCAGAAAAGAATCATCATGTTTTATCTCATGGAAGAACTCAAAAATTAGGATCTCAGAGTAACTTTGTTTCCCTATATTCAAAACAACTTAATCACAAAAGCACAGGTGTTTAAAGGTGCTAAAAAGGCATATAAGTCCATCACGCAAATCAGGTTAGAAGCACCAGCATTGTTACCCGTCCACATGGAACACTGAAGCAACTTCTCCATCACCATCAGGGAAAAGGAACAGCACAAAAGTTTTAACGCATCTCTGAGAAAGCTAAAAGTACAGAGTGGAACAGCAGATCAGAAGATCGCCTATATGAAAAGCAGGCATTACCTTCAGAAAACCTACACTCCAAGATCACTACCCTTGTGAGATCACACATCAGCAGTCTTTTTGGTTTGAAATATTGTTTTCCTCTTCATATAGTGAACAAGGGCTCGCTTTGCCTTCTTTGGTTGTTGGTCCTGAGTTAATGGCTCCCTGCAGCTATTGTTATCTGTTTGTATCATAAGTTGCATGCACAGAGCAACCATTAGGAAAGAGTTCCCCTACACTGCAAAATACTTCTCAAAATAATCGAAATTCAAGATCCTATAACATCCATCTTCTTTAGTTGATGGCACGGTAGTCAGGAGCCGTGACCAAAGCTTTCTCATATGATGCTTTCTCAACCTTCCAACAAAGCAAAACCATTTATCCTCGATTTTTGGGTGCAACTTCCACTGAGAGGCTTCTTCTCTTTCACTACTTATTGGACAATAGCTTAGTTCAATATTAACCAAATAGTATAAAGACAGTTTTTTGGGAAGAGTTAGATAAGGTGTTTCAAAAGATTCCACAAAGGGAGATGATTTGTTTAGGAGGAGATTTAAATGGACATGTCGGTAAAGAGGCATTAGGATATCAAGGGATTCATGGAAACTTTGGTTATGGGGATATAAACGAGGAAGGTAGGGAGATTTTAAATTTTGCTATGTCATTTGATCTCTTTATAGTCAATACAATCTTCAAAAAACGAGATGAACATTTAATTACTTATAAGAGTGGCTTATCACACACACAAATTGATTACTTTATTTGTAGAAAAAAAGATAGAGCGTGTTGTAAAGATTGTAAGGTAATTCCAGGAGAAAGCTTAACCACCCAACATCGACTTTTAGTTATGGATTTACAAATAAAAAAATGGACAAAGAAGAAAAGAGTGATCGAGCTATTCGGACTAAATGGTGGAACCTCAAAAGCGAGAAAGAAGGTATATTTAAACAGAAAGTCCTTCAAGGAGATGTTTGGAATTATGTTGGCACACCCTCTGATATGTGGAACAATATGGCTATACATATTAGGAAAGTGGCGAAAGATGTGTTAGGGGTATCTAAGGGAGGTGTACCGGCACAAAAAGAAGCTTGGTGGTGGAGTGAAATAGTACAAAATAAAATCAAGGCAAAGAGGGCATGTTACAAAATACATTACGCTAAGAAAACTAGTGAAACTTTAGAAGCTTATAGGAAAGCAAAGAAGGAAGCAAAAAAGGCCATTAGTGAAGCAAAAGCTAAGATTTGGGAGGACTTACATAAAAAACTCAACTCAAAAGAGGGTGAAAGAGATATTTTTAGGATAGCTAGGGCTAGAGATAAGAAAACTAAAGATCTAAATTTTGTTAGATGCATAAAAGACGAGGATGAAAAAATTCTAGTGGCAAATGATGATATAAGAAATAGATGGAAAAACTATTTTTATAATCTTTTTAATGAAAATAAAGATGTTAGTATTAGTTTAGGAGATTTAGCCAAGTCAGAAAAGTATATAAACCACAATTTCTACCGACGTATTCAAAAGAATGAAGTCAAAGAGGCTCTTAAACATATGAAGAGTGGTAAATCGGTAGGATCAGATAATATTCCTATAGAAGTTTGGAAAATACTAGGAGAAATAGAAATCACTTGGCTCACAAGACTATTTAATGAAATATGGAAAAACCAAAAGATGCCCGAGGAATGGAGAGCAAGTACACTTATACCCGTATATAAGAACAAGAGAGACATTCAAAATTGTGTGAATTATCGAGGTATCAAGTTAATGAGTCATACTATGAAATTATGGGAAAGAATTATCGAACGTAGGTTAAGACAAGTATCAAGTACAACAGAGAACCAATTTGGATTTATGCCAGGTAGATCTACTATTGAAGCAATTCACCTTCTGAGACGTCTTATGGAACATTTTAGAGCAAAAAAGAAAGACCTTCACATGATATTTATTGATCTAGAAAAAGCTTATGATAGGGTACCGAGGGAGGTTCTTTGGAGAACTTTGGAAAAAAGAGGTATCCCATTGACATATATTAACCTTATAAGAGACATAACCTTATAAGAGACATGTATGATGGTGCAAAAACATGTGTGAGGACTCATGAAGGAACGACAGACTTCTTTGAAGTTAATATTGGGTTACATCAAGGATCAACTTTAAGTCCATACTTATTTATAATGGTGATGGATGAGTTAACAAAACATATTCAAGATGAAGTACCTTGGTGTATGTTATTTGCAGATGACATTGTATTAGTGGAGGAGTCTAAGGAAAAAGTTAATAGAAAATTGGAACTATGGAGAGAAACATTAGAAAACAAAGGCCTCCGACTTAGTAGAACAAAGACAGAATATATGGAATGTAAGTTTGATCATTTGGCTACTTCAGAGGACATAGAAATTAAAATTGGCATACATTGCATTCCCCAAAAGGAAAGTTTTAAATACCTAGGGTCAATTTTTCAAAGTGATGGAAGAATTGATGGAGATGTTACACATAGAATTAATGCTGGTTGGTTAAAATGGAGAGGAGCATCAGGTATTCTTTGTGATAAGAAGATACCATTAAAATTAAAAGGTAAATATTATAGAGCAGCAATTAGGCCTGCCATGTTTTATGGTTCTGAGTGTTGGGCAGTTAATCATCAACATGTACAAAAGATGTCTGTGACAGAAATGAAGATGTTGAGATGGATGAGTGGCCATACAAGAAAAGACCGTATACATAATGAGGTTATTAGAAACAAATTAGGAGTGGCACCAATAGAGGATAAAATGAGAGAACATCGTTTAAGATGGTTTGGACATATAGAAAGAAGATCAAAAGAAAAACCTGTAAGAAGGTTAGAAAAACTAAATTTGGAAAGTATTAAAAGAGGTAGAGGACGACCACAAAAGTGTTGGAAAGAAACAATAAAGAATGATCTAGTTTATTGGGAGTTAACTGCTAACATGGCACACGATAGGGATCTGTGGAAACAAAGAATCCATGTAGCCGACCCCGTCTAGTATGGGAAAAGGCTTAGTTGTTGTTGTTGTTGTTGTAGACAATTATCCATGAACATTTGCTAGTGGTTAAAGAGACTGTAAAGATAAACCAAATCCTATTCTGAGGCAAGATGTTGCTGGTTCATTAGATGCACTTGTTGCTACAAGGGCTCAAAACACTCACAACTGCCTATTACTTCAATCTTAAGAGGAGGTTAGGCGTTAGAGACTAGAAACAATATCTGCCTACAGAAGCCTTAGAATTGACGTCTACTTCCTACCCTATATAAAACACTTCTGAATCTCAGGCTTGGATTGATCCATACTGAGAAAGCGGCTGGCAAAGTGGCAGCAGAAAACGAACTCAGCTGGGTCCGGAAGGCAGGTGTCCCTGTTGTAGCAGGAGCTGCCAACTAGCCATATCAGGTAGACATGCAGGGGCGAAGGAGATGCATTTCAGCAACAATATTTGTGGGATCAGAGAAACCATGTTCGGTTCCTTGAGCCTTATCTCCATTTCAAACTGAAGCAGATACACACCCTCAACAGTGTGATTGGTCACTAGATTGATGAACTGAGCAACGTGAAATTTACTGCATAATCGCAATTACATATACATAGAATACATAAAAATATGCACAGAACATTAATAAGAGTTCTTTCTACTGACATGAATTTTCCCTCAAGAAAAGTACTTCGAATCTTGAAAGGTTAGTCAAAGGCCCCTTAACCAGCTCAAGATTGTGAATAAAGATGTAGAGAAGGTGGAAATCGGGGGCTGGAAGGCAAAGAGAAAATACAGGAGAATAGCACAATGGGGCATTTACAATGTAAAACAATGTTTCAAGAACAACAAAGGTATACCTTTCCAAGACACAAACACAGTGCTACTCTCTGCAGCTCTCCACCAGAAAGATTAACGACTTCTTGGTCCATCAATTGCTCTATTTGAAGTGGCTTCATGACATCTGACACGAATTGAGGATGCATATAAGAATCTCTTATCTTCTGATGCAGCAAATTTCTGACGGTTGATTGGAATTTAGGACTTATTTTCTGTGGTTTGTATGAAACATTGAACTCAGGTATTTCTGTTTCTGAGTCCTCCACTGAATCAGGTTTCAGAAGACCAGCCTGCAGATATCAGGATCAGTCAGAAACAAGCAAACTGAGGCAGAGAGAGCTAATCAATGAAGAGTTGGGAAGTCGTAACTAAATATGATAGTGCTGCACAGGTTTTATACCAGCATTCGGATGAATGTTGTCTTTCCAGTCCCATTCTCCCCCAGCATCACAATGATCTGGGAATCAGTAAATTCACCCTCAAATACCTTAAGCTTAAAATTGCCTTGTAATTTTGTCATGGTTGGGTATTTGTATCGAGCATATGTTTGTATCTCCTCTGTGCTTTCCTGTGGAGTCTCTGCTACCTGACAACTCATGCACGTTTAGTAACAATTTATGTTACAAATGCATGTTTAATAACAATTTCCATTAACATGAAGACTTCAGTTCATAAATCCACTGATTACCTTAAATGTAAGGGATTCATCTCGAAACCGAAGGTTCTCAGTTGGAACAAATCCTGCTAAGAATATGTTAATTCCTTCTCTAACAGAGAATGGTAGAGTTACTACCCCATATGCTCCTGGCTTGCCATAGAGACAGCAAATGAAGTCTGATAAGTAGTCTAGGACACTAAGATCATGTTCAACCACAATCACATAGCTGAAAGAGAAGAGAAGAGTCAGTATCATGATCCGTTTCATGTTTAAGTTACAACATAAATGGAGGTGTGAAGAATTAAATGGAAAGCAACATATACCTGTTTGGCCTGAGCAATGACCGAATAACTTGTGCAGCTTTCAACCTCTGTTTCACATCAAGATAACTTGATGGTTCATCAAACATATATATTTCTGCACTCTGAACTGCAACTACTGCTATAGCAAAGCGCTGAAGCTCTCCACCTGATAAATCACCAACATTCCGATCGATAACCTGATTCAACTCAAGCTCCTGACAAAGCTCAGCCTTCATCTGTTTCTCGTCTTTTTGATCAAGCACTTGGCCAACATTCCCTTGGACTGCTTTTGGTATGTGATCAACATATTGTGGTTTAATGATTGCCTATTTAATGTCAGAGAAGTTCAATAGGAAGAAAATAGAAGGACCAAATGGCATTTCTTTTCAATAAAACATAGCTAGAGAACCAAAGTGTAACAATTATACTTGAAAGATGAGATGACACAGGAAAAGGGTATTTGTGCGTAAACTGTACATGGATTACAGAACTGTTTCTTATAGCTTTGTAAAGGAACAATCGTTCGAAGTAGTGATTTTATGTCTTAGCAGGAAAGTGATGTTTACGAGAAATGAACATTGACATGGATAAGCATCGAATATGGAGGCAGTTAGACCATAAGAAAGACCCAAGACGCCAGTTCATAATACAACTGGGACTTGGGTAAGAATACCCTCCTCACCAAGTTTTTCTAAAAAGTGATCTGTTTTCCTGAATGATTGATATTTGATTTGCAAATCACACAGGAACACCTCCACACCCTAGTACCTGAAAACATGAAAACAAGCTGCAAATGTCTTAGCCTATTGTTGTTAAGTAAATGCCAACTGGAGCCTTCTCAATTGGGCTTTGCCAAAACTAAGCTCTGTGAGCGAGATCAATCCAGCTGTACAACCCCACTAGGACTCAGCTAAAAAGGAAATGGATAGCCTATCCTGCCAATAAACACATGCTTTTAAGCCTAAAGGAGCACATAGTCTGCAGAAAACACATGTTAGTGACTGCCCTATATGTTAAAGCACATAAACATAGGCTTGACATGTCTTCATGATATGTATCTTCACAGAGACCGAAAGCCCCTAAAGTTGAATATGCCTCATGTTAACGCAAACTTAATATGATTTGAAGTATGCTGCATGAGGTGATCAAATGTTAGCCACAGAGCTGGTTTTACAGTAGAAAAAAATTTGCAGAAAAGAAAAGTGGTCGACAGCTTGATGTGCTAACTGCAAACCTCTAACATCATGAGGACAAGAACACTGAGAATCATGGAACAGCAAAAGCCAAAATAGATGTTACCTTGAGATTGTCCTCCAAAATACGTGTGAAGTAATTCTGAAGTTCTGAACCTCTAAAATACGTTAAAATTTCCTGCCAATCGGGTGGATTCTGAAAAGGAGCCAGTAACAGTTGCGTGACAAAATGAAACCCTTTCCTAAGAAACAGCAACAGTATCAAAGAAACAATTGCCTCTTAAATTCTTTTTCTCAGTAGAACGAATCATTACATTAAATCGGCCGAGGTTTGGTTTCAACTTTCCAGCTAGTACTTTGAGAGCAGTTGACTTTCCAATGCCATTTGTTCCGACCAATCCCAGTACCTGTCCGGGTCTAGGAACTGGCAACCTGCATACCTTGATTGTTACACTTCACCTTATGAAAGAAGCAAGAAATGGAAAAAGTGGTGATGAAAAAAGCAACAATGATAAACCAACCTGTGGAGCTTAAAGGTGTTTGCACCATATCGATGTGTTGTATCTTTATCTAAATCTTTTGGAAGATTAATAATTTGAATGGCTTCAAATGGGCATTTCTTCGATCATTAGAGAGAAAAAGAAGAAAATAAGTTCAGCCCTAGCTCATATGGGGTTCTAAAATCATCAAATAAAATTGATAAACAGGTGTAAATACCTTGACACAAATGCCACATCCAATACACAACTCCTCAGATATGAATGCGATCTTAGAAGCTGAGGTGACTTCAATACATAATTTCCCTGAAAAAAGGTAGCCAATAATAGTCAATCACCGACAGAATACCCCTTGAGATACAGAATAAGTTGCCAAAATTTTCAACAGATTTTGGTGCAGGGAAAGCAAAGCTGCTTGCAGGGGATAACAAAATTTTAGAAATACAAAGAAATATTCAATTAAAGTTTGTTAGTTTCCCTTCCATTGTTGGAAACTTTGCATCATTAACTACCCTTCATGCCAAGTGACTTCTCACCCTTAGGGTATTCCATAACCACCAAATAAATAATCTAAGCCACAAAAGAGAAAACACTATATGCCCCGGATACACAAATGGCGAGCCATCAATAATAAAAACAAAAACGCATTCTGAGCAACACCTTGTTGATGGATAGAAAAAAATAGAATATTTAGCAAAATAAATATCAAGGTGTTGTTATTCTCTTCTTTTGACCCATACAAACATTTAATGATTGAAATACAAAATCTGCCTTTGAACGGAATGCATCAGAATCTCCCAATTGTGGCCTTCAAGATGCAAGACACAAGCTGGATGCTGGTTACGAGGATCATCAAATGTTTTAAGGGGAAAGTCCCCTTATATTGTACGATTTCTATAAAATTCAGCAAATTATCAAACAAAAAACTACTTGCCCAACTACATATATTAAAACTATCTTGATAATGTTGAGCTAATGTCATCATTCTTCAAGAACCCAATTCCTTTCTTAAAATCCACGAGTTTGATTGTGTCACCTTCCAAATGAATTTCTCACGGTTTTGGAGGAAAGGTCGGATAAAGGAGGAGGGTTGCGTTAGGCTTGTGACAGCCATCGTAAAACTTTGTCAGACATATTTATCATGGATTCTACAAATTATGATAGGGCTCTGTTGTTGTTTGAAGGAAAAAACACAGACATTTAAAATAAATCCATAAAGTTTATGGACAGTACTGATCCTGGATATTTTTAATTCAGCAACTCGCCTTTCAAGCAAATAATCACCACGAATTACATCAACTAAATCCCAACCCACAGTGGTTCACATAACAATGATGAAATTGATAATTTTCGAAAATAAATACCGAGATCTCACCAAGCCAACGCCATCAACGGCAAAAATTCGTTTTCCAAGAGCATCGAGCTCAAACATTTGGACCAAACTAACAAAAAGAACAAAATTCTCGAATTCAATCGCAACAGGCGTCCTTAAGGAGAGGATTCAAACCTGTTTTGACGACGGGGCAACTCTTTTTGCACTCCTGCCTGCACTTCTTCGGCTTACACCGATCCGAACTCACGATCGCAATTCGAGTCAATCTATCCGCCATCGCCTCCCTTCTTCTCCCACTCCGCCGATCAGAAACCCTAGTGCGTATCTCAGACAGAGAGAGAGAGAGAGAGAGAGAGAAACCCTAGCTTTCTCTCTGAGGGAAGAGAGTGCCAACCAACAAAAAGAGGGAATATTGTGAAGCTAAGGGAAGCACTCCTCCTCGTTCGGCTCGTTAGCTCGTCTGAGCCGAGTCGAACATGAAACGAAAACGAGGCGCGAAATTTCCTACACGACACGAAAATGTCATAGAAGCGACTCGAAAATTCTGCGTACATATCAGGATAGTAGCAAACCATGATACAAACAAAACAAACACGACAAAGATGGCTGTCGTGTTCGGGCTCACCAAAACACAACCCATAAAAGGCCCGAGCATGTTGGTTACCCAAAGAGGTCGTTGTGTTTTCTATTGAGTTAGACGGTTAACTTCATTGGGTTGTGTTTGTTTGCCTTGGTTTTAACCTGAACCTGAAACGACATGACACGAGCACGACCCGGAAACACGAGTTCCAACCTCTAGACAGAGTTGTGTTTGACAAGGGGCACTAAATTACTCACTGAAGTTTAAAATGTAACTAGTGCTCCTAAACTACGGGAGTCCTTCATGGATTGGCTTGATTCAGGTTTTGTTCGTGTTCAGTTGTGTTACCTTAATTTAGCTGAACACGAAAACAGTGTTTTGGCTCGACTCGGCACACGAAGCTTGCCGGGTAAAAGTAGTTCTTCATCGCCTGCTCACAAAATCGCCTAGCTTGGAACTTTTTATTTCTGTATCGATCACTTCTATAATGGTTATATTAGATCATTTTAATGTGGAATGCATGTTTCTTTAAACAACCAATGGATATTGTTATGAATGTGAGCTAAGCCGATGCTAACACTAGTTTAGGCACCGAGAGCCTTAGCTCAACGGCAGGACACTCTAGCATCGTTGCTGCTCGTGAGGAGTTCGACTCTCAAAGGGTGCATGTGTTTGTGTGTGTTAAGCTTAGGCCTCCTCTTATAAGAGAAAAAAGGTCAATTACGAGTTCGAACGAGCACAAACAAGTTCAGCGAGTCCAAATACGACTCATGGTGTTCAAACAAAGCTTGTTATGCAATAATGAACTGCCCGCAAACATGCTAGACTGTAGATTCTTCTCAAAACTATATGATCACAAGCTACCTTGTATCCAAAGTAAGTCCTTACGAACAATCCGTGTTTAGCATGTTTTGTTCATAAACATAACGTTAACAAAATAAATTGAATAATGTTTCTCTATTTTTTTATTGCAATCAACCTTAGATTTTATTTTCATATTCGGTCATAGAAGCAACTCTGCTCATGTAAGAAATCATCCTTTCATGGTCGATCTCAAACCCAGATAAAGGAGGAAGGTTGTGTTAAGCTTTCGACAGTAAGCGTAAAACTTTGTCATATTTTTATACCATGGATTAAGCATTGTATTGGGACGTCTCCTCTTAGCGACGCATTGTAGAGCCCGAATGCAGTGAAAAGTAAGAAAGATCTCTATATTTTTGCCCGAATGTAGTGAATCAATTACAGAGAAGGTTCCCATATCACGAACGGGTGTGGGTAAAGAAGTTAGTCTCGTTACATTGTCGCTCGAATGTAGTAAACAAATTGCAGAGAGGGTCTCCGCATTTTCAGCATGGACGGATGCGGGGTAAAAAAGCTAGTCCTATATAATAAGATTTGTATTAGAATATCGAAACATTATTCGATAAGCTAATGGAGGCGGTAAATACTATGATTTGGAGAAAGATTCATATCCTATGTTTACAAAAGACAAAGTGGGTTGGAGAAAAAGCAAACGAGATTAAGGATATAGGTTTTAAATTGTGGTACTTAAGAAAGGAAAAGTCTCGAAACGGAGTTGGTATTATCATAAATAAATATTTAAAGGATAGTATAATAGACATACAACAATATGATAATTAAATCATGATGCTGAAATTAGTGTTAAGAGTAGAGGTTTTAAATATAATTTGTGCTTACACACCCCAAGTAGGACTAGAAGATAGTATAAAGACGATTTTTTGTGAAAAGTTAGATAAGGTGATTTAAAGAATTTCACAATGGGAGATGATTTGTTTAGGAAGAAACTTAAATGAATATTTTGGTAAAGAGGCGTTAAGATATCAAGGTATTCATGAAAACTTTGGTTTTGTGGATATAAATGAGGAAGGTAAGGAGATTTTATATTTTGCTATGGCATTTGATTTTTTTATAGTCAATACAATCTTCAAAAAATGAGATGAACATTTAATTACTTATAAGAGTGGCTTATCACAAATACAATTTATTATTTTGTTGTAGAAAAAGCACGTTTAGTAACTTTTTTGAAGTCTTTTTTGAGATAAAGTGATAATCCACCTCTATGTGCTTTGTTCTCCTATGTCATACTAGGTTTGTAGATATATATATTGTTGTTCTATTGTTTGCATACAATGGTACTGAAAGGTTAATATTTTATTCTAATTTTGTAATCAATGAAATCAGTCATAGTTCTTCACTTGTTCCTTATATTTAAGCTTTATATTCGGCTTCTGCACTTAATCTTGCAACTATTAGATATTTTTTGCTTTTTTTATGAAACTACATTCCCCAACTAATGCAACATACCCAATTGTAGATTTTATGTCATATATAAATCATGCCCAACATCATTTGTATATAATTCTACGTTAGTATGTGAGTGTTTGAAGTACAAAATACTATTTCCAAGAGTTTCTTTAAGTATCTTAAAACCTTGAACACTACGTTCATATATTATTCTTTTGGTGCATGTATAAATATGTTAAGAATACCGATTGCATATGTTACGTAGGTCTTTTAATAGTCAAGTATATCAATTTCTCAACAAGGTATTGATATCTTCTAGTATTATTTATCTCTTTACCGGTATCCATTCTCAATTTGTGATTGATATCCATAGTAATACAAATGACTTTAATCCTATAATGCCTGTTTCATTCAATAAATCCATCACATATTTTTGCTCGGTAAGAAAAATACCTTTTTTGACCTTAGGACTTCAATTCATAGAAAATAATGAAGTGGTAATAAATCTTTCAATTCAAAAAGGTTATTTAGCTTATTCTGAACCTTTTAATATCTTTTTCATCATCTCCTGTTACAACAATATTATCCACATATACGATTAGTATAGATATTTCATTTTTCATTTTAAAGAATAATGTATTATCATTTTTGCTTTTAGTATATTTGAGTCTAATAATTCTTTTACTGAATTTCTCAAATAAAGCTTGTGGTGATTGTTTCAACACATACAATGCTTTCTTTAGTGTACACACTTTATTGGATTTATAATGATGTTTTAGTTCTTGTGGTATTTCGATGTATACTTCTTAATTGAGGTCCTCTTGAAGAAGTCATTCTTAATATAAGTTGTCACATCTTCCACATCCTTTATTAGTTGCTAAACTAATAAGAACCCGTATAAAAGTAATATTTGTCACGGAAGCAAATATTTCATCATCTTTTTATTATAAGTTTTGCTTTGTATCAATCAATTTCTTTAGATGCTTTGTACTTCACTATATACACCTATTCACATCCTACCACTTCTCTTCTTTTGGATAGTGATACAATATCTTAAGTATTATTTTTATTCAATATATCTATTTCTTTTTTCATAGCAAGTTGTTATTCTTTTGATAAGTTTGCATCTTTTTAGGTTTTTGATATATCTATTGCATATGATTCACCATAAATCATTTATAATTTGCTAAAACTTCTCCATAATCAAAGAAATTGATGATTCAATACACACATTTTCATTTTTTCCTTTCTTAATGCAATCAATAATCCATATTATCTTGTGTCATCATTGTTGGAGGTGTTGGTGTGTCACGATTGGAATCTATTTGTGACTCACTTATGTTAGATGAGAACTTATTCCTCGTCCCTTTCTTGTAAACTTATTGATAATCTATTTTTCAAAAATTACATCGCCACCTATTATGCTATTTTTTTTCATGATTTTCTTCATCATCTTCTTCAAATAATATTGATAGAAGTGACTCTTCATATTTTAGCACCTATTCGAAATCTCCCTTTAATGCTATAGTAGTATGTGAGCTCATGAAAAATAACATCTTTAAATACAAAAAAGAATCATGAAGAGGGTTCATAGCATATGTAACCTTTATGGAACGGTGAATAGCCAACAAACACATACTTTATTGCTCTTAGTTCTAGTTTATCTTTGTTGTTGTTATGCATATGCACATAACATACACACCAAAAAACTCTAGGGATTATATTAAAGAGTTTTTCATTAATAAATAGTATCTGTAGAGGTACCTTTCCTTTAAGAAATGTTGATGGTGAATAATATTCGTATTGTCAATTAACAATATTCGTGTTGTCTCTAGTATATTGATGTTGTCTCTAAACCGACCTGATTACAACTTCATCCCAAAGGTACTTTTGAGATTTGCTCTCAATTATCAATATTCATGTTATCTCTAGTATATATTGACTTTTTTCTCTGTTACCCATTATGTTGTGCATAGTACACACATGACGTCTTATGAAGGATTTCATGTGTTGCCAAATAATTCTTTAACATTCTCGAAGTGAATTCACCCTATTATCTAACATAGTAATTCTAATATATGCCTAAAATTATTTCTCAACAAATTTATGAAATAGAGAAAATATAGTTGCAACTTAATCCTTAGATTTCATCAAATAAACGATAGTAAAACAAGAGTAATCATCAATGAAAGAAATAAAATTGCCTTCTCGAGTGATAGTAGTAATTGGGCACGACCCCATACATTTGAATATATCAAACTAAATGCACTGTATGTTCTTGATACACTTCTAGTAAAATTAACTCTAACATGTTTTCCTAGTTGACAAGGTTCACATTCAAGGTAAGTTCCATTGCTGAATTTTGATAACTATGGTATGATACCTTGTATCTTAGATAGTAGTAGGTGTCCTGGCATGCAATGTCATATTATCATTTCTTTATTCATATGTGTAGAAGCTACTTGTGTTGCCAATCCTTCAAAATTTTCTTCTAAAGTTCTCCATTCCTTCTATCATATCTAATGATCTTTTTCGTCTTTTTTTCCTTAAATGTACAATGAGAAGAGACAAAATATATATCATAATTTAATCTTTGAGGTTAATGCACTAACTAAGAGAAGATTCATCGAAATTTTAGTTACATATAACACTAGGTCAAGAAGTCCTAATGACGTCGACAATTTCCCTATATAAATGATTGTAAATTAGAGAGAGAGGTGTAGAGCTTTCCCTGTATAAATGATTGTAAATTAGAGAGAGAGGTGTAGAGCTTTCCCTGTATAAATGACTGTAAATTAGAGAGAGAGGTGTAGAGCTTTCCATCTGTTATGTTGGCTGGAGAAGGTTTGTTTGTAGCAGGAATGCTGAGAATGTGATATTAACAAGCAGAGGTTTCTTTTCTTTTCCTTGTCCCGTTGAAATTAAGCATCGTTTCAGGCCTATTGTAAAGCTCAGGTTAGCGAAAATAAAACACTTCTGTGCGCAACAAGCAAAACGGAAGATCCCGCGAGGTACCAGGGCGTGCATTTGGCTTCGCATGTTGCCAAACGAAAAGCAAAGCAACACGGATATCGCGAATTTTGGATCATCACGACGGCTCTTTATTCGGACCAGGTACAATCCCAAATTGAAGCTCCTCGTTGTACTAACACGGCCTCCCCATTCTACCAGAAAGACCTCCACATTCTACCAAAAGGAACACTTCTTTCATTAACCTCCTTAAGAGCTGTTTGATTCAACAGTCTAGGCCAGCAGTACCACGCCCAGTTCCAGCAGCGCACCCCAGGTCCAGTTCAAGTAGTCCACTCTAAGAGTGGGGTCGCTTTTTGCGTGAAAAAGGAAGAGCATCCCGCCATTTGTGAAGCAAACTCTGCAACCTACGTTTGACTTGCACATGGGTTGGCCTGGAGTCCTTGTACGATAGGGTCAAACGTGCTCAAGGCAAACCAACAAGAGAGTCTACATCAATTCCTCGACTCACCTCTTGTTGGCTGAGTGAGACATAGTCGGTTCAAAAAAACCGGATAAATCTAAGCTGAGGGTGATGCCGTTGTTGTTTGACTTGCATTTGCCAGGATCCCTCACACCAAAGAAATGGAAATGGGACATGAGAAACAGCAAAACCTTTGCTAAAATTATGAAATGGGACATGGTGGGGCGCGTGTAAAAATGCAGTGCAAAGGGTAAGACAAGATTATCATAATTCAATAGCAACAAACTGAACTTTAGGAGTGCTAATGCATGTAATAGCCATTTTCTTAGGAAGTCGAACCGTTGAGCATAGCGAAGGATATGGAGGGTACATTTAACTGAACGAAGTTCAGCGAAGGTCTTTAACATGAGAAACAATGATGTCGGAATTTGAAGTCGTCACAAACAAAACTAAAGCTATCATCGATCCGAAATCGCCAAAAAAGAAGAAGTTTCAGTTGAGCCAACACTGTGGTACATATAAGTATTATATTGAGGCAACTAAAATATGAATTAAACACATAAGTATTATATTGAGGCAACTGAAATATGGATTAAACTCGTCAGACGCATTTTGGTTAGTATTTTGTTTTGAAATGTGAAGGGAGTAGATTGAAGTGAAGTGGGAACCTAAAATTCATAAAACCAATGAAAAAGTTATGGGAAACGATTGAATCTATGATTACTGTAAACAGTTGGCTCCACCTGAAAATAGAAAGTTCAACCCATCCCACAAACCAAAAAGATTCAGTTGATCTACCACTAACATTAGTATTATGATGAGCCAACTAAAATATAGATCAAACATTGCAAACACAGTTAGGTTCACATTTTATTGTGCTCATAATATGCATCATAGCAGTGACGGATCTACATTTAAGCAAGGTGGGACGGTCGTCTTACCTAAAATTCGAAAAAACAATAAAAAAGTTGAAGAGACAATTGATCCATAACAACTATACATAGTTCGCCCCACCTGAAACAATCGACGATCACTTCACTTTACCAACAAAACAAAACAACAACTAAGCCTTTTCCCATACTAAACAGGGCGGCACTTCACTTCACCCAACCCACGAAAAATCCTAGATCCGCCATTGTATGAGAGGTAGGCATCAAACTGTTTGGCCTGTTTGTCATGCACTGATGCACACGGCAGACCATCGTGACCAATTGCATTTCTTTTCTTAATGGGTTCGAGAACCCGATCCGTTCGGCTACACGTTCACAGCCTGAGAATGCTTCCGAAAAGGTGGAACGGAGCCAGTCATATGGACCAATCCAAACCATTTCCGACCGTCCTATCATTGGGTCGGGTTGTAGTCCAACCGCACAGCACTCTTCCTCGCTCACCCGGGATCACATCTTTAGATCTCGGCCGTCCATGCTAGCTCTATAAGAAACCCTGACCTCAACCCTAAGTCTCGCAGGCACAAATCATTCGAGGGAGGCGAAGGACAGGAGAATTGCAGAGGAGCCCCCCATTCCTGAACCACAATGGTGCGTCTGTCCCTCTCTCTCTCTCGGGCGCACACACTCACAGGATCCGGGGGAGGGAAGAACGAGAGGAAACTCTCTTAATCGACGCGAAAATTAGGGTTTTGCCTTTGCTTTAAAAAATGTAGGGTTGGTGGCTTTGGTTAGTATCATATTCCGCCCTGTTCTGTTTCTGCCGTATTGATCATTCCCTTTTCGTAGTCGATATGAATTTGGTGTTCGTGCGAGGTGAAACAGTCAAGATTTGTTCATTTGTTGCCCTTTAGAGTTTTTGCTGTCTCTTCAGTTGTTTTGGGTTGGCGGATTTGCCGCGGATTTAGGGTTTTGCGTTGAGAGTCTCATTTGATCTTTCTGCTTTCCCTAATTATGATGCATGACGCCTATGTGATGGTTAGATTTTAGTTGGTCGACTAAGATTGTGTTTTGAGTGCATCGTTGTTTCCAAGGTTTTGCAGATGCGTTGATTATTTAACTGCCTATCGTCATCAATGCCTTTAGGTTCTGTGTTTTCTGATATTTTCTCTTTGCATTCAATTTTGCACGTCGAGTTGTTCTTTCGATTGATTTGTTTTTTTTTCTTCATTTTCCTTGTTACTGTTGCGGGGGAAGATGTGATTTGTTTAATGTAAGTTCATGGGATTGATATTTTTAATAGGAATACGCTGTTCGTGACTAAGAGAAACAAGGCTAGGAGAGGTGCCGTGTGTTTGATGTAGGATCATTTTGATATCTTAAGAATATATATTTCGTTACCAAAGAGAAACAGGCTGAGAAGTTCTGGAATTTGGTTATGCATACTTCATTCCTATGTGTATGGAATTTTCGGTAGCTATTGCACAGTGTTTTTTCCATCACCACTGTGATAACAGCTTAGTCTTCTGATGGGATTGGTAATATCTCTCGGATCCTTTATACCAAATTTTATGAGTAATATATGCAATTACACACGTCACCGCTAGTTAAATACATTCCTTTCTTTTCTTTAGTATGGATAGCAGGTTCGCAGCAAGTGAATTAGTTCTTTGGGACTTCTCTTGCTGTGAATAATGGATAACGGGCACTAGTAAATGATGCTTCATAGCGATTGAATATTCTGTTTTTCAATAAGAAAGTATCATACAGTAGAAACTTCGCAATGTTTTGCCTGGCTAAAACGATCCAATGATATGAAGTGCTGTCTCAAGTTTTCAAGTACCGAAGTTTCTGTCGCAGACAATTATTCTAGTTCAAGCTTTTCATGACTCAATACCTTTCAGAAAACAGGTGTCTCAAAAAGGTTTTTCTTGATTCATGCACTTCACTGTAGATACTCTTGAATTTATTAGTCATTTACTAGATAAGCTGCCACCTTTGCAAATGTTTTTGTTTGTCTAGAATATAATTGGTAGGTTTACTTTGATAGGACTACAGATAGAGTTGATTGTCTTAAAAGATATAATTTTCTTTTTCATGTTAGATGTGGTTCTAGGCTCTTGTTATCCATAGTCTGATAACCATGGTCAGACGAATTTGTGGAATCACCTAGCGCTGCCAAGGCAGCCTTTTTTATTTTAATTATTTCACTTTTTGTCAAATGTTTGCCATCAAATTTTCAATTTGAAATATGTTGGGTAATAATTTGAAGCTGATATCTGCTTTCTGTGCTAGGCACGAGGGTTGAAGAAGCATTTGAAGAGGCTCAATGCCCCGAAACATTGGATGCTCGACAAATTGGGGGGAGCATTTGTAAGCAGCTCATAGCCCATCCTTTGATATCTCTTCTCCTGGACTTCAGGAATAACCTTTGGTTTTCTGCAGGCACCAAAACCATCTTCTGGCCCGCACAAGAGTCGTGAATGCTTGCCCCTGATACTCATTATAAGGAACAAACTAAAGTATGCTTTGACATATCGTGATGTCGTCTCCATTCTGATGCAGCGTCTTGTAACTGTGGATGGAAAAGTAAGGACAGACCAGAAGTACCCATGTGGGTTCATGGGTACGTTTTATTAACTTGTCCTTTCTTTCGTCTTACCTTTTAGACAGGATGCTGTTCTATTCTTTTTTAACATTAACTGCAGAATATAAAAACGATATATAAAAATGATGCTTTGTGTTTTGTTTTGCAGATGTTGTGTCAATTCCAAAAGCTAATGAGAATTACCGGCTTCTGTATGACACAAAGGGACGCTTCCGCTTGCAGTCAATTAAAGATGAAGAGGCCAAGGTATCTCATTTTCTGTTATTTCGGAGTCCATCTACGTTTTGATGGCTGCATGCTAATGTTATTGAGATATGATATTCGTACCAAACATGAGAAAAGGGGGAGAAAGTTGGGGCTTGTTGTGCTGTTTCCTGGCTAAAACTATCCAATGATATGAAGTGCATGCTAATGTTATTGAGATATGATATGTCTAATTTATTATTTCTTGAAATATTTGCATTTGACAGTTATCCGTTATTTTTCTTAAATGTATAAATTACCTAGTATTTGATACTCTTACTATGTGACTTAATTTTGTGCTTGCAGTTCAAGCTTTGCAAGGTCAAATCTGTCCAGTTTGGACAAAAGGGCATCCCATATCTAAACACATTCGATGGCCGAACTATCCGCTACCCAGACCCACTGATCAAGGCCAATGACACCATTAAGCTCGACATTGAAACAAATAAAATAGTTGATTTTATCAAATTCGATGTTGGAAATGTGGTGATGGTGACAGGCGGTAGGAATCGTGGTCGTATTGGTGTGATCAAGAACCGTGAGAAGCATAAGGGAAGTTTTGAAATTATCCATGTTCAAGATGCTGCAGGGCATGAATTTGCCACTCGACTGGGCAACGTTTTCACAATCGGGAAGGGAACCAAACCCTGGGTGTCTTTACCCAAAGGAAAAGGTATCAAGCTCTCGATTATTGAGGAAGCCCGAAAGAGGAATGCTGCTGCAGTTGCAGCGGCCTAAGCGTTTTGAGGTAGGAATATCAAGTACTCTTGAATTTTGTGACATGATTTGAACTACTTGACTTTCAGTTTAATCTTGTAAGATGTTTCTTAAATTCTGTTGTTATCAGAGTTTTGTCTTTGCTCTTTGGAATATGAAATGAGTTTGACGCGGATGACTTTATGATTAATTAGTTCAGCTCGATTTTATTTTATGCCTTGCAAATTGTTGTGTAATTGCAATTTTATTTCACCTTACGGCTGGCATGTTTGCCTGTTTTAGCCTTCATATGATCCCTATGTCTTGTTTTTTGGGAGCTCTCAGTTTGCATGCTTATCAAAGGTATCACACTATATATCCCGTATGGCAAGATGCAATATCATTTTTTAGTTTTTGGTGAGTTTTTTTTTTGAAACTGATGCCTAGAGGTGGTTCTAAATCCTCCATTTTTATCTCTTCCAAAACGAGCCTCTTCAGTGAACCTTCTGCACGACAATGGCCATCAATCTTGACGAGACTGTTCATGTTGTTGACATTCTACTACTTTTCTTTCATTAATGCATGTATCAAATTTGTTTTCATGTTAGGTTCGTTGTCTCTTTGGTGTGGCGTACATCACAGGATTTTTTTCACAATTTGTGAACATTTTGACAAATTTTAATAACAAACAACAAACAGCAACTAAGCCTTTTTCCATACTAGATGAGGTTGGTTGCATGGATTCTTTGTTTCCACAGTATCTTACCATAATTTGTGGAATCTGACAAAGTTTTTAGCTGGCTGCTGGAAGTCTATCGCAACCCTCCTCCTTTATCCGGGCTAACCAAAACACAACCACAACATGAATAAACAAAAATGTCCCTATAGATGGGTCAGATGCAAGCACAAGAAGTCCCAAGGTGAAAATACGCATTCTATATTCTGAAAAATCAATCCTGAAATATTTCCAAAGTTCACAAGTTAAAACCAAAATATGCTTAACCAAGTGATTGAACACAAAGTAACGACTTTTAGGCTAGAATTCTGCACCCAAAAAGCTTAAGCCTGTTGGGCAAAGGCCTACCAAGAAAAAGAAAACAAACAATAACAAAATAACAATATAAGTAACCAACAAGTAATATACAAGATTAAAAATACAGAATATTTAAGGAAGAGAAACCCCGGTTCTAAATTTTAACCAACCTACTCTCAACACTTTGTTGCCGCACGGGGGATACAGTGCAGCACGTGCAAATATGCATGTTTGTGCAACCACATGCGCATTTAAGTAGTGCAAAAGTCACTCCTGGTATGTCAGTTTGACAAAAGAAATGAGGAAAATGCAGACAAACACGTGACCTAATTCTCCCCCACATGAGAGATTTGACCTAGTCAATCTGATTAGTTGGAGCAGAGAAAATAAGATAACAAGTAATTAGAAGATATAAAACTAAGGTATTCATTATTGGGCTGTCCTGAACTTGCACAGGCAGAGCAAAAACCAAGAGCAGAGTAACGGCAGAACAAACCCAAATCAATTTAGCTTATGAAAACGTTGACTGATGATGGGGCCATCAGAACTCGACCGTCAATAAGCACTTATTGTTATGGAATATGTTGAAAAGCAAGACTAACTCAGAACATCAAACAGGATATGGGAAACATAAATGCATCCAAAAAAAGAGAAATAAAAAGCCTCAGAAAACCATGCCAACCTTTGGTGGTATGTTTTGATGACCAAAGAAAAGTATAGCCCAAACATGGTGAGAGGTGAACTGTATTCTTTCCCATACATAACTGGGCTGTGGCCATGATGTCCTTACTTGCTAGATTAGCATAACAGCAGACAAGGGAATGAAGAGAACAACAATATGTTGGAAAACGGAATGATGATCCAAACTGTTGTCTCACATGCACTTGCTATGCCAGGAAAAGAACCAAGTCAAAGAATGGCAATGCAAAACCAAGTCATTTTAGACGAAAAGAAAAACTTATGGCAATCATTCTTGAGCCACCCTGCACTTGTGAGGCCAGAGAGAAAAACTCAAAGCAAAAGAATTGCAGGGCAAACACAAATAAATATAGCTTACGATAATGTTGAGGACTGATGATGGAATTTTGTCAGAACTCGGCCGTCAATAAGCACTTTCATGGATTATAAGGATGGGTTGATAAGGGAACATAATTGACCACATCAAACAGAATGCAACCATGCAATCAGCAAAAGTCAGCATGCTGTCCTTTCAAATTGATTCCTGATATGTAATTTCAATGACCAAGGATAACTGAAACATGGTAAGTGCATGCATATATTTTGTTCCGGAAACCTATCAGTAAACACACTGATCCAATTCGATGGATTCAAGGCATCAGACTAGAAACGAAGACAATAACTATACATTCATAAAACATAAGACTGGCTCTAAACTTTTGACCTACCATGCACTTGCTTTGCCTGAAAAGGAACCAGAGCAAAACAGTGGCAGTGCAAAACCAAATCATTTTCGATGCGTATTGAAAAAAACTAAGGTCCCATTGTTGGGCTGCCCTACTGTTTGCGAGGGCAGACAAAAAACCAAAAGAAAAAGAGTGGTAGAGCAAGCCCAAATAAATTTAGCTTATGATAATGTTGAGGACTGATGATAGAATCTATCAGAACTCGACCGTCAATAAGCACTTGTCTGGGCTACAAGCCTACAAGGGAAGGGTCAAAAGGGGGTCGGTACGAGCAAATCATAAAGAGCATGGAAATGGAAACAGCGTCACAGGCAAAACAATGCTGATCTATTCAATGAAGGAAGTGATCGTCTAGCTTGACTAGAGAAGGAAAACGTGAACCAAAGGACAAGCAGAAGTCAACTTCAAGACTTATGAGGCACAACAAACAGCACTCAACCTAGATAAGTGGATCTATCACATGCACAACCAGGGCCAAAGTAAGACGATGACTAAATCTGAAATAAGAGTTTTCCTTTCTAGAAATCATCTCCGATGGACTGATTTCCATATGGTAGCCCATAACAAAATGGAGGCCAACAACTAAAGGTACAAGGTTGTGACAAGCTGTCGTAATAAATAGACCCTGAAGTAAATAACTAGAACGTCTGTCTTATGTACAACAAATGGCATATTCAGAAAAGTAGCAGGACTTGACTTCATTCAGCTGGGCTGCATCAAAGCTCAGTTGCATCAAAGACCAATTTCGCTTTTCATTACTGCGAACAAGAACATGGAATGGAACTAGATCTCTGTGACATTGTTCACCCATAAAGTCCGTTCGTAGGACCTTCATACTTGGCACAATCAAATAGCTAATAGGAGACCTACTTGCTTAGACAACCAAGCTACCGGCAACTGCAGTTTCACTAGGCTACTGAATACCTTTAATTGTCAAATGGGACATACTTGGAAGCATTCTTACTCCAATAGAAATTTAACAAGAGTAAACTTGGGATCACTACAAAACGTTGCCTTGTGCCTTTGCAGCATTGAATTTTAGGCTTCAATTGTTTTGAATCTTTATCTCAGGGTTTGTATTTATCTTAAATTTCCCCTGAACTGGCCTCTCAGGAGAACTTCTATTACGGTACCGCGCACATGTTCAATATTTGGACACTGAATGCCATATTTCTCCTGAGTGCGGCTGAATACTTAATCATTTTAAATAATTCTCAATTGGCAATTAATTTAGTGCTGTGTCAAGCTAAATAGGAATATTGATCAATTAATATTTTATTAGTGAATGACAAATTTTGGAAAAAAAAAGTATTATAATTTGGTATACGTGATTTTTGACGTTGTCATATCCTGTAGTCCGCCACTGCTGTGCCACGGGGCGTAATCAGTTGTGAAAGTAATTTCATTTCATATGCACGGTTTTTGCTATATGGTGGATGGTTTCATTTCATGGATTCGGAATCGAATGTGCGAATCTTATTACAGTTAGTTGCATGCAACAATATGGGAGTTCTGAGTTACATGTATTATTCAGTTGAGAAAGATCCAGGATGCGAAATTTTTTAATGTGGAAAGATAATGTGCTGGACTGGATGATTGCCCGTGCATGACTTGTCTAATGGGCTGATCTTGAGAGCTGCATTGATGCATAACTCGGGTTCCAATACAAGTATCATACCGGTGCAGGTCACAGGAAGGTAAGCGAGCCACGTTTAACATGTTTTCTACTATACGTATAGGAAGTAACTCTCCACAACTACAACCACTGGGACGCGAGCACTGTCGAGAATCAAATCCATTTTGAACACTAGAATGATAGCCATTTTCACATCTCTGAGAACCCTGTACACGCAATTCCAGCTTGCAAGCACACACGAGCTATTTTATACGAAAGCAGATGTTAAATTTATACTAAAGCTGGATGAGTCGAACTTATAAGCCACATGCTTAAGATGGTTTTAATATTAGGAAAGGTTCTTAAAGGAGCTATGAAAGCCCTCAAAAAGTATTGGGAAAAAACAATAAAACTTTATCCTACCATTGCACAGCTCTTTTGCTAATATAATATAATGGCCTAAGAACCTGTGTAGCTGATCCGACTGGAAATGGTAGAAAGCTTCTTTTTTTCGGGTTTTGGATTCAATTTAATCATAGTTAAGCTTGTAAACAAAACAGACAGAAGTGGAACAAAGTGACGAAAACGTGTTTTTCCCTTTAGCAAAGGGACATAAACCTTTGAAGAGATGGAAAAGCTAGAAGGTTGCAGTGGCCTTAGTTCAGCAATCTATATTGCCTTTATCCCCTGTTGTGAAAGGGGCGCCTCATTTTCTTATGGTGAGGTTAGTTAGTGCCCATTGAAAGTGTATAGACAAGGATCCTATTTCTAAGACCAACCAATCAAAAGGTCCCGTACTTATGGTGTTGTAAAAGCGAAATCTAAAGATCATTCTACAAGGGTGTACAGCGTATGCATATTCAGAATGAATGTCGTGTATTACTGCAAAAAACACCAAAAGAAAAATAAAGGACGACCAAATTTCAAGTAATGCATCAAAATATATAAATTGAATAAAAAGCAAATGGATTGCAGTATTCATTGTCTTGCAAATAACGGGTCCCACATGACTTTGTAAATAGTTGCGTTGCATCCATCGAAATTGTTTCGCCCCAAAGACTTTTAAATCCTCTGTCAAGACTAAGGATAGACCATTGTGAATAATCACAAGTTTAGCTTCAAGAATATCCGATGCGTTAACTAGAGCTTCAAATCCACTCATCCATGTGATCTTTCACCTACAAATCTCCATCTGCAATATTTATAAAAGAGAAATCTATCTTGGTGCATAAAGGTTCATGCAGGAACCAAATGTCATAGCCTATCACGAGCCCGTGACGGATCTATTTTGGGGCAAGGTGAAACATGCACTTCACCCAAATTTGAAATTTTCTTGAGTTCGCCATCTCCGGGTTCCATACGCGTTCCTGTATTTTGTGACTGAGTAGAACTGTTGACCGAAGAGGTACTTTGTCTCGATGCCCACATCCCAAAGGACCTAGAAAAAGATTGTTTAGTAGCTTCCGAATCAATTTTCCCAACACAATCTCGACACGAACTGACCAAGATATTTCATAATTTTAAGTTGGCACGAAGGTAAATGAAGGTATGTTTTTTTCAGTTTTGGCTCATAAAGAAAAAGAGCGAGAGGTTCATGCACATACCGGAAAACGAACTGTCAATGGATGGCTCAGTTCAATTAAGTGTACACACATACATCTCTTTCTATATATACATACATGCATGTGTTATATATATAGAGAGAACATAGTCTATGTGCATACCTTATTTATGCTAAAATCCATTTTATCATTTCAAGCATTCAATTTTTGACATGAACAATTGAACACACCTCATTTATGTTAAAATCAATTTGGTCACCTCAAACATTAACGTTTAAGATGAACGGTTGAAGCGGTAAAACAAAAAAAATATTTAATAAACTTGTTTTCACTGTTGATCATGTCAATCAAAACTTAAAAATATTTAAGTAGATTTGAGTATAGTTGGATGGATGCTTTTGTCACTTTTCTCTTTCCTCTCCTTTCCCTCCACACACACACACACACACACACACATATATATATATATATATATATATATATATATATATATATATATATATATATATATATATATAAAGGTCGTACTAAATACATAATGCCTTTTGATGTATAATCTTATATAAATATTTTAATATTCAATTGACACGATGAACGGTAGAGATATGAGTTGAAAATATTGTTATATTTTGTATTTTATATTTAATGCATATGATACTTTAATTTTTTTTAGTTTTATCCCCTCAATTGAATGATAAAGATGCTTATGAAAAAGTGTATTGAAATTTTTTACGTATTTAATACCACCCTGTCTCTCTTTCTCTCTCTCTCTCTCTCTCTCTATATATATATATATATATATGCAATGGAGTCATAGCTGCATGGTGTTTAAATTGTATCATTTGATCGACTAACAGGAATTTGAGTTACTTAACATCTAATATAAAGTATAAAAATATAATGATAGTTTTAACTCAAATCTAGATGTAAAAAATTAAACGACAGAGATATTTATGCAACAGTATATACGGGAAACGGGAAAGACATTCTGCATTTACAACTTTTCATATATATATATATATAAACACGAACAGTTGCCTGTTTTCTCTAAGAAAACAAAGCCTCAGGAGAGACAAAACGAAGCATGAAAGAATTACGAAGTTGTGTCATACCAGTTTTCTTTGTATTGGCAGCTCCAGGACGGACGAAGCTCGAAATTTTCAAAATAACGTGCGCGTGCCGTTTGCTTCGCGGGTTAAATGTAGAACTCTCTCCATCTCCCTCTTATATCGCTTCTCTTCGCGGGTTTCTTACGTGCACCCAATTCCTCCGCCCTCATCCATGAAACCCTAGAAATCGCCATTGAACATCTTTCTCTATCTTTCTTTGTGCGGAACTGCAGAAGAATGAGGGGCCAGAATTTGATCAACACAATAATTCCCGACGAGCTCATCGTCGAGATCTTTCGGTGCCTAGACGGCCGGAAATCCGATCGAGATGCTTGTTCGCTCGTGTGCAAGAGGTGGCACAGACTCGAGAGTGAGACGCGCGACACTATCCGGATCGGTGCGTCGGGGAACCCTGACGCATGCACGTCCGTCCTCGTGAAACGGTTCGCCGATCTGAGAAACGTGTACATTGATGAGCGGCTGCCGGTTAACGTCCAGTTAAAGACGCTGTTTCCCATCCGGAGTCACCGTGCCCGTGGACGTGGACGGCATTTCAAATCGGTAATCCTCCTTCCCGATTCCTCGCGGATAGGGCTTCTTGGTTCATCTTTTTCGGATCTGAAAATTGTCAAATGTAGTTGGGAGAATGCGGCTAAGGAAGCACCGCCGAATTAAAATTCGTGTTTGGTCAATGATGTTATTGCGTTTATGCTGGTTTTGGGATGAAAATTCAGTGAGTTTGGGTTGTCAGAGTCAAATTGTTTGTTGCCATTACCAGAATTTGTTATGAAAACTGGTTTAAATGAAATGAAACGACAAGTTCAACGCAAGTTTTGCATCGCTTTTTTCCATTGCATGCTTTATTATTTTGCATGATACAGACTTTCCCGTGCAGAGATTAGGTCGAAGCAACACTCACAAAGCACAGGCTTCTTCAAGACTTCCCAATGCCGCAGAGAGTAGTTCTGAGTCTGAACTTGAACTTTGCAGTTTATCTAACACAGGATTGGCAGACCTTGGGAAAGGTTGCCCCAAACTTGAGAAGCTAAGTTTAATATGGTGCTCTTCAGTGACCGATGCGGGATTGAAGTCCATAGCAGAGAGCTGTAGAGGCCTAAGGGCTTTAGATTTGCAGGTATTTCCTTTTATTGCTACTTTAAGTTGTTCCTTGCACTATATAACCTTGAGAAGTTCTTCTCCGTGCAAGTTTTTCTCTACGTGTTAAATTGAAGAGTTTTGCTGCAACCCCTCGTAAAATACTCGCCTTGAGGATTTAGTTTCTACAGTAAGATTTTGCTGCACATGGAATGACGTTTACCACATTCTCTTATCAATGTATGTAGTGTAACAGTTAATTTGAGTTAGTTTCGATAAATTGGAGAGTTCGTTAATTGGAAAGAGTTGAAGGCAGCATACCCTTCACTTTTACTGTATTACAATTTACACCCTTGTATGTAGTTCACAAACATAATAATATCTATAATTACTGCAATATTTGCTGCTGTGAACTATACTGATGCCGAATGATTTGCTAGCAAGTAACCAATTTCATATATCTCTCATCTTACTCCTGGAACTGGCGTTGAAACCACAGAAAAGAAAAAGTACAAGGTGTTAGCTCATATTAAGTGTGTAATTGCCAGAATCCCTTACAATCTTTACTTTGCTTGAAAAAGTATCGGGTGTCTGATAAAACTTTATCCCCGCTTTGTGAAACTTTCAGGTCTTACTATTGTTTTCTTCATCCTTTGTACGTCCAGGGTTGCTATGTAGGGGATCATGGTCTTGCCGCTGTAGGCCAATTCTGTAAGAAACTTGAAGATCTTAACTTGCGCTTTTGTGAGGGTTTGACTGATAAGGGTTTGATTGAGTTAACTGTTGGTGTTGGCAAGTCATTGAAGGTTCTTGGTGTTGCAACTTGTGCAAAAATAACAGATATTTCAATGGAAACTATTGGTTCACATTGCACCAATCTCGAGAGCCTCCAACTGGATTCAGAAAACGTGAGAGATCATGGTGTAGTTGCTGTAGCCAAAGGATGTTCATCCTTGAAAGCCTTGAAGTTGCAGTGCATAAATGTTACAGATAATGCTTTGCTAGCTGTCGGCACATACTGCTCTTCATTGGAGTTATTGGCTTTATTCAGTTTCCAGAAATTTACTGACAGGTACATAGCAACTATTTGTTGCATTTCATTTTTAGGGTGGCAGACTACGTTATGTTATAGCTAGGAGATATAGCTCGGAGGTTTTACAAGTTCTATCCGATCCTACCCGTATTATTGTCTGTTCCAGTTTTGGGAGTTGGAACTAGCATGGTCATGTCTGGTATGATCTTTGTCACATCCAGGTAAAAGGGTTTTGATAAGATCCTCTGTGGATTCATGTCTGCCCTAATCAATTTACTTTTTCCAACGGAATTGCCAAGATCTTAACCAAATTGGGAAGACATAAAGCTGCTGGCTATGGTCGGTCATATTAGAAACAGGATTCTTCTTTGAGATCATTTGGATATGGATTCAGAACTAGGCTCACACTTCGGGATATGGATACATATAGGTGAGGTGACCCCAATATGGATCCAACCTATTTTGTTCTTAGGTTTCATGTAGTATGAATGTTAAATGTAGAAACCATTGCTTATAAGTTCTTAGGCTTCATGTTCATTGTATTGAAGTCTGTAACTATAGATTATACCCCATTTCTTTTGTGTAGAAGTGGATTTGACAGGTCAAAAACGTTCATTTTGCAGAATACCATCTCTTCAAGTCTCTTGCTCCCTTTCTATCCTTTGAATTGCCATCATTACTAGTAGTAGTATTTTATTTTGTTCCTATGTTCTTGAGATTGCGGCTACTCCTATCTAGGGAAATGTCTGGAACCATTAACCGGTATCTGATTGACTGAAGTTTTGTGAGTTAAATACCATGTTGGTCGTGGTCTTATGTGTTTTTGACTAACCGATGAGTTCTGCAGTTGGTAACGGGTTGTCTCCTCTTGGCTCGAGAAAAACATTGGACCTACAGTATAGTCAGGGAAGCTATAATCTTTGAGAATTACTATTTCCAATCACAGAAATCTTGACTCCGGAATGGGAACTGTGACGCCTTGTGCTAGGGAGCTCTTAATTCTCTTAGGAGTCTCTATTCTTCTTCCCTGGGTCCTCAAGAGTCCTTGTTGGGTATTCTGATGGAAGGGAAAAATACTGGTTATCTTGCCTGAATCCCACGTATCACCTTGCAAACAAATTTATGTGCTTTTTTCTACTGATTTGCTGCTTTCTGAATCCTTTTCAATTTTGAAACAACTGGTTTCTGTTTTTATTACTGATTACTGATTATGATTCTAGCCTGCTTTCCACCGACTGTACCATTGCTAGCAGCTTGATCTAAGAAAACTTGGTGATCTTTGGCTACTTTAATAACACTCTTTTGTGTGCTAGACATTAATATTTGCTTACACCTGATGCAGTTTGTTGGCTATGACAATGAGAACATCCTCTGTTACTTGAAATTCAAACAACTTTGCTTGATCTCCATCCTACCTTAGGTCATTGACAGTACCATGGAGTATGCTGATCATCAGGCCAGCCAAAACTCTCCATTCAGTGGTCAGCCACTATCTGTTGGGACCTCTTACCCAATCAAAAGAATAAAAAAAAAACTGTTGCTGACCTTTTCATTTATTTTGGACGCTAGGGAGCTCTTTGTCCTTTATCGAACCCCAATAATAACTCTCCTATTCCCCAAATAATTCAACATGGACTTTGAATAACAGGCACATGCTACAGCTCATTGTCCGATGATTCAGAGTTCCTTCTTTTCCTTCTTTTATGGTCATGTTTCAATAAAATTAGCTTTGTGCTTTCAAGGCCTGGAGATAACTTTCTGCTTGTTAGAGTAACTATCTGTCATTGCCAGATTACTGTACGTTCATTCATTTTTTTTCTTTGAGAATTTTAAAATCATTGCACCATGTGGGCATGTATCTAAAGTACCGTGTATTTACCTATATTATATGTATCACACTGTATTGTAACTCCACGATACGGTACACCACTGTGTATCGCAGCCCATAACTTATTGGGATATATTGTGTGATACAACCCATATCGTGCGATATGAGCAATATGACAATAGCCAAACAAAAACCCACATTTTTGCGGATTTATGACATTTATTTAAAGCTCCTAAGGTGCTCTTCGGTGGCTCTCAAGATGTTCAAGGCTCCCAAAGTGCTCTACGGTGTCTGTCTAAGCCTCCTGACCCGGGTTGTGGTATACATTTGAGTTTTTTTTGAATTTTTTCTTTGTATTTGTTTTTTTGTGTTATTTGTTTTTTTCTTTTTTGAATGACAATATATGAAGTTATGAAGTGTGTGATGATTTTTATTGTATTCGTGAAGTGGGAGACACCCTATTTGAGTGTTAAGTGAAGATTGAGGATTTATGAAGCCATTTTATTTTAAGAGCTTTTATTAGATTGAAGTGTTCAATTGAAATGATAGGAAGGGGTGTTAGGAACTCCCAATCTCGGTCTGATGATCTGGCATGACAGTGGGATACACCAGTTGAGGGAAATAGATTGAATATAAAATATTTGTTTTGGGAGAAGGTGGTTAGTGGTAAAATTTCATGATTAAAACTAGGAAAGAAAGAAGTTGCTCCGAGGAGAGTTACGAAATTACAGAAGCCATTAAATGATAATGCCTAAAAATGATTGAGAGCATACTTGAGAGGAGACAATAGAATGATGATTTAAAGATGTTTGACGAAGATGATGATGTTGTTGGATTGGGTGATAATATTCCTTATGATGATAGGACACGTTAAATTTCTGCCAAGAATCAATATCGAGAAGGTAAAACTAAGATTTATGGATGAATAGGGTGTGCCGCCACACACACTCTCTCTCCTTTATTCATTTCTTGATAATGATAGTCAATCTGAATATGCTTCGTCCTTTCATGAAGTAGAAATAAGATTTTTCATCATAAATCCTATTTCCATAAGTAATGAGCGCAACCATTTTCCCTCATAAATGCTCGAAGCAATAGCTCTATACTCGACTTTTGCTTTGGAATAGCTCTATACTCGACTTCTGGTGTGGATTTGGCCACTATGGTCAGTTTTTTGCTTTTTCATGATATTATATTCCCACCAACTAATGAAACATATCCTGAAATTGACTTCCTATCTTCCTTCAAACATGCCCAGTCAATATAAAATTCGATATTTGTGTGTTCATGATATAGTGCATCCATATGCTTCTTAGAGGGAACACTAACAATTCCCACATCATAAGAGATATCAGGATGAGTGTTAGTTAAATATATCAAATTTTTAACAAGTTTTTTGATATCTTGTGACATCAACTTTGTCACATCCATCATTCATTTCCAATTTCAGATTTACTTCAATAGGTGTGTGAATAGTCTTGGATTCCAACATCTTGGTCTCACATAATAAGTATAGTGTGTATTTCTTTTGATTTAGAAAGATATCACTCCCTGAATAGACCACTTCAATGTCAAGAAAATAATGCAATTTACCTAGATCCTTGATGTCAAAGAGAGGATGTAATTCACGCTTCAGTTTCTCGATTTCTTCAATGTCATCCCATGTAATAATTATATCATCAACATAAACCAGTAATAATGTTAGTTTTACCATTTTTTAATAAACAAGGTATGATCACTAACACTCTTAGGATAACCAGCTGAACTTTTCAAACCATGCATGTGGTGACTCTTTACGTCATATATGGCCTTTTCAGCTTGCAAACTTTTCATGATTTATTTATATATCTTGGAGGTAAATTCATGGACACTTCTTCGTTAAGCCCCCCTGCAAAAATACATTCTTCACGTCTAATTGTCATAATGTCCAATTTATTGGGGCAACTATGCTAATTAGAATTCTAATAGATGATAGTTTAGCAACTAGTGCAAACATTTTGTCATAGTCAATTCTATAAGATCAACTATATCCCTTAGCCCAAGACGAGCTTTATACCTTTCTAGTGTTTCATCTGCATTAAACTTAATGGTGTAAACCTATTTGCAGCCCACCTATTTCCTTCCTAGTGGGTCAATTTCTGATTACATGGCCTCATACTACTTTGACGATTTAGAAGCCTCCCAAAAATCAGTTGGGATGTGGTATTCCTATGCATTTAATACAAAATTATAGTAACTTAGAGACAAATTCTCGTAAGATATAAATTGATGATTGGATACTTGCCACATGATCTTTTCCTTTACTTAATGCAATCGAAATATCCAAGTTTGATACATCATTACCTTCTTGAGAAGTGTCTTTGCTTTGATATGAGGAGGAGGCTTTTCCTTGGTCTATAGCTTCCTGCGGTTTTGGCATAACAATCTTCCTTTCTCCTCGAGTGTATGTCTTGAGCTCTTTCTTCTCTTGCTGATCCTCTTTCTTTTCTACTAACTCATCACTCATAGTTTCTTCGTATATAGTATCAACGGGCAACACATGCTCTTCCATTATACCAGTGAGAGGTGTACTGTCATACATTAAATAAGGTGTAGTTTCAAAGAACGAGACATCCAATGACACATACCTCTGCATAGTTTTAAGATTATACCATACATATCCTTTTTTTTTCGTTCGAATATTCAAGGAAGACACACTTCACAGCTCGAGGATTAAGTTTATCCTTAAACTTACTATGAACATGCACAAAACACAAGCATCCAAATACCCGAGGTGTGATATAAAAGGGTGTGTCATTGGGTTTAAGCACTTGGAACAGGGTCTTCCCTAATAGAGCAGTAGAAGGTAGTCTATTTATCAAATGTACAATTGTAAGAATGATTTCTGGCCAAAAAGTCTTGGGAATATTATGTTCTAAGAGAAAAGTTTAGACTACCTCTACTATGTGTGTGTTTTTTCTCTATGGTGGTTTGGTGTATAATCCCATGGGATTATAGATAATTTTGTAGGTTTTGGAGGTGGTAGGTACTATGATTCGGAGAAAGATTCATATTCTATGTTTATAAGAGAAAAAATGGGTTGGAGAAAAAGGAAAGGAGATAGAGGATACATGTTTTAAATTAGGGTACTCAGGTAAGGAAAAGGTTCGAAATGGAGTTGGTATTATCATAAATAAAGATTTAAAGGATAGTGTAGTAGACATATAACGATATGGTGACCGAATCATGACATTGAAATTAGTGTTAGGAGCAAAGGTTTTGAATATAGTTTGTGCTTATGCACCCCAAGTAGGCCTAGAAGAGAATCATCAAACACATCAACTCAGGTAGCATATAGAAAGATCTTTAGGCCTTGTATGAGACCCTTGTACTTAACAACATTATTGGAACACTCAAAGTCTAGTCGTGACGAAAGAGGGACTTTTATCCCTGAGGGGAAACTAAGACAACCTCAATGCTTGGCCCAACTTAGTCCTAGAACCATAAAAATGTATTTTCTAGGTATGATTGACTTCCTCACTTGAGATCACATAGTGCTTCCAAATAACGATCGTTATAAGGATCTACTTGTTTGGAAAATGATAAAAAATTGGGAGTCGATCATCTAAAGGTAAACTCGCTAAGTGATCGGCAAGGGCTTGACCTTTTAAGGACTTTTTGGGCTGATATCTAATGTCATATTCCATGAGAAGTAGCTGCCATATACCAAGCTTACCAGTGAGGATAGGCTTACCAAAAAGGTACCTAATTGGGTCTAAGTTGGAGACAACTCAATCCTTAGTGGACAGCATGTAGTGGCATAACTTTTAGGTTGCCCACACTAATGCTAGACAAGTCTTTTCCAACCAGTTGTACTTGTACTCATATCTAACTAGGGTTTTCGAAATGTAGTATATGGTAAACCCAAACTTTCAATCATTCTCATATTGTGTTAGGAGGGCTCCCAAGGATGACTCATGAATGGATAGGTATAGGAGTGGATGAGGCACAAGGGGTCTAAGAATAGGGGAACTTGAGAGATACTCTTTTAGCTGGTCAAAAGACCTCTGACACTCATCATCTTACTCAAAGTGAGCATTCTTCCAAAGTAATTGGTTAAATGGTTTATATCTTGTAGGTAAGTTAGAGATAAACCTTTCTATGGCTCAGATTTGACGTTGGAGACTCCTAAGTTGGGACATGTTAGAGGATGGTGACATGTCGATGATGGCTCAAATCTTAGAAGGGTGAAGGATTTACAAATAAAAAAATGCACAAAGAAGAAAAGAGTGCATCGAGCTATTCAGACTAAATGGTAAAACCTCAAAAGCGAGAAAGAAGATATATTTAAAAAGAAAGTCCTTCAAGGAGATGCTTGGAATTATGTTAGTACATCTTGTGATATGTGGAACAATATGACTATACATATTAGGAAAGTGGTGAAAGATGTGTTAGGTGAATCTAAGAGAGGTGTACCAGCACAAAAAGAAGTTTGGTGGTGGAGTAAAGTAGTGCAAAATAAAATCAAGGCAAAGAGGGCATGTTACAAATTACATTATGGTAAGAAAACTAGTGAAACTTTAGAGGCTTATAAGAAAGCAAAGAAGGAAGCGAAAAAAGGTGGTCAGTGAAGCAAAAGCTAAAATTTGGGAGGGTTTATATAAAAAACTCAACTCAAAAGAGGGTGAAAGAGATATTTTTAGGATAACTAGGAATAGATATAAGAAAACTAAAGATCTTAATTATGTTAGATCTAGACGAGGATGAAAAAATTCTAGTGGCAAATGATGATATAAGAAATAGATCGAAAAACTATTTTTATAAGTTTTTTAATGAAAATAAAGATGTTAGTATTAGCTTAGGAGAGTTAGCCAAATAAAAAAGTATATAAACCATAATTTCTACCGACGTATTCAAAAGAATGAAGTCAAAGAAGCTCTTAAACATATGAAGGGTGGTAAATCGGTAGGACCAGACAATATTCCTATAGAAGTTTGGAAAATACTAAGAGAAATAGGAATCACTTGAGAAATAGGAATCACTTGGCTCACAAGACTATTTAACGAAATATGGAGAAACCAAAAAATGCCAGAGGAATGGAGAGCGAGTACACTTATACCCATATATAAGAACAAGGGAGACATTCAGAATTGTGCGAATTATCGAGGTATGAAGTTAATGAGCCATACTATGAAATTATGGGAAAGAATAATCGAACGTAGGTTAAGATAAGTATCAAGTACAACAGATAACTAATTTAGATTCATGCTAGGCAGATCTACTCTTGAAGCGATTCACCTTTTGATACGTCTTATGGAACATTTTAGGGCAAAAAAGAAAGACCTTCATATGATATTTATTGATTTAGAAAAAGCTTATGATAGGGTACCGAGGGAGGTTCTTTGGAGAACCTTGGAAAAAAGAGGTATCCCATTCATATACATTAACCTTATAAGAGACGTACGATTGTGTAAAAATATGTGTGAGGACTCATGAAGGAATGACAAACTTTTTTGAAGTTAATAATGGGTTACATTAAGGATCAACTTTAAGTACATACTTATTTATAATGGTGATCGATGAGTTAGCAAAACATATTCAAGATGAAGTGCCTTGGTGTATGTTATTTGCATATGACATTGTGTTAGTGGAAGAGTCTAAGGAAAAAGTTAATAGAAAATTGGAACTATGGGGAGAAGCATTAGAAAGCAAAGACCTCCAACTTAGTAGAACAAAGACAGAATATATAGAATGTAAGTTTGATCATTTGGTTACTTCAGAGGACATAGCAGATAAAATTGGCACACAACATCCTCAAAAGGAAAGTTTTAAATACCTAGGGTCAATTTTTCAGAGTGATGGAAGAATTAATGGAGATGTTATGCATAGAATTAATGCTGGTTGGTTAAAATGGAGAGGAACATAAGGTATTCTTTGTGATAAGAAGATACCATTAAAGTTAAAAGGTAAATATTATAAAGCATCAATTAGACCTGCCATGTTTTATGGTTCTGAGTGTTGGGTAGTTAACCATCAACATGTACAAAAGATGTCTGTGACAAAAACGAAGATGCTGAGATGGATGAGTGGTCATACAAGAAAAGACCGTATACAAAATGAGGTTATTAGAAACAAATTAGGAGTGACACCAATAGAGGATAAAATGAGAGAATATCGTTTAAGATGGTTTGAACATATAGAAATAAGATCAAAAGAAGAACCTATAAGAAGATATGAAAGACTAAATTTGGAAAGTATTAAAAGAGGTAGAGGATGATCTCAAAAGTGTTGGAAATAAACAATAAAAAATGATCTAGCTTATTGTGAGTTAACTGCTAACATGGCACATGATAGAGCTCTGTGGCTGACCCCATGTAGTATGAGAAAAGGCTTAGTTGTTGTTATTTATGATTGATGAATTCACCACCATTGTTGACATGAGGATTTTAAATAGATAGCCAAACCGATTTTCAATAAGTTTATGGACAATAAGAAATATAGAAGATACCTCAGATTTTGATCTCATAAGAAAAACAAAGGTGAATCGATAGTAGTCATCTATAAAGATAACGTATTAATATTTTCTTAAAGATGGAATAGAACAAGGACCCCATACATATGAGTGCAATAATTCAAATGGAATAACAGACTACGACTCTCTACTCGGAAATGACGTCCTATGGTGTTTGACTCTTTAACACACATCACATTGAAGGATAAATCCTTCTGACAATAAATAAAAATAAACTCTGTAACTCTAGAAACAGGAAGATATCCTAGTCGGCTATGCCATAACTTGAGTTTTCCTCTACTTTAGTGGCTGAAGGAGCCTTTCCTTAGTTGAAATGAAGTCATCTGGCAGCATATAGAGCGCATTCCTTAATTTATCATAACCAAATGTCCTTCTCGTCCTCATGTCCTGAAATTTGCAACCAAATGGAGTAAATGTTACTGAGCAATGCAAATCACTTACTAAGGAACTAACTGAAAGCAAATTAACTAGAAATTTTGGAACATATATCACTGATTCCAATTGAAAATTATGAGTATGCATTTTCCCTTTCCCTTTCCCTTTCATTGGAATTAGGGACCCATTGCCAATCTTATATATTAAGGTATGGAGGTAGGTTCATACTATATAAATTTGGAATTATCACCTACTGTATGGTCTGTTGCTCCTGAATCTATCACCCAATAACTAGATTTTTTGAGAGAGGAGTTACCATTTATAGTGTATGAAGTAGATACACTACACTCGTTCTTTTCTATCGAGGTAGAAGGCTAGTCTCTAATCTTGGTGTCTATTTAAACAATTTTCTTTTTCTGTTCTTCAAGTTCTTCTTGAACATCCGATTGAGCACCCAATTCCATAAGTTTCTTTGAAGTTGAAGCCACATAGTTTCCATGATCTCTATAGTCCATGGGCTTCCCAATTATCTCTCAACACTGATCACATGTCTTTTTTTTCCACAGTATGAACATTATAACTTGTTCTTATCTTCAAAATTATGAAATTGTCCTCCTTCTCCTCTTCCGCTTGTTGAAAGTTTGTCTGTCCTCTTCCGATGAAAGCTGATTTTTCACCTTGTGAGTAATCTCCTTTCTCAAGAGTCCTCCTATCTTCCTCTCTTAGAAAAAGGGCATATACTATACCACTCATAACAACTCTTCTTTACTTCATTTATTTTAATAGATTCATATTCTAGAGCAATTCTCCAAAGAAGGTCGAATACCTTCTTTGTTTCACTATCTATCGATCTTTCTTTCACATAATGGTTGCACTTATTCTCACCAATATATTGTTGTTCATTTCAAAAACTCATAAGTTCACCATAATAATCGTTGATCAACCTGACCCATTGTCGACATTTTCTTATTTTCTCTATGATTTCATATTCTTTTGTTATGTTCTTCTTCCTAAAGTAGGCTTCTTCCATTGCTGCCCAAATTTCAGCCATCATTTCAAAGTACATTAGAGTCTTGCTGATTTGGGGTATCATCGATTGTATGTCATGAATTTACCAATACATCCTCTTTCATCCGCTTATCATACATAATGCTATCCTCATTGGGTTTTTGTTGCAATTCTTTGATTAACCTTAATTTTTCTCTTGATTTTAGGATTAATTCAATGGATAAGGCTCATTCTCGATAGTTCTTTCCATCCAACTTTATGTTCGTAATATGATATGACTCAATTTTAGAGTCATTTATACTTGAGATTGAAACTCTTCTTTCAATCGTCTTTCCATAACGTCTGATTTCTGCATCCCTTTTTCTCCTTTTATGTGACCAGGTCTCACTACAATCAGTGTGCTAAATTTCTGCAGACTTCTCTTAGACTGTTTTAAGTCACCTGAACTCCACAACGACCAGTTGTCCTCTCGATTTTTGTATCAATTTTAGCCCCTAAGCTCTAATATCATGTTAAATTTCTACCAAGAATCAATATCGAGAAGGTAAAACTCGGATTTCTGAATCAATAGGGTATGCCACCACACACACTCTCTCTCCTATATTCATTTCTTTATAATGATACTTTTATCTGTTGGTAGGGTTTTTCCTTTTATAACCAGCCTACTCCAACTCCAACTCCAACTCCAACTAAGCCTTTTCCCATACTAGATGGGGTCAGCTACATGGATTCTTTGTTTTTTTTTTGTAGAATCCATGTTAAGTCCGATAAAGTTTTACGCTGGTTGTTGGAAGCCTAACACAACCCTCCTCCTTTTTTCGGGCTTGGGACCGGCCATGCAAGAGTGATTCCTTACATAGGCGGAGTTTTTTATAACCAGCCTACATTCTAATATATTACGACATTATCATTAATGAAATGAATTTAAATGTAGCTTTAAAAACAAAATGATAAGACAACCATCTAAGTGAACAACCATCTAAATGTTAGATTTCTACCTGTTGCATCCATTCTCTTCGATAGGACAAAGGTTGGTAGTGGTAGTTTTCGACCACCAACTATGGGAAATAGGGTTGTTGAAGATGTTGGAAGTGAAAGTGGTAGAAGAGAAAAGAGTAGAAAAAAAAGCTTACCTTATCATAGAGTTATTTTTCTCTTCTAGCACTACACATGGTGCTCAATTTGAAATTCGTGCTGCTATGACTTCAGAGCAATTGTATGAGTAGACAGACCTTGCAGTGGTATGATGATTTTATGATGCATGCATTCTATTTAATGCAACTAACAAATTTTATTTTCAAGTAATGACATGCAATTATTAACATTGGTCGAAGGTATAACATGCCTTCTTATCAAAAGTTAATTGGAAAACTATTAGATAAGACTATTCTTAAAGTTCAAGAGTATTGTTCCACTTTGAGAGAGTTATGAAAGGAGACATGATGTACTATTATGGCAGACGAATAGTAGTCAAACACATATAGACGAGTAAGAACTTTATTAAACGTTCTTATCTATTATCCTAAATGACTTATGTTTTTGAGATCTCTAGACATGTCACAAGAGAGGCATACAACAAAGGTCCTAAGGCAAGAGGTTGGTAAGGTGATATCCGATGTTGGACATGAGAATGTAGTCCAATTCATTTCAGATAATGCAACTAACTATAAAGCAGTTGGAAAGGAGTTAGCAGGTACCTATGAGACTTTTTATTGGACACCATATGTAACCCATTGTTTAGATCTCATCCTTGAGGATATTGGTTAGATGGATGGGATAAGAAAAACAACTGATTGTTATCAAGATATCACCAAATTTATCTACAACCATGCTTTTGTATTATATATGATAAGGAGATATGGTGCAAAGCTCCTTCGTAAGCAAGGCTTGAAGAGAACGTTCTCCTCAAATCAGTGATATCAATTTGCAGAGTTGCCTCAAAATAGAAAAAACAAAAAGCTGAATGAGATTTCAGAGACAGTCTTTAGGAGAACATTTTGGAACTCTTGTGTTAGACTATTGAGGATTGCATGTCCTTTCGTGAAAGTTTTGAGATTTACTTACAATGAGGAGAAACCATGTATGGGCTATCTTTATGAAGCCATGAATAAGACAAAAGAAGCCATTAAAAGCAAATTTAATGAAAGAAAGAGGAATTATATGCCCGTGTGAAACATTATAGATAACATATGGAACAAACAATTACATCAGCCTATTCATGGAACAACTTATTACCTAAACCCAACATTAAAGTATTCTGCAAACTTTAGAAGGGACAGTGTAAACCGATGTATCATTGATTGTATAGACATATTAGTCCCTAACGAGAGTATAGTAGATCCTATACATCGAGAGATGATGATCTACAATAATGCTCTTCAATTGATGGGCTTGTCTGTAGCCATTCACAACCGCACTAATATGCGTTAAGGTAAACTATATATCTTAATATTTAAGTTTCTTAAATCTTATATTTAATGTGGATTAAGTCCTAATGTTTGTCTTTTTCTATCAAATGTTTGGTGGAATAGATTCAAAAGTAATTTCTCAAGATTTTGCATAAGAGTTTTGAGCCAAACTTGTAGTGCAACAGGTTGTGAAAGGAATTAGAGTGACTTTAAACACGTCCACACAAAAAAGCGCAACAGAATGAAACATAAGCGACTCAATAACTTAGTTTGCATCATTGTAATATGCGGTGCTGACATAGGTAATCTTGTATTAGTTATTACTTAAATATTTAATTCAATATTTTATTTTATGGATTAAATTGTTAATGTTATTTACTAATTACTGATCTTTCTTTCTTGCATGCAATTAAAAAAGTTAAATAGAGAAGAAAACCAATTTGATCATAAGTTTGGATAATTATGATCTACAATAATTGATTGTATAGTCCCTAACGAGAGTATAACATATCCTATACATCGAGAGATGTGATCTACAATAATGCTCTTCACTGATGAGCTTGCCTATAGCCATTGACAATCGCACTAATATGCGTCAAGGTAAACTGTTTATCTTAATATTTAAGTTTCTTAAATCTTATATTTATTATGGATTAAGTTCTAATGTTTGTCTTTTTCTATCAAATGTTTGGTAGAATAAATTAAGAAGTAATTGTCCAAACCTTAGAGATTTTGCATAAGAGTTTTGAGCCAAACTTGTAGTGCAATAGGTTGTGAAAGGAATTAGAGTGACTTTGAACACGTCCACACAAAAAAGCGCAACAGAATGAAACATAAGCGACTCAATAACTTAGTTTTCATCATTGTAATATGCGGTGCTGACATAGGTAATCTTGTATTAGTTATTACTTAAATATTTAATTCAATATTTTATTTTATGGATTAAATTGTTAATGTTATTTACTAATTACTGATCTTTCTTTCTTGTAGGCAATTAAAAAAGTTAAATAGAAATGAAAACCAACTTATCATAAGTTTGGATAATTATGATATATTAGAAGAGTGGATTATGGAAGATTAAATGCACTCCTAGCCGAAGAAGACATTGCATGGATTAATTTGGAAGGAGTGCATCAACAATATCATTAAGGGAATATGATTTTGATTTTGAAGCAGAAGGTGGTGATGATCTTCAGCAAGGAGAAGATGAAGGTTATTTACTTGATGATCCTGATTAAAATATGTAAATATATTTCTTTTAATTATGAAAGTTGTATTTTTTTCTAAGGATGTCATGTATTATTTCAAAATATATAATTCTTTTTTAAATTATTGAATGATGAATGATGAATATGTACTAAATTTTTGCATTATATGAATCCTTTGCAATTATCATATGTTTTACTTTTTTTTGGATTTTTACCAATTTTTGTATTAAATTACGATACGGGCGATACAATATCGTGGACCATAACGATACAATACACATCGAATAACACTGGTATTTACTGTTGCAACTTACAATACGATGGCTGTTCTCCTTCTTAATAGTGCTTCTTACATAGAACCACTGAACACAGTGGGCCTCAATGTTGTAAACACTTGTGCAGTTTTCTCTGCACTTTCTATTGCCGGTACTTCTGTTTTAAAATATTAGGTTGGTGTGTCATTCTATGGTTGTTTCAACTAGATTTCTCTAAATTTATGAGGTTCCATGTGCGCCATGATCAACTAAGTTCCTCTAATTTATGAGGCTCCACTTAAATGATTCTATGTCTTGTGGGGCTTCATATGGTTATATAAAGCATCCTTACCCTGTATGTGATATTTTGTGGAAAAACAGATTGAAGTTTATAAGTTCTTTCATTTGAACTGGATGTGTATTTTATGTAGTTTTAGACACAGCCTGTTAAATCTTCTAGAGAAGTTCTTGTACTTCACTATTTTCTGCATATTAAAGGCGTGCATGAATGGGTGAATGAACATTTACACTGTTAGAATCTTGGATGAATGAACTTCCACACTATCACCGATCCATTTTTATAAGTGGTATTTTATTTTAAAGGCTTTGGTTCTGTTTGACTTGATTTTGCGTGTGCGCATGGGTGAATGGGCATTCCACTGTTGGAATCTAGGATGAATGAACTTCCACACTATCGGTAATCCATTTTTATAAGTGGATATTTTATTTCTAGGGCTTTGGTTCTGTCTGACTTGATTTTGCGTGTGTGTATATACATATATACATACATACAACAACACACACACACACACACACACACACACACACATATATATATATATATATATATATATATATATATATTATGCTATCCACCTCTGGCAATGAATGCCCATGTCCACCCGTTATTTTTGGGGTACATGATTGACATTTATGAAGTTATAGGGGTGTTTAAAAATATAAAGGACACTTATTACACTCATGCCCTCCTTGTTGGCATGAGAATATTGTGCTACATTTAGCAACATCCAGTCTCTCTCTCTCTCTCTCTATGTGTGTATATATAACATGTATAGGTGTGAATGTGGGTGGGGTCAGGAGCGTTCATTTGTCCTTGTTTGTGCAAGTATGACATCACGGGTCTTGGCATTTTCTTGTTTCTTGTCTGGACGGATCTGTTGGTGGCATTTGTTGGCAAATGCTGTTTCCAGTGCTGCAAGTGTTCATTATATGTTGTTTCACATCCTTCTTCTAAGCATGTATGGCATGAAGGTATTTGGGTCCCTAAGTCACACAAACACTTCTAAGGGGTGGAGTGTCGACCTCGACACTGGTGCGACACTGACACCGTGTTGGTGCGGCATGGCAAAAAAAAATGCATTTTTTTTGTAACTCATGGATAAATGGGTCCAGATAATGAAGATTGATTTGTGTATTATGATAATTAGTAGTTGTTTACCATTTATGTATTTTGCTTTAATATAAAGTTGTGTACTTGCTATTGTAGCTGTATACAATATTAGCTTGAATGATTTTGGGTGCGGACAATTGGTTTCTTATATATCAATTTGATTGGATTCTTGATTCCATACTGTGTGCCTTTGCTCAGAATAATCTCTGTCACCAAACACATTTAAAGACCAGGAACATTGCCTATATCCTACAAAAGATCTGGAAACTCGTTGAATCCATAACTTGGATATTTTGCAGCTCGTAAAATCATTCTAAGTTTCAAATCATTATGAGGGAACTTGCTAATTGATACCTAGGTGCACCCAAAATTAGCAAATACTAGTTGTATTATGATTGATTTATATAGCTTAAATATTAAATATAATATTATATATCCTAGTCGTGTCGCCGCACCCAAAAATTTTGAAATTTACCGTATCCCACACCCGCACCTACACCCGTGTGACATAGTTGGGTCCTTTATCTGAGTGGATCTAGGTAGCTGTTGTTGGCAACATGCTGCTGTTAATGATGCTTATGTTTGTTTGTTTCCCTTGGGCTAAATTATCGATGTCTTTGCTAACCATCTGTACGTTGTCATTTCTGTGGTGTATTTAAAGCATTCATGCTTTTTCCTGACTTGCTGCAATACAAATCTTGCAGGAGCCTTTTTGCCATCGGGAGTGGGTGTAAGAAACTTAGTTTTTTGACTCTGAGTGATTGTTATTTCTTGAGCGATAAAAGTCTTTCTGCAATTGCCACTGGTTGTAAAGAACTTATGCATCTTGAAATAAATGGTTGCCACAACATAGGAACTTCTGGGCTTGAGGCAATTGGTAGATCTTGCAGGTACCTATTTTCTCTTACCTGCTGTGGTTCTTCTGTGGTGTGTGTGTACATATATACATATACATATATATATATACATATAGAGAGAGAGGCATAGATATTTGGATTACATAATTAAACACATTCACCACTATCACTATCATTATCATGATAATATGGAAAATCCGTTCTAAAACCTTGTGCAAAAAAGGTTCAAGACCAGCAATAGTTTTCCCTATGACTATTATTAGAAAATATCAATAAAAGATTCAGAGTTACCTAGATTGTTTCAATGTGTTTGGCTTTTTGAAGTTCCAATGCAAGGGAACTTATAATTTCACATGGTTTGGTTGAGTGATGCAGTAATCCATTGTTTAAGGAGCTAATGGTCTTCTTATTCTTTCTTCTTGGTAATTTCTCAATATTGATAGTTGAGCTAAATCTTTTTCACTGGTCTTGGTCATTTTTCCTTTTTCTAGGAATACTTCCTTTATTGATACTGAGATGATTCGATCTGTAGGAAATTTCGATGAAGGATTTTTATGGGTTAAACATCCATTTCTTCAGGTGCATAATTAGGTTTGACATTTCCTGATCATGTCAATTGGCTTGGTTTCATTAAGTTCCCTTAATGCAATACGGAAGAAACTTTGGTTTTCTGAGTAATACATTTGTGTGAATGTGAGGAACTAGTGTTGTTGTTTTTGAAAGGCGAGGAACTATTGCTGTTCTTTTTTGTTTCTTCTTGTTTTTTCCTTTGTACTGGTTTTTGAGCTAAAGCTTTCAGTGGTCTTATTCTTTTTTCCTTTTGCTAGCAATACTTCTTTTATCCCTACTGAGATTATTGGATCCTTTAGGAATTTGATCCTACTTTAACAGTCGCTTATCTGAGGAACATTTGAGAAATATTCTTGTGAGTTCTTGTCCATGTACTCTTTTTCCTTTTCTAATTCCGTGTTCTGTGTTTGACCAAGCATTATATGAAGTCCTCTGTCATCTTTTTCTGTTTTTGCCATTCAGTTCTGTACTAATGTTTCTAAGGTGCGGACAATTTGTAATTGAAATGGTTAGACTTCTTTTCAAAGTATTTCTGAATTTGATGAGGTCGATTTTATATTCTTATATTTAGATGAGGAAAAGGCCGATCCATGTTGGAATGGCGAAACTGACGTTTTCTATATAATTTGGTCGGTTTGTCCTCTATATGATGGATCTTCTTTTTCCTAATATAACTAATCAGTTCAGAGTTTGACCTATATCCCTGTTGATAATTTTGAGATCCTTGTGTATAATCTAAATTTTATGCAGTAAATTTCTCATGAGAGGCTGAAAACCTCATCCATCTTAAAGGTCGACCATGAACAATGAATGTGGCTATGATATTTAAGATAGTGGGATTCAAGAGACTCACCCACTAACAAGCAAAACTTCTTCACCTTGACTAAATAATCTTTAATTCCAGAAAACATTTTTGGGGATGTAGTTTCTTGATCATGTGAATATGTAACTCATGTTGCATGACTATTTATTCTTTATATTTAATGTTGTAAAGAATCAGGTCTGACTTTCTGAAAAAACAAATTGCAGGGGGCTTTCTGAACTTGTTCTTATGTATTGCCAAAGGATTGGTGATAATGCACTTCTTGAAGTTGGGCGAGGCTGTTCACTTTTGCAAGCCCTACATTTGGTACATTGTGCAAGCATAGGTGATGCTGGAATATGCAATATTGCTCAGGGATGCAAGAACTTGAGGAAACTTCATGTTCGGCGTTGTTATGAGGTTGAGTTTGTTGCACCAATGGAATTTATAATGTTCTGAATCTTTACCCCTTTCCGGTGTGTGAGTGTTGAAGCTGCTTTTGAAAATGATTAGGATTCAGGAATGTCAAATGTTCCTATTACTCCAATTCAATGATTGGAAGGATGATGTTGGGTTGCAAATAGCCAAATGAAAGTTAAGCCCGTTTAGCATTCATTAGTTAACACAATATAGCAGTTAGTATCACCTTTAAGCTGTGAAGGTCTTGTGATTTGTAGGAATGAGCTGGCTCATTAATCATCATAGCACTCACTAGATGTCACAATGCAACCGTAAATAGTATCACAAATAAGCTGTCAGTGTCTTATATGCTGTCCAAATGGTGGATTAGATAACTTTCTTTCTGCCCCTGTAGCCGATGTAACAGTGGATGAAGCGACTGTCAATGTTTTAGATGGCCTTGATGAAGTTGACAACAGGCTAGGCCTGGCTAGTCAAACCCAGCCTATTTTCTGGCATAGCTATGGCAAACACTAGTTTGGCACCAAGCCTATTGATTAAATTGTGTGTGCATTGTTGTGTTAATCTTCCGATGAAGAAAGAAGAGGTAATTCTAATGCTAATTTCCTCTTGTGTGTTTTTATGCAGATTGGAGACAAAGGTATTGTGGCAATTGGAGAGAATTGTAAGCTTTTGACAGATCTAAGCCTGCGGTTCTGTGATAGGTAAAGGTTCTGTTATATGATTCAATTTTTAATTCTTTAGATGTCAAAACTGCATCCGATTGTGTAGGAACAATCTTTCTGTCCTTTTTGAATTCTGCAAGAACGTAGGTGTCACTTTTGTTGTCTCTGCTATAAAGGAACATTGCACCCCACTTTTTGAAAAATGTGCCCAATGCCAAGGGGTTCAAAGAGTTGAGAAAAAAATCAAAGCACCTTTAAAGGTACACTAGAAGTTCGCAGGTGGTAGGTCAGGACTAAGCAATTACTCCTCGATTTGGGCTTCTAGTGAGATAGTTGTTTTTTTTTTTCACGAGAATCATGAAACGTCGACAACAACAACTAAGCCTTTTCCCATACTAGACGGGGTCGGCTACATGGATTCTTTGTTTCCACATAGCTCTATCATGTGCCATGGTAGCAGTTAACTCACAATAAGCTAGATCATTCTTTATTGTTTCTTTCCTACACTTTTGTGGTCGTCCTCGACCTCTTTTAATACTTTCTAAGTTTAGTTTCTCATACCTTCTTACAGGTTCTTCTTTCTGTATGTCCAAACCATCTTAAAGGATATTCTCTCATTTTATCCTCTATTGGTGCCACTCCTAATTTGTTTCTAATAACCTCATTATGTATTCAGTCTTTTCTTGTATGACCACTCATCCATCTCAACATCTTCATTTCTGTCACAGACATCTTTTGTACATGTTGATGGTTAACTGCCCAACACTCAGAACCATAAAGCATGGCAGGTCTAATTGTTTTTCTATAATATTTACTGAATCATGAAACGTAGAAGCTCAAGAAAATTAATTTGTCATATAACCAACAGATTATTCAAGAAAATTGGTTCATAGTTTTGTCAACTCATGCAACACAACCTACCAATAGGAATAAACAAGGCTTTGGCTTTGACATTCTTGCCTTCAGATATGAATTTGAATAGTTGACTAAAGTTAAAATCAATATGATGCTGTTGAGAGACTTAAGATCGGTGTATGACTAGAATAGGGAAAGGACCATGACTTTTGCATTATTATGAGCACTTCTAAATTTATACGTCCTTGTGATATGTGTATACATCTCTCTGATGTAACACCTCTTATGTTCTATGTTTTCGCTTATAAATGAATCTTTTGACTTTGCTGGCTTGAGAGAAAATGCGTTTTTTTTCTTTCTTGGAGACGTGCATTAACTTAATGCACTAATCTTCCATTTCAGGATCGGGGACGATGCCTTGGTTGCTATTGGACGTGGATGTTCTCTTCAATATTTGAATGTCGGTGGATGTCACCGGATTGGGGATGTTGGAGTTACTGCAATTGCCAAGGGCTGCCCTGAGCTAGTGTACCTGGATATCACCGTATGCCAGGCATAGTCTCTCTCTCTCTCTATATATATATCTATATCTATCTATCTATCTATATATATACACACACATGCACACATATTACGGTTTACCCCCATTTGTGATTTCCTCCATAACTGAGTCTTTGTAGTGTCCTATAGGCTTCACTTGGGATGTTTCCTGCCGTGCATTTTGATCCACGTGCCTTGCTTATTGCCCCCAAAAGGCTGTAAAATTCTATGGTACCGCAAATCTGTAGTCCACTACCGGTTTCTTAGCACAGAAAAAAGGAGCACAGACTTTTATTGTCAATGTGTTAGGCCCTTGAACAGGTTTTGTGTGTCGCTATAATTATATATTGTGAGAAACTAGAGTGATGAAAATGTTAAAAGAAGAAGAGGAAGATCACAAAATTGTTTGATGAAAATAATAAAGAATGATCTAGCTTTCCTTGAGTTGGCTTTTGTTAACTCTTAGCGTTGCAAAGGATTGCACTCTATGAAAACAAAGAATGAACATAGCTGATCTGATCTAGTATGGAAAAGGCTTAGTTGTTCTCATAGTTGTTGTATGGCAGTTAAGCCAATGGATGTACCCTGTGATTGCTTCAATCTCCTGTCTGGACGTGAGAACTTTAATCCGTTCTTGATGATTGCAGAGTGTAGGTGATATGGCTTTGGCTGCGTTGGGCGAGGGATGCCCTTTACTAAAAGATATAGTGTTGTCCCACTGTCGAAGGGTAACCGACACAGGATTATCCCACCTCGTGAAGCGATGCACAGGACTTGAGTCCTGTCACATGGTTTACTGTCCATCCATAACCTCAGCGGGAGTTGCCACAGTAGTCTCTAGCTGCGTCAACATAAGAAAGGTCCTCGTTGAGAAGTGGAAAGTTAGCCAAAGAACTAGGCGGCGAGCTGCCTCTGTTTTAGCTGATCTCTGTCTGGAGTTATGATCAAGATGCGGCACATCTGGTATCCTTAATGTTGGATAACCTTTTAGATTCAGAAATAAATATCAGATATAATCCTTTCCCAAATAAGTTGGTGGAAAGGATTCAACAATTTTGGCAACAGCAAAGGCTTCTTAACGACGGATCCCAGGAGGATCAGAAGCTTGAACATGAGCCCAATGACTGTTCGATACTCTTGTACCATATGGTTGTCCCTGACAGGCCGTTTATTCAGCTTGGAATTCCTTGTATAGATGGAGTTTCTTTCAGAGCTGTATGGGATGCTGCATGTTTTGTACTCCTTTATGTAATGTATTATTGGATCCTCTTCCTGGATTCACCTGTTTCGTGAAAGTTTATATATTCGAAATCCGAACTTTGGAACGTGCCGGAATGCCATTATTTTCCTTGTGCAGCTGCCAAGCTTGCAGCATCTGCCTGGTTCAAGAACTCAAAAATTGGAACGGTTGCTCTCTGTTGCACCTTTATGAAAGTCTGCCTTTTTAGTCCTCTGTAAATGTTAATAGACTTCATCTTATCATTCCAACGACGATTCCACTTCGTGATGTGTATCTAATAATGATTTTAACATTCAATTATTTGTGCTGGATGATAACCCAGGTGTCTTTGACCGGGTATGGGGCGGGTTCGGGATTAGGTACTGAACCAATATATTCAATTGCAACCACCTTTCTTAAAGTTCTTTTATTATCTGAATTAGATTAAAAAATAATAGATTTTAACTTGAAATGTTTTTTTCATTTTAAGAATGTTATTTGGATTGAAATGGGGTACAAAAGATGGCTGTTGATCGAGTTTAAAGTCAGTTTAGCCTAGAGGGCAAGGAAAGAAGGAACAGTTCTTCAAGCCATCCATCTCTTGCTCCATTGTTTTCTTGATAAGCGTGTTACCTCTTTCAAGAGGAAAGGAATTCCACACTGTCATCTTAAATGTCTCTCCTTGTTCTGAACTGCAAGCTTCTGCCTCCTATTGCCCTACCAATGGAAAGCAAGAACAACCAGACAGAGCCTTTGGGCTTTTTCCACAAGTTCCTCAATGTCCTTTCCAATAACTATCTGTTTAGTCGCCTGCGGCATCATATTTGCGATCAGTCAAGTGTTCATGATCTCAAATTCTCGACCATTTCCGGCGCCGATGGACATGCCAGCAGTTTGGCTAAGGATGCTGCAACTTGCAATCTGGAATCCTTGAATGGAATATTGGCAGAAAAAGAAGTGTGTATTGTGCCTGAGAAGGAATTGCGATCTGATTTGGAAGATGAGCCATACTTGGTGTTACATCAGGATGCTTCGGCCGTGACCCTCCCGATCGTCGAAGATAGCTCAAATGGCAAGGGTGGCGAGATTACCAGCAAGATCAGCGAAGGAGCCACAGAAATAGTTGAGGCACATGTGAAGGATGAAGTCATGAGAAACTCCTTGATGGAAGTTGAGGAAGAGAGCCGCGAAGATGCGAGTTCAGGAACGGCTCGTACTGAAAGTGGGCTATTGGAAAAACCAGGACCCTCTTCTGTTACTCGATCACAAGCAGGAATCATGAGGAAGGAATCAACTTTGTGTGGCAATACGGTCGAAGAGCACGCGAGCCCGGAGTTTGCTGAGAAAACCATCAAGATGAAGGTTGAAGAGAAGGCTGATACTAAGGCAAAGAAATTAACTGTAGGAGGAAATGAGAGCGATGGGCCTGCTAAGAGCACTAGACAGCTTCGGTCTATGCGAAAACCTTCGAGCTCAAATGAGAGATCAAGTGTGCTGATCAAGCGCCGGAAGACGACGGTTAGACGAGATTCGGTCACGGAGCCAATGCTACCATGATGCACACCTCTTAACATGTAGATACTCGCTAAATTCATGCATGTTTGTGCAGACAACATATCAAAGAATTGTTGGATACAAAAGTTTAAATAATTAAAGTTCATTTCGCCGCTTTACGTAATTATTTGTAATTGAATTTAATCAGAAAGAACAATTGAAGTTCATTTCTCTCTGCTTATGCAGAAACGCAGACAGTGAACTCAGTGTGTTCATGAGAAAATAGACAGATGAATATAAATGAAAAGTTTGTGCGTGAAGTACATAAATAGTATAAAAGTAAACCAAAGGCATATTTTGGTTAAATCAGGTTAAATTGTTATTTTAAAAATAAAAATTATCTTGGTAAGCTGATTGTTTTGAATTAAGTGTGTTTCCTTGTTTGTAGAATATGTGTGTGGCCGTGCATGCATGGAGGGGGAGAGTGACCCTAAGTACAAGTAGGAAAAGCACCGGAAAAAAGAAGAAGCAAAGCCACTCCCACACCCAGAACCCCAGCCCTGACGTCCTCCACCCAAGCCCTCCTCCCAACAACCCGGGAACCCGTACACTCCTGCAACAACCTCACCTGAAACCCAAACCCAAACTGGAACCTCCACACCCCACAACTCTCCAAACCTCAGACCACCCGACCCAACCCAAAATGAAAATGAACTACCGTTCCATTCTTCAAGGTGACTGGGAACCCATTTTCCTACGTAGTTCACCAGTGGGAAAATTGTATACCGGTCTCTTGGGTTGGGTCAGGCGGTTTTTGCATTTTTGAACATGGCATTTCACGTTATTGCAATAAGATTGTAAAAGTATTTTCATTAATAAATTTTCTCAAAACTCCCATCTATCATAGTTTAGTGTGTCGGTTGATTTTTACTCATGAACATTAAGTGGTATATGTACATTGAGAGGAAATGAATATATATATATATATATATATATATATATATATATATATATAACACAAAATCCTGCTGATGGTGGGGGGTAGGCTAGAGAGTGCAGTATTGAGCACGTAGACCATTAGCTCATCTGGCAGGCTTCAGTCTCTCACGTTGCAGGTGGTGAGATTGGTTCCCGGGACATGCATGTGTGTATGTATTAGGGTTCGGCCTCAGATTGTAGAGAGAGAGAGAGAGAGAGAGAGAGAGAGAGTAGCATTGGGACTTACTAGGTCACATCTTCTGTTATTGTTCAAGCATGCTTAGTTTCAAACTTTTCATGGTGCCAGAAAGAACGCATCCACCCACACACACACATATATATATATATGTATATATATATAAAGATTTTAGAAGGTTTTATGTTAGATGTTCCCTTTCTAGCACATAATCACCTTTATTTCGCCCTAAAATTGAAGTATATTTCTCTATATATGCCAATTTGCACCCTTTATACAGAATAGGACCAACTTCACTTTCATGTGCCCAGGGCAAACTGATCTGCCGTAAAGCGCACCTAGTCCATTCTGGAACTTGTGGAACTCGCGGGCCTAACCCTCTATAGGGTGTCACGGCCAGTAGCGGAACTGGAAAATAGTGTTGGGGGGGTGAAGTATGTATTTCATGGTATTTGGGGGGTGAAGCATGTATCTCAACCATGTTTTCAACTTTTACTGTGGAATATTTAACCATAAAAGAAAAGTGTTGGCCTGAGGAAAAAATTTTGAAACTTCTCTTTCTACCACATCTCTGGCTTTATTTTTTCAGAAGATATAACTCCCCACAAAATAAGTGAAATCCACCATGAAAGGAAATTGTAGAAGCATCCCTTACACCCAGAGGTTCTATGGAGTTATTCAGGCTGGTTAATGAGGTTCATTGATAAGACTGCAATAAGGCAAGAAAATACATTTATGTGAAATTATCTATGTATACATATATTACATGGATCAAGTATTATCTAGCACCATAGTAAGCTACTTCACTTTATTTTTTGTTTTTCCACGCAAGTAGATTCAGAAGCGCGGGCAACGTAGAACGGCTTGCAGAAATCACAACGTAAAGAGAGAGAACACAAGACAAAGTTTACGTGATTCAAGAAAAGATGGCTTACTCTACAGGCAAGAAGTTTTTCACTATAATGAATGGCAACATACAAAACAAGAACAGGTTTCCTTGTAACAAGAGGTTTTATGTCACTCTATGAGGTCGGTATTGGGCTCCAGGGATGGCCTTATCTGTCCATCCCTCCGCGGCTGACACGAATATCTAGCTTTTGTGTCCAGTTCTCGTCACATTGTGAGCTTTTTGGATTGTGTTGAGATCGTGTCCATCACAAGTTCAAGACCAATCAACATTTTTTTAATGCTCATGTAGCAAAGCAAAGAGATTTCATAAGTAATGACGTGCATATGTTTCAGGTACAGAGGTGACTGGCTGCTAGAGGCATAAACTTATTCAGAATCAGTCCCAATGCAACTTTTTTGGATCGAATGAATTCTATATCAGCGTAAATTGGGTTAGGAATCCATCTGTCCCAATACATGGAACAAGGCAACCAAAACACCATCTGAGCTCCTTTGTCAGTTTGGGTGGACACGAACACAGATTTTTCAGGTCATGTTCATGTTGTTTTTCTTAAACAAAAAAATTTCTTGGAAGCAAGATACGATGGTACATCTTTCTATAATTTTTCTTAAACAATTTGTAATACTAAAAAATGAATTTCATGAAATTAACCATATCATTAAAATGATATTAACATAGTAGAAAGTGTGTCTCATGCTATTGTGAAACAGCGTTTCACCTGATTTTCAGCATAAATCTGCCCTACCATCACCAACAATTGGCATCTCAAATAAAAAAAGGGCTGCATATTGGATGATATGATCTGATATAAATATGCTCTAACTTTCGGCAAAAGTCGCCATGCATTTCACCCATAACCCTAATTCATAATAATTCTGAAAACTACAATAATTTGTAATAATATAAATTAATTTGGAGAACTTATTCCAGTAGCAAATCTATATCTTGTTTAGGTTGAGGTGAATAGCCCACGGTTATACCAGGGACTGTATTGTAGTTGGGCTGGTAAATGAACTGAGCCACTCATAGTTCGGCTCGGTTGGGCTTGTCCCTGGTTTGTTTGCATTCGGTTCATCGAACCATTCAAGCTGACCATGTATGGAAGACCAATTTTCTTTTAATTTTTTTTATAAAGGAAGACCTTAAGAGCCATTCGTGAACATGTTGAACAAAGTTCGGCCAACTATCAATTAACTCAGCTCACTCAGAGAACAAGCGGAGCACCAAACAAGGATAGTTGTGTTAACCAATCTAGTTCACCAGATGGATCTGGTATTATATAGCCCACGAATTAAACCGTAGACTAAGGTGTGCTGCTAGATAAGCCCACATTTATGTATTATAGATGTATTATAGATCGAAGGTTCGATTGTCAGAAATATCTTTTATTGAACTTCTGAAGTTCGAGTGAGCCGGAAGCTCTGCCTGCGTCAGCCTCAATGTGGATCCTCCATTCACTTATTCCTTGAGTTTCCATATCTTGGAACAATATGAAGTGGGTTTCAAAATAACAAAGAACAATTCAATGGTGAAAGAAAGAGGGACAGAATATGATACCAAAGTGTGGTGCAATACTTTCTTCAAAAGAGAACCAAGAAGGAATTCCAATTCCACACACCTCTTAAACAAGCAAAGCAAAGCGGAAGATTCAACAAATGAATTTCTCAATTTTACAGAAATTTATAAAAAACATGCAAAATAGTTTGCTTATTTCTAGATGAAAGCTAACATTTTAGGATATCACGTTCAACATGTTCATCTTTTGAAAAGTATAAAGAAACTTGGTCCTAAAACCAGTAGATTGGGCATTGGCCCATAGAACATGTCAGCTGATGACATCCTTCATTGAAAACATTGACAATGGATAAAAAAAGCCATTCCCAATTCCAATTCATGGTGCTGTTTGATTAGGTATGGCAATGGGGCAGGTTTGCACCTAACCCGAACCACACTCAAAAAAATTTGAAGGATTGAATTGGACCTGACCCAAGCGTGGATTGGTTTGTCTAAAACTTGCACGTGCACCACAATATGCCCGCCCCAACCTGAACTATTTATAAGATCTCTTTGTTATAAAAAGAAATTAAATAAGTTTTAATGTATTTACTAAGCAAGTATACTAATTTTTTATAAATTAGTATTTTAAGGCTTAATTATATAATAACATATATTTATATTTATAAGTAATAAATAAGTTTTATATTTATAAATTGCAGGGCAGGTAGTGGTGCATCGACCCTCAACCCACCCCGACATGGTTGGGTCGGGTTTGGTAGCCACGGCTCTGGTTGTGATTACCATCCGTATGTTTGATGTGCAGTTTGAAGAGCTGGGTGGCTAAATTTAATAAAAAAAATGGTTGGACTTTTACGAATAGCTTATTTTGTTAGGTGTGTATCTGTAAATTTGTAAAATTAAAACATAATACATGCTTAAAAGCTCTATATAAAACCCCCATATGGTCTCTTCCAAGAGAGAGACAGATAGAAAGAGTTGCAATGGAGAAGAAAGAGACCATTGCAGGTCACCGACCTATTGGCGTTTGTGAGAAACTCTACAATGCCTTCATCAACAGGCCTTTCCTGATCCCTCTCCATCGCCCCCGCCTTACTTCTGGTCGCAACCCTGCTGAAGAACAAGCTCCCAACACGAAATCACGGCCTTCTGTGATTGCTAAAGGTGCATCTCCTGAGTACACAATCCAGCTTATGTCCATGAGATATTTCAACGGTTTCTGTGTATTAAAATTGCATTCTGGCCATTCCTGAATTCATCCCTCCCTTTTGCCTAATATCAACACTCTCTAGAAAATTAATTACTGAATGTTGTTTAAAAATAATCTAGCATGTAATAGTGATAATTCAATCTTATCTACCATTAATATGCATCATAGTAAATCAAGGAATGAGGTCCCATTAACGATGTTTAAATAATTAAACAAAAAATAATTTATAAATAATTTGAAGTGCCTGTTCCATTCAAACTCGATGGATGTTCATGAGAGGAGCAAGGGTGCTTTCTTTGTTGCCTCTGACAATATTATTCAACAGGTGGGGATGTTTTATATTATAAAAAAAGAAAGATAGTAGGAGTGAGATTTAAAAAATCTAAAAATTTAATTCCAAGGTAATGATCTCATGTAGGGTTGGTAAACAATCTTTAGCCGAGTTCTATACTAGCAAACCGAGCTACTGGCTAGCCGAACAACCTCTCTTCAAACATGTTCATAGATTCAGAAAAATACTGTTGGTTTTGGTATTTTTAAAATTTTATTTTTCTTTCGTACCGGTTACAGTTCTAGGTTCCGAGTTAATCGGACATGTCTAGGTTTAGGTAAAAACTATAAAGATGTCGACCAATTCTCAAACGTCTGACCATTCTATGTCCATGTTCAACTCCCATGGTTTTAACAAATCGAACACGAACGAGCCAAGGATACGAGCCGGACCGAGAAGCCGAGGGGAGGTTCGGTTTATTTACCAGCCCTAGTCTCAAGGTTTATTATCGTGTGCAGGTGAAGAGAAGGTAGCTTCTGCAATCAACAGAGCCCCTGCTAATATACCCCCAGCAGTGATACCGCCATTGAAGAAGGAAAATTTAGACACGAAACCTACTAATCCAACTCTTCCACACAGACTACAACCCAATTTGAAGGACACCAGCAATGCTCAATTATCTGGGAAACCATCTACAAGAGAGTTCTTAGCTTCTGAGAGGGAGAAACTATCAACTCTGATGCAGCAGCGCTCGGAGAAGCAGCAACCAGCTCCAGCCCCTCCTTTTGTACCCGCCTCCACACTAGCTGCAGCATCTCAAGGCAAAACTGCAGCTTCTTTTGTGCCCAAGGCACCAATAGAGAAAGAGAAAGCAGCAGTACCCTCTGCTCTGCCCTCAACACCTTACATTACGCTGAAGAAACCAACAGAGAAAGATAAGGCTGCACCAACTTCTTCTCCAGAAGTGCTGCCGACCGTGGCGGCAGAGATCTCGAAAGCAGCGGCTCAAGCGGTGACAAAGGCAGAAACAGGGAAGGAGAAAGCTGTGGCTGCATTGTCAAGTATCGGGGAGAAGGCCGGGAAGGCGGCACCTCCAGCCAGGGCGGCAACAAAGGGGAATGAAATGCCTGAGGGCTTCTTAAAGCGTGCAAGGGATAGCATAAGAGGTGTTGGAAGTGCTAATGTTGTAGCTCAAAATCAAAAGTAGGCAAGTCAAGCTATTTGGATGTGTGAATTACGCAACAAATCTTAGTTTATACGTGTTAGTAAATCAAATAAAGGTCGACGCTCACAGAGCTCGGTCTGTGGACTGAAGGAAATTGGAAAGAGATGATGAATCCCTGCTATTATGCCGTATGAATATAGTGAATGTTGTTTGAAGCATTTGGATAATAATTGAACATATGTAAGATCTAGCACAAAGTATGCTTTATTTGCAATGGATATGGTGAACAAAATCAGTGGTATGTAATTGAGGATATGAATTATATGCCTATAGTTTTATGGTGTTTGTGTCTTGTCAACAACAACTGAGCTTTCTCAATACTACATTGGTGGATTATGTGGATTCTTTGTTATCAAATAATTCTTTATTGTTTTCTTCAAATAATTCTATGATCTTTGTTCTTTATCTTTTAACATTCTTACCATCCAGTTTTTCATACTTTCTTATTGAAGCTTCATTTTATCGTCAACGATTTTTCCTCAATCACTTCCAATTTATTTTTAATAATCTCATTCCTATACAAACTTTCTTATATGACCACTTATCCAACATTTTCATTTATGCCACTTGTGTCTTGTCCATCAACTTAATTAAAATGTTAATTCTTACTAGCCGAGTTCGCATTTTCAACTAAAAGCACCAACGAGATCGAGTTCTAACACTTAGTGTCATACATATGAAAACAAAGGATCCACGTAACTAACCTCCAAAAGAAGCTTTGTTGGTGTTGTATTCATGTCTTTGTTGAACACTAACCGTAACCTCGAATCCGACTCATTTCAAGGTTCATGGTCTCGGACAAGCTGGACATATATAGCCCAGTTCTTTCCACTCATGTTCGTTTCTGTTTCGGGTCGTGTCTTGTGTAGGCAGTCCCAAAGCATAAAGGTAACCGGCCCGAATCCAACTCATTTCAAGGTTCATGGTCTCGGATGAGCCGGACATATATAGCCCCGTTCTTTTCGGGCTCTTTTCACTCATGTTCGTTTCTGTTTCGGGTCGTGTCTTTTGTGTAACCAGCCCCAAAGTTTCTCAGTTTTTGGGTGCACGAACACATACACCTTCTGAGTCGAACTCCCCACTAGCTGCGACAGCGCTTGGGTGCAACACATAAATCTCTCATGGATGGCTGGCAACAAAGACGCTGGCGAAAAACTAACGTCCATTTTATCCACATTCAAATCCAGCCAGCCAATCCAGATCTTTCACACCACCAGATCACACTTGCCAATTGCCCCCCCGGTCAAAAGAAAACCGCCTCTCTCCACACTCAAACCCTTCCCCCACCACCATGGAGACCACCACTGTCTTCCCACCTTCGTCTCTCTTCAACTCAAAACCGCTCTTCTCGAAACCGCTTTCCCCACCCACACTACAACCCATAAAACAGCTTCAGCTTCCTGCTTGCAAAATCACCTCCAACTCCCTTTCAAAGCCATCTTTCCCCACGCTGCAGTTCTCGCAATTGGTGAATCCTAAAACCTGGTTTTCCGGTCTCAACCATGGTCTTGCTGCAGTTGCACTGTCAATGACCATCAGTTTTTGCCCTGTTTTGCCTTCAGAAACTGCACTTGCTTCCGAGTTCGACGTCCTTAATGGCGGGCCACCGATTCAGTCTCATGTCGTAGATGATGCCGGCGTGCTTAGTAGAGTCACCAAGTCCGACCTGAAGAGCCTTCTGTCCGATCTCGAGGCGAGGAAGAACTTCCATATCGATTTTATTACCGTGCGCAAACTCACTGTGAGTGTCTTCCACACTTGAATGGCGTGAGTTTTGAGAAGTTGTTAGGCCGATTTTATTGATTTGTGATGGTATTACTAACAGAATGAACATAATATGCGTTTCTTTAGTTTTGATTTTTGAATAGTTAACGACGAAATCAGCATTACTTAAAATGTTTTGAGTTGATTTAACACTATTCTACTGAATTATAGAAGTGAATCTATAGTGAAGCTTCGCCCTTGGAAATCTTTGTGGGATCTTTCACCGACGATGCAATCTTTCAGGCAGTAATGCACTGGATCTCATCAAAACTCTAAAGTTAGGCATGGTCAGGTGATAGCAGTGCTAGAACGGGTAACCTCATAGGGAGTCCTCGTGTTGCACTATCTTGCTGACCTCTCGTAGCGTAGGAAAGGGCCTTGTTAAGGTTAACGTATGGTGTTGAATTTTTTGTTGTTTCGATTTTAATTAGAACGATGAATGTTGATTTCAGTTTTAGAGTATTAAATCAGTATAGATTTTTGGTGGTATAAGTACAACAGTAGATCCAATTCCTTGTCTCTCTTCTTCAATTTTGGATATTTAGGTTCAGCATTCCTCTCCGTTGTTTTGGATAAGAGGGCATCGGAATTGAGCCTTTGGTTATCTGATTTGAACAATGATGGTTGATAAGAGTGGTGATTTTTAATGCTTTGAGTGTTAACTCTTTTGTGACTTGTTTGTTTCAAGCAATGGACATGTTCGTGGGCAAGGCAACACTGTTCCTCCACCCGAAATCCAAAAATCCTGAAAGAAAGTCTTTTCATGCAGTCCAAATTTTTTAAAGTGTGTAAGGACCGTTGCACACTCTGCCCATATAAGGGATCACCTTCTATGGTCAGTCCCAAGCCCAAATAAAGGAGGAGGTCCTTGTGACGTTTCCACCATGCATGCACTAGATTCCATCCAAACTCCGAAGTTAAGCATGCTTGGGCGAGAATTTCACCCCAACTGCACTTCGCCTCAACCCAGTAGCAGAACTAGAAACTTTTCTAGGTCTGCTACTGGATACAAGACAGTATGACATGTAACACTCTGTTTCTCTTGTCCAATTTTGGATTCTTAGAGAACAATCAGCAGTTTCTCTGGAGTTATAAAGATAATTGGAGAACACAGTTGTGCGTAATTTTTAGTTTTTGTGCTTAATTTTTAGTTTTTTCTTTTTTAATTCAAATGAGAATGTTGGTTTTTAACAGTAACCTCCGATCTTGCTTTCCGGAGCTAAATGCTGATACCCCACTTCGTGAGGGAAAAGGCTTGGTTTCGGTGATAGGAACGTTGCTTTTTCAAAGCTTAGATTGTGTGAAAATCTAAAGTTCAGCCTTGGAAAACATATTTTGAGGAAGTCTTTCATTAGTCCACAATCACAGCCCTCTTACAGAAAATATTTCTTTCCAGAGCAAAGCTGATGCGTTTGAGTTTGCTGACCAAGTGCTAGAGAAATGGTACCCCACCGTTGAGGAAGGAAATAATAAAGGGCTGGTTGTTCTTGTCACTTCTCAGAAGGAAGGAGCCATTACTGGTGGCCCCAAGTTTATTGAAGCTGTTGGGGAGAGCGTTCTTGATTCTACTGTATCAGAAAATCTTCCTGGTAGTCTTTTTACATTTACATTTTATGCGTGCAGAATCTTTCGCTTAGATGCTGAGGATCGCTGTTCTTCTTCTCCAAGTCCATGATGCAATAGATAAGATTATTTTTAGCTGCTAAACATGTTGCATAATCCTCATCAAAGAGTGGATCCTTGCTTAAGAAAGAATTATGCATTTAAGAACATAGGCAAGGGACTTCATGATCATTTCACTGCATTAATTGTACTGTTTATCCTTGATCCTTTAGTAGGAAAGGTCATGACAATGGTGAACATGATAATGTAAACAATTGTGGTTCAGTTCTATGTCTAGTGACACTTCTACCAGGGTGCCGTACCCATTCATACAGCCACACTCAACATCCGTACTTTGCCTGTGTCCAGATCAGCATAATCTATTTTAAATATTTCTTAGTGCCATGTCACTAATGGCACTTCATAAATATTTATGGATCCTTATGAATTAGTGAATAAGAACAGCATTTTCCCTTTTGGTATTACGAGATAATATCAATTATGTAAATAATAAGTATAAAAACTATACTTATATATAGTCATATCTGCACTCATGATTTTCAAAAGTTGCCACATCCTGCACCATGTCCCTGGCCGCAACCCTGTAACACAGGTTCATACATGAACTGGGATGAAACCCAGATTCATTCGCTGTCCCCACAGATTGCTCTAACAAAGAGCCACTGAAAGATTGTTATGCCTTGTACTCATGGGCTAGAAAAGTTTACTTGGACGCTAGAGTTCCTCCCAACAGAAATCTTATCGTGCCAACTATTCTTTCTAGCCATTCCATCCTGCATCTTGACATATACCAATAATGCAGCTTTTCATGGTAGAACATCTGTACATAAAGGTGGCAATGGTGCTTCTCATGAAATGGCCATGTTCCATTCAACACAAAAAAGATTATTGAATTACAAAAATGAAGATCGAGTTCCATCTGAAACTAGATTATTTGAAAATCAGCTGCAACTTCTTGGCTGCTGCGAATATATCTCAGCTGTTGCTTTCCCAGCAGCTTAGGAGCCCTTAAGGCACTGGATATTTCTTATTAAATCTTGGATCATTTGATCTGATTTTGACAACCCACTGCTTTTCTGAGCCACATTTGTTGATGACATTCTCTCAGGGGTTTTATGACTAACCATGACAAGGACATGGCATGTTAGTAAATGCATTTTGCTGGTTTATGCAAGAAATGAAGGATCAGAATGTTTTTGGGAGTTCTTTAAGGCCTCAACTCAGTTGCAGGACTGTCTAAGCATCTAATCTATAGCAAGTTATGTGCAATACCAAGCTTGCAATAGCCGCACGATGACGAAAAACTGTGTTTTTCTCTTCACACACACTGTTAACAAAATAACGACATTTGCACATTGTCAACGAGTAACCTTATTAGATTACTCTGGAATCACAAGCATTGCATAACAAAGAAAAACAGACTGTATATCATCTTGCCAAATAACTATTCTGGACCATAGTGATGATTTTGAAAACCACATGATACCAAAATGATGGCGTCAACAAAACCATATAGCATCAAAGCGAATTTTGGTCAGACCATAGTGTACTAACATAAGCTTTTTTCCTTTAACTTTTTTCAGTCACTTCAGTCCCTTCCATGGTTTTGGCTACTCTTAATTTAACTGAGTTTAGAAGTTGTTTAGTTTGAAGAAACAGTTTAGGTTATTATATTATTATTTAGCTGAAAGGGGGCTTGATAATGACCATGATGACATTGAAGAACAACCATGGGCATCTGAAACAGAAAACGTCTCCATCTGTTACTTAACTCGGGGGTGGTTCATGGGTAAGGCCACTAAGGCAATTCCCTTAGGCCCTTGAATTTTAAACTCATTACAGTATCGATTTTCTAGGCCTCAAAATTCCAAGTCAAATTACAGTAACCAATTTTCACTTTAGGCCCTCAACTTTTGTTGAGCCACCCCTGACTTGAATTTATAGATCTGCACCATATTTAATTGACAGAGTTGATGATTTTGACCCTTGAGATCAGTTTACCATCCTTGCCATTACTGTCTTGATTTATGTGTTCATAGAAGCTTCATCGCTGAGAAGTTATTGATTCCAGTGTGCTTATGGAAACCAACATTAGATTGAGTTATGTATTCAACTATCTACTTGCAGTCTTAGCTACTGAAGAGAAGTACAACGAAGCCATCCTTAGCAGTGCAAAGCGTTTGGTGGCTGTAATTGATGGCTTACCAGACCCAGGGGGGCCGATGTTCAAGGATACCAAACGAGAATCGAACTTTAAGACTAAAGAAGAGACCGAAGAGAAGCGCGGGCAATTCACTCTCGTGGTGGGAGGTTTGCTTGTAATCGCGTTCGTGGTTCCAATGGCTCAATATTATGCTTATGTATCTAAGAAATAGGAGAGATTTGCACGAGAAGAGTTGATCTTTTGTATAGATGGTAATGTATTGCTAGTGATGGAGCAAATAAATTTTGAACAAATAAAAACCATGTGTCAATAGATTTTCGCCTGCAGGTTTGTGCAGCAAGAGCCATTTTCTTTGGAATTGCTTTTTTGAGGCTAGCATGTGCTTTATGAAGAACATTCTAGCATACCATGGAAGTGATACCAAATGGGTGATGATAGGGATGGCAATGGGGCAGGTGGGTGGTGGGTATCTTTGATTTTGTACCCCGTACGTGCAGCATTACCCATGTGAACCGGTACGGTGTTGGAACTTTTTTTGCAAAGGATTATGGTACAGGTACGGGGTACCGGTTACCCCAATTCTAATTCCCAAATTAAAAGCATTTTGGATGAAAATCTGATCCAAATAATTGAAAACTTTCAAGATTAGGTACACACATACATACATACATACATACATAACATACATACATATATATATATACATATATATATATATATACATACATATATATATATATATATATATATATATATATATATATATATATATATATATATATATATATATATATATATATATAGATAGATAGATAGAGAGAGAGAGAGATATGGAGGACGTTTGGTATATACTAAGAATATTATTATCCAAATAAATCTCAATCATTAAATTTAAAAATAGATGATTGATATTTAAATTTTAAGATTAAAAAGTATATTTATTCTTTTTGCAAGTGTACTTGATTTAAAAAGCAACTATGTGCCTTTTGAATTCACATCTCAATAATTCATCTTTCATATTAGATGGATGAGATTTATTTGAATATGATAATATATAATTTTAATAGTATATATTATGCTCTCTCTCTCTCTCTCTATGCAACCTCTCACACCTTTATATATATATATATATATAATATGAGTATATACTCATGCTCCATTCACTACTTGAGTGGAAGGGATACACGAGTTTAGAGTTTAATAAGGGTACTTTTTATATATTTTTTTGACTTTTCTAACTTTTTAAATAACACTCATACCCTTAAAAAATAAAGAATGTGCCACGCATGTGTCAGAGGTTTAGGATCCACTGTCACTATATATGTGTTAAGACAACACTGTTCAGGTCTGTTATGGGTTGGGTACTTCTTACCCCGTACCGCCCCATTACCTGGTCAGTACATTCAGATTTTCCCTAAACCTGCAGCCGAACCCAGTCTAACCCTGGTTAGATTAGGTTGGGTCCTCAAAAGTTAGGCCAATATGGCCTTCCCTGGCTTGTGATAGTTTAGCTTCATATTGCATAGACAAAATCATCCATCATTTCACAAAGCTAGATGCATTTGATGCTCTTCCCACTATATGCACTTGCCTTGCTTGTCAAAATATTTCCGTGCGTTTAAATCAATAAAGAGAGGCTTGTAAGCTTCACGAATTACAGAACAAAAAGAGACCATGCCTTGATATCAAAGATAAGAGAAACGAATAACATGTAGCTCAGTTATGAACAAATTACTACGTTATGAAACATGAGCTTCAGAGTATGTGGCACTTCATCTGTAAACAGTGGATCTGAATATTTTCCAGTAAGAAAGCGTGACGCGACACGAAAATTAGCGGCCTCTCTGCTGTTATTCCCATCATCGTTAACATAATTCAGTGGTTTCACTGCATCCTGTTGCTGTTACCAAGCTCCCCTTTAGGTTTTTTGTCTGTCAGAGCAAATGGCGGATCAGAATATTTTCCGGTAAGAATACGTGATGCAACATGAAAATTAGCAGCCTCTGTGTAGTGAATTCCATCCCAGTTCACATATTTAGTAGTATCACTGCATCCTGTTGCTGTTACCAAGCTCCCATTGATGTTCTTCGTCTGTCCGCAAGATATCCGGCTATCATAGTTTAATGGTGGACCTCCATAACCACAACATGCCATTATTGGCTGTTTAAATCCTGTTAACAATTGTCCATCAAATGAAGATAAGATCGAGAAGAACTTTAGGAAATCAACGGCAAAAGCATATGAAATCATAAAAATGTGGTCATTCCTCTGAAACTTAGAAAGTGGAGCAACAACCAGAAGATCAAATGCAGAAGTGATTACAGGCCACAAGAAATAAGATTTACATGGTTCAGAGAAAGCTATTTCCAGTCTCCTACTCCATGGCTGCCATAGAAGAAACTTCATTATATAAGCAATCCTCAATCACAGTCGAAATTTTCAATCACTGACAGTCTTACTATGTGTTCAAGAACTCTGCAATTTATTAGCTGTAAGAGCATTTCCCTATCTGAACAAACTACTGAATCAGTGAGCACATATGCAACCTACATTAACAAGTTCGATATACTTGAAGATTGGTTACTCCATATAAAGTAAATGGCAGTGCATTGTTCATCTGGAATAGCAAACATAAAATCTTTTAAGCCCATTCACAAGGTTGCGGGACACTGGCGCAGGTGCAGGATATATAGAAGCTTCGAAAATCAGGGTCATGACAAATACAAACGTAGAATATTGTTTAATATATTCGATAATATCTCATAAAACTAAAAAAAGAGAAAGTTTTCATAAGTTCTATTCACAAATAAAGTACAACAACTTCAACAACTAAGCCTTTTCCCATTCACAAATAAAGTAATACTAGGTTAATATTGCATGAAGTTTTTCTGTGGCATGGCTCTAAACGATTCCTAAGTTAGATCTTTTGAATGAAAAGAATAAGCAGTCATTGCTAGGTTGAACACGGGAGAAATATGAGCCGAGTATCAGAATGTCCAACATCGGTCCAGCACCCTGATAGAAGTCTGTCAAATCGTGTTACGCAGGCTTCCACGCAATGGGTACCTTATTCTGGAATTACGTTCAGAAATGTGCATGAGTTTATGAATTATAAAACATAAGACGCAGAAGAACAGAAAGAAAGCAAAGAAGACTGCAATGTGACGCCCTCCCATCTCAACTGATGGATGTTTGCCGGACGCACTGACGGAAGCGCTGCATATTGAATTCTACCAACTCTTCGATCACAGGAAAACTGCAGTATATCTATCAATGAATCTCTCTCTCTCTCTATGTATATATATAACAGAAAATTCTCCCTTACCGTATGTGGAATAATTTGCAATCAAGTTGGCTTTGATACTGTAGATATCCACATATATGAAGTTGGCATCAGTCCATTGGCCTTGCAATTTTCTTGTGAGAGCATGAAGTTGCAAATTTAAAAGTCTGGCCGCTCTGTTATGAGTTTTTACACATCCCAGATCATCCAATTTGGAAGGATCCTTTCCAAAGAATGCAATATTTTGAGGCAAGCATCCCAAAGGGCCTGTATTATGAATCCAAAATCTCCTAGCACCTTCTGCGTACAATTCCTTCATGAATAAGAAAGCACACACTTTAGAACAGAGCCAAGTGAAAATTATAGGGTTATCAATCACCTTTTTTGTGTGTATGTATGGAGGGGAAACTTTAGTGATCCATGGTTTCACACTCAGTGCTTCTTTTGACACTTTGGTGAAACATAGTTTGTTTCGTGAAACCATTTAACACAAAAACGCCGTTAGGATTTTCTTATGTGGTGTGCGAAAGCATGGCATGTGTGTCGCCAAATCATCATACACGTTAACATTTAACGATACATTATTAAATACAACATAGTTTCGTAAACAGTTATTAGTATTAAACTGAATAGTTAATTAATAATAAACTAGAATATTTAATCATTCGATAAAATTCTAAGTTGTAAAATATCATAATAATACAATATTAACATAGACAATTAATAATAATTACATATTATTAGAATAATGTAGTAATATATGATTATAAATAAGAAAAAATATAAATGTTTAATATAAATAGTTAAAAGTAAATATTATATTGTTAATAAATAATTAATATTAGAAATTATATAATAAAACATAAAGTTAATAAGTAATTAATATAATATAGTACTTAATATGTAATAATTAATATACTTATTGAAATATTAAATTTAATATGATGATGAGAAATGAATGATTAATATGTATGATCTCATGGACCTTCATCGGCATGTGATCAGGAATAAGCTTTTCCACACTATGGGACCAAGATCACAAACTCCAATATTCATTTTCATTGCTTAAATTACTTGATATCAATCAACCTGATACCAAAAGACTTGGGCAGTTCTAAAATCAAACTGTTTAAAAATCAGATCTCACTAAGAGCTTACTTGGAGCTCATCTTCTAAGGTGACAACACGAGCTCAATTGTAGATCTTTAGATTGCTTTTGTGTATGTTGTGTGTGTAATCTGTACCAGACACAAAGATACATAAATGTGTCTTTGAAGTTCAACCATTTGTCCATTCTAAAAACACGCGTAGAGTGGTTTCTTCTTGGGAAAGTGCATGCCCCGGAAGTGGCTTTTGCTCATCTCAAAGGAAGTTTGTGTGATTATTTTGAAGATCAGGTTTCCAGATCTTTAGCATCAAACGAACTAAGCAATGTGTATTGAGTGAGACACATGGCTTTTCTCTTATGGATGAAAACTATTTGGAAAACATACATTGTTCTAAAACAGTTGTGTGTGTGTGTGGATGTGTATTGAGTGACACACACACACGCACAAGTATACACACACTCGAATTGCATGTATAAGCTGTTCATTACCTGAAGCCCATCTTCGAATAGTGACAGGATCGCCGGAATGGACGCGATCACTTGATCGTCGGTCTTTGAATAAAATGCACCAGCAAGATCATTCTGGCCAATATCAAACATATAAAGCGCTTGCTTGAAAGTCTCTTCCTTCGGGAGAAAGTTCTGAGATCTACCACCTAATACACAAATCAAAGGAAAGTACCACCAACCAAAAGATAACTGCATCAATCCTAACATTGTAGAAAAATGAAGATCACGGTACTTATACTTAAAACTAAGAACCATTTATTTATTTATTTTCGTCATATCTCCTCAATTTCGTCTAAGGCCTCAACACCATGAAAAAGAAAGATGAACAAGATACTGATCTTTAAATATGGCATCATGACAAATTTTTTTTACAATAATAAGAGAGACATTCAAAATTGTGAAAAAAAGTAAAGGGCAGGAGTGCAATATCATCATACCAGTACGATATATATGATAATGATATGAATGTGATATCATGTCCATATCATACAGTTAACAACCTTGGGATTAACCACATAATTTGAGTTTCAACTATTTTCCATAAACGACTTAAGTAAGCTACTGGACAACAACACACCTTCAGCAAGCAATTCAAGAACTTTTGCTTTAAATCTGATGAATTGAGCAACTTGGATGAGAAATGAGAATGGACTAACTGCCGACTGAGACGGGGGATGTATTGTTGATCCGGCAGCAGCGAAGTTGCAACCCTTTTGGAAGTCCGGTTGATCCAATGAGTCCAAGTATGGATTGAGAAGTGGCAGATTGAATTCTTCTCCTGAAAAATGAATAAGATTATGCCCCACTCATTTCGATGAACTTTACTTAATGTATGAATGTTTGTTCATCAAGTTTCATAAGTTTCTTCTGTCAAAAAAGAAAAAGTTGCATCAGTTTCTACACACGTATAATATCATGAATAAGCAAAAAGAATTGAAATAAGACATGGCAGGAATCCACATCTTCTTCTCAAAAAATATGTTTGTACAAAGAAATTATTGTTCCCTACACGATTTTTATATTCAATTCTTGCCCCGATCTCGTATGATTACTTCAGTCTAGTTTGGGGTTTGTGAGACTGAGCGTTCTCATTTCAATTAAGTGAAATCTTTGGTGGAAATTGAATACGAACAATAAATCCACAAGCAAAGTAATAGAGAGAGAGAGAGGAACTAGTATATACTAGCACACTTAGGTGCTAGCAAATTCAAACAAATCTCAAAGATTAATGAGTGAAATTTAGATCTAAAAAGTAAAAGTACATGTACAGTACTTTATTCACATCGATACTTTTACTTTTTAAATTTTAAACTTCAATCATCTATCATTAAACATTAATAATTAAAATTTGTTTGAATTTGCTGTTGTTTAAACTTAAATCTGACAACTTATATGAGTTCCTCTCTCCCTATGGTTCTACTAAAACATGGAACCGAAAACCGTTTCGTCTTTGCATTCAAGTCTGATTCTAACTCAGTTCTGGTTCATACTTCATTTATAAATTTCATGAAACTGAGGTGGAATTCAAAAGTAGAAAAAGAAAAAGACTTGTAACCAATTGTTCTAGTTCCGGTTCATTTTGATTCTCAAATGGTAGAATCAGAATGGTTTGGATCTGGTTTCAGCTCATTATAACTGGAGACTGGGATTGGTGGGGTAGTAGATCACAATGTATCTTTATATCTATAAATATCGACCCCTTTATCTAGGGTATTTGATTATGAGGCCAGGCCTACAAAACTGGCACTTCAAGCCCGGTTCAAGCGGCCCACCGTGAGTGGGCATACAACTCCATTTTTACTAAACACCGGACCCCAAGACCCATGATTATAACGTTGGGGCCTGCAGGCCTTCTTAATCAAACACCCCCCAAGGCCCCCCATTACTCGGTCCAATTATTTGAAATTGGTCAAGCCGTATCCTACGCAAATTTGCTCTGTTTACGTTTATGGCCCCCTCATGGTGGGTCCTGCGTTCATGGTAGGCCTGCAATAACACAACGTGAAAATCAGACACGAACGTAACCTGAAAGGTTCATGTTCGTGTTCAACGAAAGTAAGGAAAGAATGGGTCGTGTTTGAAATGATCTGCTCTTGACACGAACGTGAGATGATACAACACTAGATTGCAGGCAATGCAACTGTCAACACGAAAACCCAATCCTAACAGTATCTCAAAAAGGCGGTTCTTCTCCACCCAATATAATGGATAGACACCAAAGAAAAAGGGCGTGGTTAAGTTTGACCTGTTTCAGAAACGGACATAAGTGACACGAAACTGACACAGACACATTCAAGACACGAAACAGACACCCCTGAGAAGTTCATGAATTTCTAGGGACACCCAACAATAGAAACTACGAGTCTAAGAGAAAATCAGGCTTCGGCAAAATATAAATGCGGGTTACCAAAGAAATCGATGATCAGCCGTCCATCGCAAAATCGACCGTTGGGGCGCCTGAAGAATGTCTCGCCATTGGGCGGGTACAGGTGCCCGCCGAGACCCGCGAGGAGATTCCCGGTGTCCGAGTTCGAATCTCCGAAGTTGAATATGGCCGGAAAATTGAGGTCAAGCCCCTGAACGGTGACCTGAAAAAGAACGACGAGGAGGAACATTTGCAAGAGAGTAAAATCAACAGCCATGAATGTTGTGATTTTGGTGCGGATACCAAACAGGATCTTCGCTCCTCTTTTGCTGTTTCTTTCTTCTCAATCCTACAATGGAAGTTGATTGAGGAAAATAAAAAGTCTGTTATGCATAAAAACAAGAAAACTTACCATATTATACATCTCACGAAATCGGGAAACGAGTTCTTTCTTTCCCGATTTCATGAAAACGATTAACATACGCTTTTCTCACGAAATAGGGAAAAGAGTTTTTTCTTTCCCGATTTCATGAAAACGATTAACATACTATTTTCATGACCACCCCGTTACCTAATAAAACGTAGTTTGTCTGATCTATTTTATGGTTTAAACGGTTGAACGAAAGAAAAGGTTTCAGAAAAGATGAAGGGGTGCCTTCAAAGGTACTCGTTTTGCAAGAATCCAATGTTTTGCGCATAATGCTAAATAGATGCAGACAAACTGCAACGCGTTTCTCTCTCCCCCTCATTTGAACGTGAGCATGAGCTGCAACGAATTTTGAGCTAAATGACGAGCTGATCATTAAATATAAAAGGAGTGTTGTCGTCAGAAATAGCGACACAATTCTAATAGCACTTGTTCAACGTTTTGCCCATTACAGTAAGATCACAATTTTCTTTGTGAAAACTCAAACTAAACTTGGGCTGAGATGATGAAGCCAACGTAAGAAAACACAGGTATATATATATAAAATCGTATAACCTCTCACCAAGTATATTCTTGTTCATCTTTTGCTTTTGCTTTTGGAGGAATAAAAGTTATTTAAACTTTTTTAAAAGTATCATAAAAAACATATAAAAACACCCTTTTACGTTCGTATTCCAAAAGTAGAGGAAGAACATCAGTAAGTATGCATGTATCACAAGCACAGATCCAATCACTCTATAAATATACGATATTTGGGTTTTAGGTGATTGAATCTGTGCTTGTTTAATAAATGCTACCAAAATCTAGTGACGAGTTCGACGTTCTACTTTGACATTGAGTTTGCATATTTAATAAATGGACGGAAATCATGCTTCTCGTGAAAAATTACAATTTTGTAAAATATGGCGGTATTTCACCAAGAGGTTTCGGGTGTCCGAGTTTGGATCATTAGTTAGATGATTCTGGCTCCACAGATTCAATCACATGCACTAATTAGATCTTAGTGGGCTCTCTTTCAGGTGGTTTTGATTGGGTGGCACAGAGTTTGTGAGGCATGGGCTGCTGACGAGCCTCATAATCAAGTAAAAAGTGGGATAAATGGAACCGCTCGCTCTCTCTCACTTAAATAACCACTTTAGGCCCCGACACGACCTCGAATAGTCTTTGTTGCTTGTTGGTCCAACGTGGGTAAATAACTGTAAGGCGGTTTGGAATTGTCAATCCCGATTTGTCCCGGTTTTTAAATGAATCGTAATTGAACCAAGAGGTCCTTGATTCTGGTTACCGACCATTCTACGGTCAATTTGGTTCTGGTTCTGAACAATTATGTCTATCCACACTGGCTGTTGATTCTAGATATGTTCCGTTGGGGTTTGCCTATAATCAAAGACCAGAGTCGAATTTAGACAAAGTCAGTTTCAGTCTAGGTATTAAACCATTTAAAACTGGAAAAAGTAATAAAAATTCTTGAAATTTCAAATAAATTAAAAATATGGAGTCAGCAGGTCCATTCTGGTACATTTTCGGTTCCACGTAAGCTACTTGGAACCAGGTGGTCCTCGGTTATGAGCTTAGTTCCTACAGTTTCGGTTCTAGTTGGTTCTTGGCACGGTTCAATTCCTGTTGAAACCATCCATCTGGTTCGAAATCGGGTCTAGTTGATCCCAATACCTATATGGTAGAAAGTAATAAAAAGTATTTTTAAGTGATAAGTATTCATGTATTTAAATTATAATCGTTAAATGCAAATTCTCCAACATGCTACGTGTTATTTTCCTATATCTTTTAAAATTGGAGTCAAATACCATTTCTAAATATTATTATGCAAAGATCATCCTAATGCATATTGAGATAAGATTATAATTAAAATTTAAGGCATATTAAAAGCATAGAAGTACAATACATACTCTGAAGTGGATGATTTTGTACGATGGGGAGGCCCAATCCGGACTCATGCCCCGGGTCCAACTCATGACCTTCAACTTGGGAGTCGACTGCCTAGCAAGGTGAGCCATTACTCTTACGATTTGATCGTTGATATATGATCCAATTTCATATTAGATCGATTCACGACATGGAGTTATGAACCACTTGTTAGAATTTATTGTTTTGACACGAAAACCGTAAATAGTGGAACCGATTATCTGGCTTTCTTTATTCTCGACATGTAATGACACGAACACTGTCCATAACATGAAAAGCCAAACACGAACAAAAGACAACCGGTCGAAGTTTCTTCCATCCAAAGTGACATGAAAAATATCGAATCATGTTTCCGTTTTTCTCGTTACAAAGGGAGTATGAAGCCTAACATGCAAACTAGGGATGGCAATATTGACCCGGCTGTTTTTAAGGGTCTCCAACGCCACTATCATTCTGTTGGTGGTAACACCAACATTATGGTGGTTGTGGTATAAGTTTTTTTCATTTTTCTATTTGTATTTGGTGTTTTCTTGTATTATTTATTTTTTTAATGACAATTTTTGAACTTAAGTGCATGTGAATATTCTTTTTTTGTATTTGTAAAGCGGGAGACAATCTATTTGAGTGTTTTGGTAGTTTATGAAGTGAAGATTGAGGATGTATGAAGTGTTTTATTTTTAGGTTTATTAAGATTGAAGTGTTAAATTGAGATTGCAGGAAGGGTTAAGGACTCCCAATCTCGGTCCGATGATCCGTTATAACAATGGGATACAACAATTGAGGGAAACATATTGAAAATTAGATATATTTTTTATGAGAAGGTGATTAGTGGTAGAATTTCTTGTTTTAAATGTCACCTAGCAGATACTAAGAAAGATGTTGCTTCTTACACAAGTAAAGTTAGGAAAGTACTAGAAGCTATTAAATGACAATGTTTACAAATGATTAAGAATATAGTTGAGAAGAGACAATAAAAGAATGATATGGAGATGTTTGACATAGAGGATGATGATACTGGACTTGGTGATAACATCCCTTCTGATACTAGGATAGAGGTTGGTAATAATAGTTCTCAATTGCCAACTATTAGAAAAAGGGTTGTTGAAGAGGTTGTAAGTGGTAGAAGAGGAATGGGTAGAGAAAGATATTATTTTGGCATACAATCATTGTTTCCTCCTATACTTACACCTGGTGCTCAACCTGGAATTCGTGTTGCTATGACTTCAAATCAATTGCATGAGCATACAAACCTTGCAGTAGAGAGTTGATTTTATGATGCATGCATTCCATTTAATGCAACCAATCTTTTTAATTTTCGAGCAATGATAGATGATGTTGCTAACATTGGTCCAAGGTATAAGATGTTATCTTATCAAAAGTTGTAAAGAAAACTATTAAATAAGATTGTCCTTAAAGTCAAAGAGTATTGTTCCATGTTAAGAGAGTCATGGAAGAAGACAAGATGCACTATCATGACAGACATATGTATATATAAGCGAGGAATGACTTTATTAAACTTTCTTTTCATGAGATTTAAACAATGGGTTGCATATGGTGTCCAATAAAAAGTTAAATGAGATCTAAGCAGTGTTATCCATATCGCATGCAAAAAAAAAGGTTTTTTTTTTATAGGTTTGTGGCATCTATTCGCCTTTCTTCACTAACAATATCACATCACTCGAGTGTCATCGACTTAATAATAAAAAAAATGGAGCTCATCGTTTTGCTTACATATAAAAATGAGCAAATATGTCAACTACATGTATAATGATAGCAGTTTGTTAATTTTGATATATTAGAGGAGTGAATTATGGAAGATAACGAAGAAAATACACTCCTAACTGAAGAAGACATTGCATAGATTAATTTGGAAGAAGCGCAACATCATCATCAAGGAGATGAAGATTTTGATTTTGAAGCAGAAGGTGGTGAGAATCTTCAGCAAGAAAAAGATAAAGATTATTTAGTTGATGATCCTAATTACAATATTTAAATGTAAATGTATTTTATTTGTTGCTTCAAAATATATAATTTTTTTAATTGTTCAATGGTGAATGATTAATATGTACTAAACTTTGCATTATATGAATTCTTTGCAATTATCATGTTTTTGTTAATTTTTTTATTTTTACTATTTTTTAATATTAAAGTACGATACGATATGCTATAATATGATACACCTGTATCATAGACGAAAATGATACCCGATATGATACGCGTCGAACAACACTAGATCTAAGCAATAAAGGACTATCTGTATATATTATTGTGAGATAAAAGAAAGCCTTGAACAAAATATTCTCTACAGATGAGTGACAACAATTTGCAGAGTTTTTTCAAAATAGAAGAAACAGAAAGTTAAATGAGATTTCGAAGAAAGTCTTCAGGAGTACATTTTGGAATGCATGTGTTAGACTATTGACGATTACATGTCCTTTAGTGAAGGTTTTAAGATTGATTGATAGCGAGGAGAAACCATTTATGAGCTATCTTTATGAAGATATGGATAGGGCAAAAGAAGGCATTAAAAGTAATTTCAATGGAAGAAAGAGGGGATTATATGCTCGCGTGGAACATTATAGATAATAGATTGAACAAACAATAAATTGCATCAGCTTATTCACGCAATAACTTATTAGTTAAACCCAACATTCTGGTATTCAGCAAGCTTTCAAAGGGATGGTGAGGTTAATCGAGGCATCATTAATTGTATAGACATATTAGTCCCGAATGAGAGTAGAATAAATTCTAAACATCGAGAGATAGAGATCTATGATAATGCTCTTCACTTGATAGTTTGCTTGTAGCAATTTGTAACTGTACTAATATGTGTCTAGGTAAATTGTTTATCTTCGTATTTAAGTTTATTAAATCTTATATTTATTATATATTAAGTCCTAATGTTTGTCTTTTTTTGTCAAATGTTTGGTTAAATAGGTTTGAAAGTGATTGCCCAAACCTTAGAGATTTTGCAGTAAGAGTTCTCTATAGTGCAACGGGTTGTAAAAGGAATTGGAGTATCTTTGAACGTATCCATACAAAAAATCACAACAGGTTGGAACATAAGCGGCTCAATGATTTATTTTTCATCCATTGTAACATGCGACTTCGACAAAGTTAATCTTATATTAGTTACTAACTTACTACTTAAAGATTTAATTCAATATTTTGGTTGACTTTAATTGTTAATGTTATTTACTAATTACTTATCTTTCCTTCTTTTAGGTACTTAAAAAGGTTAAATAGAGAAGAACATCAATTTGATCTAATAAGTTTGGATGATTTTGATATATTAGAGGAGTGGATTATGAAAGATAATGAAGAAAATGAACTCCTAACCGAAGAAGATATTACATGGATTAATTTGGAAGGAGTGCAACAACATCATCAAGGAGATGAAGATTTTGATTTTAAAGTAGAAGGCGGTGATGATCTTGAGTAAGAAAAATATGTAGATTATTTAGTTGTGATCATGATTATAATATGTAAATATATTTAATTTTTTGCTTCAAAATATGTAATTCTTTTTCAATTGTTAATGGTGGATGATGAATATGTACTAAACTTTTGTATTATATGAATTCTTTGTAATTATCAGACTTTTTCTTGTTTGTTTTTGTTTTTTTAGATTTTTACTAATTTTATAATATTAAATTGCAATACACTACGATACAATACGATACGATATATATCGTGAACCAAAATGATACACGATACGATATGCCTCGAATAACACTGAAAATAACACTAAACATGAGATTCTTTAACAGCTTTGGCTCGTAGTTGCAGAGGTTGTCTTTTTGATTGCCTAAGCTATCAAATTAAAGTGGTCTAGGCACAATAACTGGCTGATAGTCTCAAAGAGTTTGTAATTAACTCGGATTTGTGAGGGTCAGCCCATACTCGAACTTTTTTACAAAGAAGCTGGTTGAAAGTCGGTCAGTGATTTGGGGGCCATGATCAGCCTCCCTTCTATTATTGTGCACCCAAGTATATATAGTTGTGTGTGTTTTATGTATGTATATATATATAGATATATATATATATATATATATATATATATATGTATGTATGTATATATGTATGTATGTATATATATATGTATGTATGTATATATATATATATGTATGTATATATATATATATATATGTATGTATGTATATATATATGTATGTATATATATATATATATGTATGTATGTATATATATATATATATGTATGTATGTATATATATATATATGTATGTATATATATATATGTATGTATGTATATATATATATGTATGTATGTATATATGTATGTATGTATATATATGTACGTAAAAAGAGTTATCTGAATCATACCAACTATCATGATCCAGGGATTCCTGCCTCGTGGGTTTAGGTGTCCCTTGAGTCCACATCTTTCTTGTGACATGTGCACGTGTTTATTTGGTCATGTTTTCCAAGTGAGATTTCACATTTGAGCTTGGAAAAAAAGAACGTTCTCAAAGAAGATTCTTTCTGAGATGAACACCTAACTGCATTGATCTTGGGTGATCTTAGTTTATGACCCTTGTTAATCGAGGGGTCTTTGTGTTTCCTCAGGGTCCCGGCTGCATAATTTACGACAGATGCTTTTCTTCTTGTTATTTTCAAAACTTCTTTAAATCCTTGGAACATAACGTGCAAGATATGGCATTTCATTTTACAGGTACAAGTGTAAACCACGCTTGCTGCGAAATCTCTTAGAACTTCGTTTTAAAGAGCCCACACCTATCCAAAGGCAGGCTATTCCATTTCTCCTTTCAGTATGCACTTTTAATATGCTTATATGGTTTCTTTGTTTTTCCTCTATCAACTTCTTACTTTTCTTCTGGTTCTCATGCTACATGATAGGGATGTGAATGTTTTGCTTGTGCTCCTACTGGTTCTGGGAAGACTTTGGCTTTTCTTTGTCCTATTCTGATGAAACTGAAGGTTTGTTTTTGCTTTTGGATCTTTTATTTTTCATAGCATGTTCTTTGTTGAAGGTATTCTGTCGTTGAGTTCTGATCTTTTGGCTGATCTTGTATGATGTCCTTTTTGTCCTTTAGAAGGATCAAAGGATGGGGTCCGTGCTGTAATTCTATGCCCTACTAGGGAGTTAGCTGCACAAACTACCAGGGAATGCAAGAAATTTGCCGAAGGAAGGAAGAAATTCTTTATCCGGTTGATGACTAAAGAGCTGTCTAGATCTGGGGGATTCAAGAAAATGCAATGTGATATCCTTGTGTCCACACCTCTTCGCTTGGATCATGCCACCAAGAAGAAAAATCTTGACCTCAGCAGGTATTCCTGGTCTTTGTCAATTTGCACCAATAGTCTGCATTTTTTAACACAGTCTTTCTTTGTATTCTGTGAAAGTAAAACAATATAATGCAGTTGCTTGTTGGAGAAGCTCTCGATTATGCGTTATACTTTGTGGGAGTCCAACGTGAAGTATTTCTTCTTCAGTGTGGTCTAAAAGCTATCCAGTGCTATTGTGGGGACTATATGTTAACAAAGAGACGGTGCACAGTTCTAAACAATATATCTTACTCCTTGATGACTGTCATTAACAAGGAAACGATAGAGGGATGATCTATTCTATACTTAAAATTGGATCTATTTTATCAATATATATGACCACATTGTATGAGAGCACTCTATATCTGAAATCACATGCATATAGGGGATGTTAGGCTGATTATATTGATCATCTTGTACAGGGTTGAGTATCTTGTCTTGGATGAAGCAGAAAAGCTTTTTGAGCTTGGGTTCGTTGAACAGATTGATGCAGTGGTTAATGCATGCTCAAATCCTTCAATCATCCGTTCCCTGTTTAGTGCAACATTACCTGATTCTGTTGAAGAGCTTGCACGAACAATCATGCATGGTGCTGTCCGGATTATTGTGGGAAGAAAGTTAGTACTTGCACTACTTTACTTTCTAAAGTTGATGGTTTGGATTTCTAATGTTTGACTTCTGCTTAGGAACTCAGCCTCAAACTTGATCCGACAGAAGCTAATATTTGCTGGAAGTGAAGAAGGAAAATTAATTGCACTTCGGCAGTATTTCGCAGAGGTATGTTACTGCAATATATGCTACCTTAGAACTTTTACATGGCATGCTGATGTTGCTTGTAAGAGGCAAGTGGTCCAGCGGTATGCTGTGAGTGGTGCACTTGGATTCAGTTCTCCATACTTTTAATGATTGCCATCTGATTCGGTTTCTGGTTTCAGAAGGGTATATTAAACCTTACAAGATAAATATCTATCAGCTATGTACCAGATTAGGATTGACATCAGATACTTTGGATGGTATGCTAATTGTTGCATGTCAAATCTATGTGAACTTGGGTGACAGGTATGGAGCAAATGGGTACAATATAACAGCTTAAAAAATCATGGGTATTGGGAATATGGCTATTATATTACATGCATATATATATATATATATATATATATATATATATATATATATATATATATATATATATATATATATATATATATATATATATATACAATTATACATATATTATATATGTGTATATAATTTACTCATTGTCTTTTTTCATGCTCTGGCTAATAATTAGTCAATTTTTGGTAAATTGTAAAAGAATATGAAAAGATAGTGACAACCAGCTAGCCGTATCCTTGCTGTGTCTGTTGCTGTAGCTGCACCCATATCTGGATCCCTGTTTAACATGTACTTAGAAACGATTATGTAATACATGTAAGTGGAAAGCCTCTTCCGGTGGAAGTAATGTGTTTTAGAGAGGTTATCTTGAGCTCTATCATATAAGTGTCATATACACTTTTACTAAGTGTTTTGATACTGCAAGGAGATGGACTGCGGTTGGGGAATTCTCTTGCAAGCATATATGTCATTTAGTTATACAGTGGTAGAGATACTGAATCTAATCAAAGGTGGTGGGATGGGTGGATATGCAGTACATGTGTTCTTTGTCAAGAAGCCCATAATACTATAGAAAAATGGATGGTTTAACAATTGGAACCTCTCCACGGAGCATGCAAAGAGCTGATAAGACTGTTCAAGTAATTTAATGCATAATTTTTGTCAAATGGCCTGGACTTGTTGAAATGATTTTGAATGGCTGTCAATCTTGTGGCTGGCTTGGTACAAATCGACTTTTGTACCCCCAACTCACTAAGTCAACAGGCTTCCATCTACTAAAGACTAAAGAAGGAACTGTCGGAGCTCTTTCCTCTACTTGGGGTTAGGAATATATTCGAGTGTTAAAGGTGCAATATGGATGAAAATTACTGCTGAATTAAACCTTAGTTTGGAACGGAATGGTTGCCAATGCATCCGTGAGAGGTTGTGAATCTCACTCGAATCATAATCAATTTACCAGATTGTGTGCCATTTGATGGTTCATTACTTTGTTAGAATAACAGCTATAAAGAAGCAGGTGTGCATGGAGTTTTTCGTTGCATATTCTCCATCCTCCATTATGTCGAGATTGATTGACTTCTCAATCATGACCGTCCGATCTCACCTCATGTTTCTTATTATGTCTCTTGTGCTGATTCATTCATTTTATGGCAGCAGAGTCTGAACCCTCCCATTCTCCTGTTTGTTCAAAGCAAAGAACGAGCAAAGGAGCTTTACAGGGAATTGGAATTTAGTAACATGCGTGCTGGTGTTATCCATGCTGATCTGACTCAAACAGAGGTAACCGTAATTCAAAAGATTCGTGGTGATACTATTCTGAGATTTTCAATTATCATCTTTAAGTTCTACCTCTTTTTTCAGCGTGAAAATGCGGTGGATAACTTTCGTGAGGGTAAGACTTGGGTTTTAATTGCAACCGACATTATTGCTCGGGGTATGGATTTCAAGGGTGTCAACTGTGTGATTAACTACGACTTTCCAGAGTCAGCTGCAGCATATATACATCGGATAGGTATGCCGTTCGTTCGAGTGAACTATAAAAGTTATTTCTGTTATTACGTTATGATATTTGTACCACTTTGTCCATGTTCAACTTCAGAAAATTGTACATTGGAAACACCGTTTGCATCTCTGTTGGTTTCTTGAGTGGATATACGTGATGGCTTGTAATTTTTCTTTGCATTCGGCTGGTAACTCTCCTTTCTATTAATGTTAAACATGGATTTGCTCCCTACTTCAGGTAGGTCAGGAAGAACTGGGAGGCAAGGTGAAGCGATGACGTTGTATACGGAGGACGATTTTCCTTTCATAAGGAATATAGCGAACGTGATGGTGGCATTGGGTTGTGAGGTACCATCATGGATTCTTAATTTGCCAAAGCTCAGGAAGAGGAAACACAGGCCACACCGAGATTCCATATCTATGGGCCCTGTGCATCTTGAAGGAAGGTGCGTTCACTAAATTGCTATTTTGCATCACAAATGATCTGGTCATTTTTTTGCTTTTTCGGACAAGAATACTGTTCCCTTGGACATCGAAGATCCAGAGTGCCACATAGAGCTTGTAGCCAAGCTAGGTTTTTCCTGGTCGCTTCATTAGAAAGTGAAAGTAGTTCTCGATGTTGACTGCAAAATGTTTCACTGCCATCAACCGTTTCATGGTTCTCTGTTGATCAGCAAGAGGTTGAAGATGTTTGGATCTGATGATGGAAAGATCGGATGGTGTGGGCTTTACATTTGTTTATAATCTTCCATTCCAAAGCTGGATTTATAGTTTTTGTTTTCAACCTGTTTCATCTTCATCTCTAACTATCTACTAACGTTATTTTTGTAAATGTATCATTTTGAGATGATAAAATAAAATTTTGTGCTCATCTTAGAACTCATGTTGACTATTAATCTCTAGGGTTTGAAATGCCTCAGGTGGTTTTCTTTAAGACGTATTGAGTATATTTATTTTAAATGTTCGGGAAACTGACCTATTCGGGATATGCATTGAGGACAAAGCCAATGTAATTGCTGATCAAGGTTGGGCCAGAGTTTTGTAGCAGACCTAGGCCCTATAGAAGTCCTCGTCGGGATCTTCCATTTTCAGTTGCAGGATGGTTCTAGACTTCTAGTCCAATCTTGGTTGTGAAAAAACGCCCCCTTGGCGGAGCAAAGCCTAGGTCCGACTCACCAAGCCAATTTACCAATTGCTTCAAGACATTCAACTCTTTACTGTTCAGAAAGATCTGAGTGGACCCCAAGTGTAACTTTCTTATTGAGCATCCAAAGTTCAAAACTCTTTAGTTTTATGCCATAAGCCAACAAAAAAACTTTTGTTTTGGTCCAACAAAGAGAATTAGCCTTTGTGAGCTAGCTTTTATTATCGATCTGTGGGATGTCAAAAACCATCATCGCTACCTTAACAATGCTTTGCTAGTAAAAAAGTCAGCGTTGCACTATTGGTTGATCTCAGCCTATGGTCATAGTTGAGTCGATAAGCTACTTCTGTTTGTCTTTGACAATTTACATCCTAACCTTCTAAATTTAGAGGAGCCTGTTAATAAGCTTCGCTCATCCGTTTGTCCGACTTTGTTCCATTTGGTACCAATGGGAAAACTCCATCCGGTTTTACCTTGGGTTCCGATTTTGTCTGGGTGCCGACTACAATTCTGAAGATTAGATACTGGGATGGCTGACCCTTGGAAGTGTTCACATATTCTCTACTGGGTGACTCAGTGTCATTTACTCTATATGTATATAGATGGTGGAGATTTGAATCTTGAAAGTAAAAAGTAAGTGTGCATTTTTTTTGCAGGTATACTTTATTGTTTTTTAAATTAAAATCTCAATCATTCTTCATCCAATATGGATGGTTGAAATTTGTTTGAATTTAGGTGCTTGCGTTTATCAATTTGCATTTACCAGTTTATATATATATATAGAGAGAGAGAGAGAGGGAGAGAAACATTGCTCGTAAGGGATCACTCTTCTTTTGTCGGTCCCAAATCCGGATAAAGGAGAAAGGTTGCATTATTCTTTCGACAATAAGCGTAACAGGCTTATATAGATAGATAGAGGGAGAGAGATGAGTTTTATCATGCAAAATGTTTTGCACCAGCTTTTCCAATAGAGCATATCACTCACTACACATGACAGTTGGAACGGAATTAGAAAGATCCACAGACATTTATTGACGATGGCGCTCTTCCTTGGCAGACTTCAGGATCTAGATTCTGAAATCAAGCGCCATCTATGTTGCGCTCATGGGCAAAAGATTAACTTCTTTTTTCCTTTCAACATGAAATGATATTCAGGAATCACCTAACCCTGCTCAGACCTGCAGTTGGACCTTCTTTGCAGCAAGCGCCTCAGTTTCCAAGGTTGGCTCCCACAAGATGGTTGTCTCAGCTAGCAATGACGTAACAACATATGGGTCCATGTTTGATGCTGGGCGTCGGTCCTCCATATAACCTGGATATGAAACTTAATCTTAGTTTATAAATCTCTTAATGGCATGAAAAAGATTGATATATCTTTGTTGTGGTCAAGCATGCCTGTATCCCACAACGGAAATCGTAAATTCATAATTCACAGCACAAAACACTCGTCTCCATGCAACAGACGATGTGACATGATGCGAACAAGCATGAAGGGAGATTCACATGTCTAGCTGTTCCTTGGATGTTCGTCTTATATAAACTGGAGAACAGTGGGCGACCCTAATAATCCTCTCTGATTGAATAATACTTTACATTTTATCGTTATGTAGTTTTGACATTCAATGTTAAGGGAAACCAGCATGCAGAGTGTTAGCTCATCTGGCACGGGTATCTAACTACAACGTTGCAGGTGATGAGTTTGATTCTTTGTGTGTGTATGTGAGAGAGAGAGAGAGAGAGGGTTCGGCCTCCCGTTGTAACCAAAACAGAAAAACCATATCCTATCTATTTGTGTCCAACTAACAAGTATTGGCTCCTTGTGACATAAAGCGCAAGGATTGAAGGTAGTTTAAGGACTTGAACTGAACTATCCAACAATTTGCATAGATTGAGTTGGAAACCCCCTATCCCTTCACACGCACACATGCACGAGTAATCCCCTCCCCCCCCCCCCCCCCTTCTCTCTCTCTCTCACACACACACACACGGGAAGAAAAAGGAACACATGCCTTTGCCTTGTTTCTCGGTGTCTCTGCCCACGCGAATCGAGCAGCCGCGGTTAGCAACCCCCTAACAAAGAAAGGAAACCACTCACACGGTCACAGCTCATGCAGGTAATGGAGACATCCCATACTAATCATATCAGGAAAGGCCATGCATTAACTGTGTGGGGTAGTATGGAGAAATTGTTCATACCCATGAAAAGGTATTGATGTCAGCAGTTTCATGCTTTCCTGTCAGCCTTCTCTCATTGCCTTCTCCATATGCGCTAATATGCTCCTTGTGGCGAAGAGAAAGGTTAATGATTGCCTTTTTAATAACCTCATATCCTCCTTCCTCCCTCATGCTCTTTGTGCTACACAGAAAATGAACGATCAGTTCGGCCTTAATGCCCTTCTGCAGCAGTCTACATATTCCTTCCAAGCAATATTCTACGTCTCATCCGCACCCACTCGTTTTGTGGTTGGAAATCTTGCGACAATCATGCATGTAAGAAACACAGCCACCCTTCCTCACACGCCTCATCTGTTATAATGAAACTCACCTATAGTTTGTATGGCACCCAGCTCCATTCCAGTCTCCCTGTTCAGTGCATCATGCAGAGTTATACAAGTCGAGTTAAAGAAACCAACCAAACACGTGGAATTTCTACTGACAAATGCCACCAACTTCGTGAATCCACTAAAGAAACTTTATCAATTTGTTCCAGTACATAGTATGATAAACTGAAATGTGAAAAAAGTATACCTCGATCGGTTTTGGATCAAGAGAGAGAACGACTCCAGCCATTTCTGTAATTCTCTGTAATAAAAGAATGTTTAGCGTTATGTTTGTGAATGGACTTCTCATCTTGAAAAGCATAAAGTCCATTTAGTTTCCTCAGGTTCCAAAATCAAGGGTAATATATTTCTCAAGAGTGAGGACTATTTCCATCTTCATTTGCATAAGGGCATGTTTCGGCCTCACGCAAACTGCCTTCATGAATTACAGCGTCCTTGTTCACAGAGTTGCATGTACTTGACCAAGGTTTCACAATTGTGGGGCGTGGTGGATCTAGATAAAACCTTTTAGGATGAGATGAACAGCAAACAATATCAGCCATGTGCTATGTATTCCAGCAGTTGGCTGTGCACTATATTCCATCGTTAAAACCATGGGCTATGTGTGCCCAGGGCATTAGCTCAACCGCGGGGCACCATTGCTGCTGGTGGGGAGTTTGACTCCCAGAGGGTGTATGTGTGGGTGTTTGCTTAGGCTTCAGCCTCCTCTTGCACAAAAAAGAAGCCCATGGGCTATGCATTTCATTGAAAACTTTTCCGGTTGAAGCAGAGCTGCAGTGAGGATCACAAAAAAGCCCACGACGTAAACTGCAACTATGCTTTTAGTACACAGCCATAGCCGCGAACCTCTCTTTTTCTTTCCGAATTTAAGGTGTGGCCGAAGCCTCACCTCGCTTTAGTGTAGACCTTACACTGATTGTGGGGTAAATGTTTGAACATTCTCAAGGATGATTAAGCATGAGAAGACTAAAATCTCTACAAAATTACCTCAAGTATGTATCTGGAACACCAGATGTGATCCCCTGCATCAATGCCAACACTTGGGCCTACTTGGTACTCCCACTATCAAAACAACAAACCAAATGCAACGAAAGTTAATCTCTCATGATTGGTGCTTGAGAAAAGCAGTCTCAACTATAATGGTTGTGACAGTGTGACCCTCCTTGGATCTATGCTAATATGTGCCTCTTTTATTTATAAGTTGGAGAAACCACCTCTCCGGAGGCAGATGATTGAAGCCCTCTGATTAACTCCTCCACGGCCAATCGGGCTTAGGCTTATATACACAATCGATGCCCATATGAAAGACCCATGGCCGCTTGCGTGATGGCTTAGACTCGATCCAGTTACACCAAACCCCGATTATGGATCTAGTATATTTATACAATGAGATGTGACTATGAAATCTGATTGCATTTTACCACGATTAAGAGCCCAAGGCACCTAAAGGGGTGCTTGCACCCAAAGCCGAGTGGGCCCGTCTATGTAACGGAACACTAACGTGCATGCCCCATGTGGTGCCAAATTTAGTGCTGCCTGGGACGAGCCATACGAGAAAACACCCGCTATGGACATGTAACCAGATCGATTTTGAGACAAAAAAGAAAAACTATAGATAAAAGCGACTCATTCAGATTCAACAATGTGAATCTCTTTTTACTTGTGAGCAAGCAGCTCATACATTTGGCATCATCATTACATTATTGGTTTCTTTACAAACAGAAGAAATTCATGTGTCATGGTGCCAAATAAGATGATGCTTCAATAATAAGGGGGGTGGTTCCATTGTATCTACGATGACTAGCTTTATGATATAAGAGGAGAAACTGACCTGACCAGGCATGACCTCTCCATTGGTTCCGCTGATGTTAATACCCGCATACAAGCAGGCCTTGTAGTGGGCATCTGAGATATCACGCCCAAATGCCTTGTCTGCACCAGCCCCACAATAGTAGGGTCCCTGGGGTCCAGGGTACCCTCCAGTGGGCCAACCTAAGGGCCACTTCACGTTTTGTTGAAGCAAGGTGTACTCTTGCTCTATACCGAACCTACCACCATAAGCATGCCAAATTGAATGAGAACAGCATACTTTTTGAAAAGCAAAACTAAGCATGGTTAAGCACATATATATTGGACACATCCTGGACTGTACTTCTTGCAGTAAGAACTTTTTGCTTTTGGCATCCGGAGAAGATTCATAGAGTAAAACTATTGTTGGTATTTCACAATGGTTTTGTATATGCCATATAGGAGTGCACGTGTGGCTCTCAGACATCAATTTTCAAAAATCAAAGTGTTGGAATACAGTGTGCATATATATATATATATATATATATATATATATATATATATATATATATATATATATATATATATATATATATATAATAACTATATGTAGTTATGTATGTGTGCATGTATGTATCTACACATAAGATTGATGCTCTCATAAAACTAATGGTAATAATTAATAAATAAAAAGTATTTCCATATAAATTAAAATCCAAATTACCATGTTAATAAGTTAATTTGCTAATAATGATCAATATTCATTAAGTATATTATAAAATAGTTAAAAATAAATAGTGTTTAGTTGGGAGAAGTACAAGTTTCAAATGTTAGAGCGTCCAACACAGGTGCCCTACCATGATAGAAGTATATGACATGAAAAAGATCTTCCTTATTCGCTAATAAGGTAATTATAAATAAGTATTAACAGAGCCAGGTTGGGGTGATGTCACGAGGTGGGCCGTCCATGCCACAAAGTTCTCCTTTAAACTGGCCCAATCCTGGCCAAAAAATGGGCTCCATAATTTGCATGGGGCCGAATATGTGTGAAGCGTAGACGCCAATATACGGCATTCGTGTGTAACCATATGACCACTCTCCTCACTACTAACAATTTACATAGCCTTAGTGTGGAACGGTACTTTATTTTTATTTTGGTTATTCTCTTCTCGATGACAAGGAACCCTCTTAAAGTTGACCCTAAATGGGGATGCGAATACTGAGCCTTACGCGCCTCCATGTGATAAAGCTGCAGATCAATATATGCCAGAAAGGATCCAACTCGGATGCCTTGAACTCAGCGACTTACTTTCACACCCCTCAGCCTTGTGGCCCACCCCCTCAGTGGCAAGTGGGATCATCTCTCACTGCCACAATCAAAGATATATTCCATAGAAGCATATTCTCATGCATGCATTAACAATGCCGGATCTACATTGATCTGAGGTGGGTCACCCAAGATTTGGAAATTTTATAGCTAGTCCTGCATCGCATGGGCTATAATATAACTATAGCTCCACGATAAAAAGAAAAAATTCAACTCTTATATAGAGCCCAAGGTATAATTGTCGGTCATTCACCCCCACCTTAAAAGAATTTCTTGATACGCCACTGCTGTTCACATTTGCAATTGCTTGAAATTTATGAGCATACGTATTTGAATTCGAAACTATTGTGAAGAAAGATATTCTCAAAGAAGGTTGGGACTTGAGAGCTAACCATGGAATTTCATCTACAACCTTCTTGCTGCTGAAGATTTGAGCAGCACGGCAACGCTTGTTTGTTGGAATAGGCTCTCCACTTGGCGTGTAGTTGTCACATATCACCTAACACAAACATGGAACCAATGAAATAAGCTCCAGTACGGGATTCTCCGGTATTGGGCTCTGACACAATCCAACAAGTTTACTATCTGTTTGACATTTTTCTCCAGCCGATTCAAATTCCACTATTGAAAAATGTTTTGCATGACAAATCCAAAAGGAAAAATTTTCCTTGGGAAATCTTACATTATGTAAATCATTTAAACAGAGAACTACAAAAAATTTAAATGAAAAATTCAAATTTAACCAACTTGAATCCAATATATTTCATCCCTACGTTGGCCCCCTTAAGAGAGCGCTCTTTATGCTAGGCAATAAAGGGAGACATGACCTACCAACAAGCGGATAATAACACAGTTAAACAGACAAACAGTAGAATGTACTTACCAATATGTTGTTACCACCGCGAAAAGGGTCCTTGAATATAGCTTGAGGACTGTGAAAAGAACAGGAAAAACTTAAAATTCAGAGGCTTTTAAACCATGTTAGATCAGCATAAAATGACCAAATTTGTCGTTGTCCATGAAAACCTAAAGAAACCTTCTGGCCTATAGACTGCTGAGTTTGTTTCACCATTTTTAACTCGAAAAATCATAGTTTCCATGTCCAGGTAGCCAACTTTCTCGTCAAAATGAAACAACAAAATTACTGTGAGAAAGTTGTGAGGGCCAAGGAGTGATAGGACAACTTATCTATTTTTGTAGCTATACATTTAACGAAATTGGATAAGTTTGGGAAGGAGAAGTCCTTACAGGGATCTTTCTCCCAACCAGTTCCCACCGTGGGTATCATCTGTATAATTTTTTGTCGTGATTATACTGTGGTAGGTCTCTACCTAATCCCGTTTGCCTTTAAAAAGCAAGACAGATAGAACATTTTCCCTTTCATCGGGTCATGATACCTCACATTCTCATCTTAAGGTCAGTCTCTCTCTAATCTCATTTTCTTGGCAAAAGTGCATTGGATTTATTGAGTCGCCTCCGAGCTCAAATTCTCATGCTTGAAGTTTATCGTAATGGTAATTAGTTTAGAATTTCCATTATTTCAAATTCTCTACTACCTCCATAGCGACAACTAAAACTTTGATTTAGGTGCCAATCAAGATCAAGTAGCCTTTTGGGCCAACTGTGGGACAAGTTGTGAGGGTTGAATTAGCCCAACTGTGGGCCAAGTTGGATTGAAAGAACTTACTACAGAATGACTTCACTGTCCTCGCCAGGTGCTTGACCGGTGCTCGACCCATCATAGTTCCATTTGGGCAGCTCAGAAGGGTGCTCAACAGGTTTAGATATGGTCTAACAAAATAAACAATAAAGCAAGTTCACCACTTTAAACAGGTAAATGAGATTGATGTGTTCGAGTTTTGTAAAACAGAGAGATGCTTCTGTCTGACCAACTGAACATAAGAAAAACAAAGACTACTCCTTTCTTTACGTTAAACAAAATAAACGAAAGGTGAAGTGGTACGGTTTGTCCCACGAGACTTCTGACTGCAACTCATTTATACGTGAACATGGCTTGATTAGCTTGAGCCCATGCTGAAGCTCGACTCATCTAGATATGAAAAACAAGATTGACCATAGCTCAGGCGAGGTGATCACAGGTTGAGTTCAAGTACCTCCACGCACTTTGTTCTCCTGCTAAATTAATAAACCCGGACTCTTGCATCAAACTTATTAAGTTTACTAAAAACTTTCAACTTTCAAGGGTTCAGACCCGTTCGGATCTAGATGCAAACGGATCAAGGTCTTCCTTACAGCTAAGGGAAAAACATTTGCAAGATGAGGCTTAGTTGCCACCCCAGCAGCATACAAAATTGCCTTGGTTGCGAGACGTGCCCTCCTCACCAATGCTGAGTCTCACCAAGTGAAGGGGGAAAACACCTAGCGAATTGAACCAAGAACTCCAATATGACAACCAAGGCCCTCTCCAACTTTGCTACCTCTTGGGGCAATGGAACCAACATCTTGTATATGCAAATTTTATCCTCATTTGGAAGAAACAGTTCCCTCTTTATTCGAAACTTGGAGTGGACATCTATGTTTACACCCCTGACATTTAATGGTAATTTTGCTTTTAACTCAAAATACCATAAATAAATATGTATGTATGTGTTTGTGTGTGTGCGAACATATGTATTTATATACGTGTGCATGTGTGAGAGAGAGAATTGTACCCTTGATTTGCTACGAATATCAATACCGGTCCCTCCAATCCTGTTTCAAAATCAACGTGTTCATTGTCACATTTAGAAACAGGAAAATAAGGGACAAGATAAATGGCTGAAATTCCTAAAAGATCGTAAGCAATTGTTATCACTAGGGCTGTGAAATGAACTAAGTGGCTCATGCTTCGGTTCGGTTTAGTTTGTCCTTAGCTCATCCAAGCTCTCTCTCTTTTATATATAGAGAGAGAAAATGAGAGCGGCTGGACTTAATACTTTACCTGTGATCACAAGGACAATAGTGATGAATCTGTCCATCCAAGTTACATATGCTACATTAAATGTAACATGTGTATTAAATGTCATAAAAATGTATGTTCATGTAGAGGGACAAGACCACTTGTATCTTTTGTATGATCATATGGACTGTACAAATTGTCATGAGAGGATGTCTAGCCGCTCTCAATTTCTCTCTTTCTTTTCTTCTCTCTCTCTCTCTCTCTCTCTCTCTCTCTCTCTCTCTCATATATATATATATATATATATATATATATATATATAAGAAAAAGGTTTGTACTTGCCAAATATATTCTGCAATAATCTTATTCGTATACGGGGTGACATCCAAGTTGAGCAAATCCTCCAGTCTGTTCACGGTAGAGTTTGTTATAGCACTTGCGACGATGGTGAAACTGACACTTTTCTTAGCCGATGATGATCTCCTGGAAGGCTTGCTCCTTGTTACTACCCTCTCAGTTAGCAGATTTTTCCACATCTTGGTTGTCATGAAGGGCTTTGCTGCTCGAACCGAGCCGTCCAACGCGCTCATCTTCCATTGCGCCGATGGTGCCAATATATGCGCCATTTTTCGCCTCTATGTTCCCTTCGTGCATCAAACACGTCAAACAGAAATCTTATATTTTAAATCACCAAGTCAGGCGCCCACACCCACAATCACATTCTCTATGCAAAGAAACACAGCATCAACACAAAATCTTTTGGGTTATGCGTGTCAGGATATTACTAGTTTGTGTTTCGCATCGTGTTATTTTGTGTCCGTGTCAAAAACAGAACAAACTAAGCATTACCCAAATTTGTCTCCTGCTACTTTGGGTGGACATGATGTCATGAACGCAAACTTTTGGGTCATGTGGGTCTTAGTGTGGTGTCATATATTGCCAGTCCTAACAATATAATAACGTCAAAGACATAATACTAGAATGCTTGCACAAAACTATCTAATGTGATAACGGTAAATTAACTTTAAAAACATTCAAATAGTTACGTAAACCTTTTCCTTCCCCAAATTTCATCGTGTTAAATTTGGAAAATATCGGTGGCGAAGGTCCCCACTTAGATCGTGCAACTGGGGCCCCCCATCTAGGGGACCGGGTACGGGAGATTCAGGTCCTCGTGCTAATGATTCCATGGGATAACCCAAAGTGTGGACCTAATTCAACTTCCACCTTAACCATATATGCTTCTGTATCAATTCACAGATGCACATCTCATATTCTCTGAGCCACTACAAAGCGATAAGTTAGGCACCAGAATATTCAGGGAGTTTATCTAAACATCAAGCCCTCAACTTGCTTTTCTTTTCTTTTCTCATTTGTGAAGGCTTATTTTGAAATTACACCCGCATATTCCAAATAGAATGGTACTGCAAGCAATGGCGAGCTAAAAATATTCTAACTGGTAATGCTTTTTTCTTTTACAACAGGAGGCCAAAGCCTAACATACACCATGCATGCGGCGAGAATTGAACTCGCCACCAGCAATATGGGAGATAATCGTTTATTTACTTGTAATCCTTTTCAAAAAATTTAATGACCATTCATACACTGTCAATACCCTCATACATTGGGCATGGGTCCTAATCATTGTCGGACCACCCACTTTAAGGCAATACGACGCATGTGTTTTACTTGAAATCTGAAAATTTATCTATTCACCCAGTGCATAAGAAAACATATTGATTTACCATGTATATAAGAAAATACAAGTGTTTTATAGATATGTAATACATGAAGTCTCATTCAAAAAAATCTTAGGTCTACTATTGTTCTTAATATAATCATCTTGGGCATGGTTTAGGCAAAAATTGAAAAAAATGTAAGAACGTCTTAGTGCATTGTAGATTCTTCTTATTCAAGACTTGTATCATTTAATAAGGGTCATGCGGAGTCAACTAATATGATTTTAAGAATTGAAGACCAACAAGATGGGGTGAGCCGAATTACACGTATCTTGCATTTTACCAACCTATATATGGCAAAATCTTAAATTCAAGTCATTTCTTTTAAATGGCAAAAGAAAAAAAGACTGGCACCGAGAGCTCCAGCAACATTGCTGCTGGAGGGAGTTCGATTCTCAGATGGTGCATCTCTAGGTGTGTTAGGCTTTGGCCTTTTCATGTAAAAGAAAAAAGAAAACGAGATTAGTTACACGATATAAATAAATTTGTATTAGTACAAATATAATTTCTGCAAAAAAAAATGAAGTATGTTTATATTAACAAGTTTAAAATTATTAGAGATTTCGTCTAGTTCTTCTTCCATTAATAAAACATGACTCTACAGTCTGCATATCGCTGAGAAGGAAACTCAATGCAAGTTAAATATTGTTTTTTATTGGAATATAAATTTATGAAATATATAGTATGGAGAGAGAGAGATGACGCCAACCTAGGAAAACGCAGGTTATAATAAAACCGGTGGCTACTCGCCTCGTACGGTTTCACACCCGGTCTCACAGTAAGGTCTGCCACTCAAATTGTCCAAGCTGAGGACGGAAAAATCAAGCATATGGCCTTGCTGTAAATAAAATAAAGCGAATACAGTATTCTCGTAATTGCATCCACGTTCACGCACAAGTCCACTTCGTTAGAGTGCTCTGTCCACTTGCCTAAAGCGCATGCGCGCCTTCTCTCCCACCCGCCGGATTCCGGCCGTCAATTTTCTCTCAAAATCAACGTAACGATGACTCCGATCGGCACGGAACCTAAAATTTTGTTTCAAAATCGTCCAGTACCGACTGAGGCTACGTAAAAACGAGCATGCACGAAGTATTGCAAATCATATATGAAGAAACTAAGTAGCTGGGAGACAGCTTACCTGAACCCGCCGGAAAACGGAATCCAACGCCGGAACAATGCCGACAATACTGCTCCGGGGACGAACCAAATAAACGAGAAGCCAAAGGAAGCAAGGGGGGAAGGTGTAGCGTTATGATTTAGGCATAAAAGAAAGGGAAGAGAGACGATACGGGTAAGGTGATGGAGCAGGTGGTCTTTATAACCTTCTAATGTATATAGCGAGTTTATGGGGATGCATTCAATCTCAGCCGTACATCGGACCCTACTTAGCAACGTGGTGGGTGAGATGCACGCTTAGTGAGTGAGATGTGTGGTGGATATTCAGCGTGAGGCATTCAACGGAGACTTGGCTCCTTAATATCCGATAGGGCTCCCTTTTGGGTGGACGGAAACGCCTCTCTCTCTCTCTCGTGTAAAGAATATTCGATTTGGATCGGATATGGCATTATCAGATCCGAAAAATGGAGTAATTAGGGTGATCCATATTTCGAGTCATAGAACTGGGCATGAACGGCGAAACCATGTTTGAGAACGGAAGGGGCATATTTTGCCTTCTTTTAACAAATCCAACTAAGCGAAACATGAATCCGAACCCACTGAGCCTTGGGGATCAAGCTCCGAACCCATCCTTCTCACCCCAGTTCAACTTATAAAAATAATTTAAAATAAAAAGAAGTTTATGTCATGGATTTTACATTAAAATGATATATATTTTATAGTATTTCGTATTATTAAACTAGAAGTGATTATTTTATATATATATATATATATATATATATATATATATATATATATATATATATATATATATATATATATATATATATATATAAAATACATGTACGCACGCATACACATATAGTGTATATATTTGTTTATTAACTAAAGCCATCAATGAAAACACCCTCAAAGTGAGCAAGTTGGAAATGATTGATGTATACATTCCAACTTGAAGAGTTTGAGAGGAACAATTTATAGATGGCGGGACAAGTTTCCCTTGAGAACCCACTTCATGTATGGACAGGGTAAGGTGCGCACTTGAGGGTCGGGTAGAGATTGCCACGGCTGATTCCACAAGCCCCAAAGCTTTTTAGACACTTATGATATATAATGTATTATGCCCCAAAGTTTTAGGTTAAACTTTAACACTTAATGTTAATTTCTTGAATTTCACTGTAGGCCTCAACTTTTGTTGAACCATCTCTAGCCTTCATTATTAGTTCACAATCCCGAACTAGATTAGTATGCAACGAAGATTTGTTTTCATTTCATTCAACAAGAGAGTTATATATATATATATATATATATAGAGAGAGAGAGAGAGAGCTTTAAGTATATAATATCTTTTGGTGCATAATCTTATACAAACATCTTCATCATTCTATATTTGAGATGAATGATACTATAAAAGTACAAAAGTACAATAATACTTTTAATTGAAATCTCTATTATTAATCTTAAATATTGAACGCTGAAGATGTTTGTGCATGATTATGCACTAAAAAACATTATGCAGTTAGGACTTCCCCTCTCTTTATATATATAACTACGAAAGGGTTTTAATTCCAACCGAAGGACATTCATACATTTTTTGAATATTTAAATGACCAAGTCTCTCATGCCATAAGAGTATATCTTTCGACAAAACATTATAATGTCTAAAGTTTTGGGTATGCAAGTAGTTTATCACATAAAGTCTTCTTTCTCTATGGTCACATCTAATTACCTTCTTTGAGAGATGATCTTGTACAATGCATTTTTTAGATGAGAAGGTGACTACACACCTATTATCAGAAAATTGAGATGAAAAAAGTAGATTCAAATTAAGTTTTGGAACCAAACTAATTTTTGAAACTAAAAATCCTTATTTTGGATATTTCTAATTTTATCAACATTAACTTTGTTTTGTCTTCTTTAAAAACACACTAATCAAAAGTTTTCTTTGTGTGTGTTTAAAAGGTTTTCTTCACACGTCATATGAAAAGAGGCTCAAGAATCAAATAGTCATAATTTTATACCTTTTGTTCTACCGGAAGTGGTAGAACATACCACGCTGATGGATGTTTTCTTCTTCAACTGATTTTCAAGTGGCTTTATCTTCTCTTGAAGTTTACAAAGAGCGAAGTTTTAGTCTCCTTCTTCGTCAACAACAACTACCTTTTGCTTTAACTTGAGACATTTCTTTATGTCCTAACTCTTTACACTAAAAGCAAATTACCTCATTTCTTGTATCATTTGGTCCTTCTTGCTTGAAATATGGAGGACGATAAGGTCATATATTACCTCATGGCCTAGACGCAACAAGTACAAAGTTCTTTTGTAATTTGTTGTCTTTGAATTTTATTTCCACCATAAGAAGGTATATGAGAACCTCTTCTTTTATTGAAAATGACTTTCGATGAATCAAGGTGGACTATACTCCTTCAAATTCTTCTATTAGACTTTTAAAAAGCTCGTAAATGAAATCTTTGTTTTATTCACATTGTCATGAGTTGAGGCATTATGTACATTTCTTTTCATAGGCTTGGAGTTGATTCAAGACATTCGAGAATTCAATGTAAAATTCATTTATTCTTTTATCTTCTTGTTAAAATGACAAAAGTCTATCTTGAAAGGCCATCCATGTGTAGAAAAACTAGACATAATATATATAGTTCTTTATCTAACACAAGCTACCTTCTTGTTGAAGAGTTGTGAAGGAACTTTGTACAAGGTGGATAGATATATACTCTCTTGAAATGTTAGATTAGTATAGATGTTTCAAGTTCTTTGATCGTGTTGACGCTAAAGATTAATCATTATAATTGCATCACCGCTTCTCACAAACAACAGGTCATCAAAGTGAAAAGTAGAACACTTTATGTGCTATTACATCTTGGCTACAATGGCAATGGCAAATTGTTTCAGCAAGTATGTGTAAGACCTACTCAACCATGTAAGGTGGTTTAGTGAGTGTGCTAAAGTGACCCAACAAATGCACCTGCAAAGTCGCACAGTTGTCAAGCAGGCTGAAGTATGTCAGCAGCCCTGAGAAGTCGAATGGATCAAGATCAATACAAAAGTTATATAAGTGTAGGTATATAAGTTATATATATATATATAAGTGTATTTGTTTTATATCAACAAATACACTTATATATACCCTAACACTGTTTTCTAGATCTGCTACTGGGTGTTACCATTAACATTAATGGTTGAATACCTTAGTTCGTTGGGAAGGACTCACAAAGTTAGAAGGCTTCTAGGAAGGATTAAGGACATCCTTAATGGTGACTGGTAGGTGATCATCCACCACACTTACAGGGAGGGTAATATAAGTGTAGGGATGCCGATGGAGCGGGTCGGGAAAGGTATACCTAAACCCGGTCAAGACCCAAATCTTGATGGGGTAGGTATGGGGTGGTATGCAGGGTCGGGTCGGGTTGATATTGCCATCCCTAAATAAGTGCGAGGACTGGCATGCATTTTATGGTAGGGACTGAATCTGCTGTTGTTACTGTATGAAGTTCAGATATGATCTTTCTTATCCTTTGGCCTTCGGCCCCAACTAACTATATCACCAAAAGAAAAGTCAGATTTAGCAACTAGCTTGTAAAATTCAAGAATTGAGTGCTCATTTGTAAATTATCCGTGTTTAGCAGTGAAAACGTAAATATTTGATATATTTCAAACCAAGAGGCAGGTCGAGCTCGATCGAACGCCGTTCGCACGGTATAAAAGGAGAGCGACGGGAGAGAGCGAGAGAGAGAGAGAGAGAGAGAGAAGAAATGATGGACCGGATGAGAAGGCCACTCCGGCGGGTTCCGGTGGAAGTTGAGAAGCCCGTTGCCGCAGATAGCGGGAGAACGAGATCTCAGCCGCTGGTTGTTGCGGAGGTCCCGGAGCCCGTGGCCTCGGTCAAAGCCCAGGAGAAGCCGTCTCTGGGAAAGGAGTACAAGGGAGACTACCTCAACGTTCCGTCTGATACCTTCTTGATGAAGATCCTCTCAAAACAAGGTGGATTTCCTGCGATTTTCTAGGTGTCTGGTTTATGGAGTGTGAAATCGGGAAACGTTTCCGGAACGTATGCTTCTTTTGGATTTTGATTTTAGTCCGAATAGGGGATTTTCCTGCTGTTTTCTCTCTTTTTTTTCCTGCTTAATCTGAGTTTCGAATGGTGAATTCTGGGCTATTGTCCGATTTGGTACATTTTTTTCTTTATTTGTTTCATCATCTTGTTTATGGAGCGATTTGTTGTTAAGTGTCGATAATCTTTTATATGGGGTATGAATTGAATCTTCTTAGTATTTCGGTCTGCACTTTAGGGTTTCAGTATAGTTTCTTCCAATCTCTTAGTCTCATCGTGTTCTTGAGTTCTTTTTTTTTTTTGCATATTCTCGATTGGCTTCTTTCATCACCCGTATGTGATGAGGGGGATTGCTGTTACTTTTGTTATGTATGGATTTTTTGTTTGAAATCGGTGCATTATGCTGGATTTCGTCCAATTAATTTTGCAAGGGTCAGATCTTTGCACCAAGATAAAGTTGTAGCATAACGAGGGAAGCAAGCAGTAGATCTTTTCCTTTTCTCTTTTTAGTAGGTAATCATTTGTAGCCCATGATGTTGAGGACATTTTAGGTTCTCGCTTTTGTTCCCATGCTTTCGTTGTGATATTATTTCTGTATGTTGGGTGATTTTATACTTTAGTGATCATATTTGTAAAACAAGGATAACGAGGAAGATAATGCGTCTCTTATTTTGGGGTTCATTTTCGTTTTGAAATATTTTCAAAACCTTGCCATTTATCTTCTAAAACATTGGGTTCTGGTATACCGACTCACTGAGGATCAATGTAAGTCACTTTGGCTATTGCATTATCAATTTCCCGATGTGTACTCGTGCTATGATTTCTGGTAGTTGGTTTTGTTATTCTCTACTCCATGATTGATTTACAGTGTCGATAAAGTTGTAAGTTTCATGGAGCAAAACACGTTTTTCTACGGCATCAAGAATTTAAGCAACATGTCTTACTGAAAGAGCAAACTTTTACCCTATGTCACACGGGTGCGGGTGCGGGTGCGGGATACGGCAAATTTCAAAAATTTTGGGTACGGCGACACAACTAGGTATATATTATATATAATATTCAAGCTACATAAATCAATCATAATACAACTAGTATTTGCTAATTTTGGGTGCACGTAAGTATCAATTAGCAAGTTCCCTCATAATGATCTTAAACTTACAATGATTTTACGAGCTGCAAAATATCCTAAGTTATGGATTCAAAGAGTTTCAAGATCTTTTATAGGATATAACATATACTAGTATTTGTGCTAGGATCCACTAGTGATGTCATACTCTTGTGTTTTATTGATCTGACAATGTTCCTGGTCTTTACATGTGTTTGGTGACAGAGATTATTTTGTGCAAGGGCATACAATATGGAGTCAAGAATCCAATCAGATTGAGTAATAAGAAACCAATTGTTCGCACCCAAAATCATTCAAGCTAATATTGTATACAACTACAATAGCGAGTACACAACTTTATATTAAAGCAAAACATATAAATGGTAAACAACTACTAATTTCATCATAATGCACAAATCAATCTTCATTACACGTACCCATTTATCCGTGAGTTATAAAAAAAAAATTGCAATTTTTTTTTTGGCCATGGAGCACCGACTCGGTGTTGGTGTCGCACCAGTGTCGAGGTCGACACTCCACCCCTTAGAAGTGTCAGTGTGACTTAGCTTTTACCTTCATACCTCATCTTTGGCGTAGTTATATTCAGTGGTGGACCTATTCATGGGCAAGGTGAGGTAGTTGTCTCACACATCAGAAATAAACCAAAAAATCTACACAAGTAGTTTGACAACAACAACAACAACTAAGCCTTTTCCCATACTAGACGGGGTCGGCTACATGGATTCTTTGTTTCCACAGATCCCTATCGTGTGCCATGTTAGCAGTTAACTCCCAATAAACTAGATCATTCTTTATTGTTTCTTTCCAACACTTTTGTGGTCGTCCTCTACCTCTTTTAATACTTTCCAAATTTAGTTTTTCTAACCTTCTTACAGGTTCTTCTTTTGATCTTCTTTCTATATGTCCAAACCATCTTAAACGATGTTCTCTCATTTTATCCTCTATTGGTGCCACTCCTAATTTGTTTCTAATAACCTCATTATGTATACGGTCTTTTCTTGTATGGCCACTCATCCATCTCAACATCTTCATTTCTGTCACAGACATCTTTTGTACATGTTGATGATTAACTGCCCAACACTCAGAACCATAAAACATGGCAGGCCTAATTGCTGCTCTATAATATTTACCTTTTAATTTTAATGGTATCTTCTTATCACAAAGAATACCTGATGCTCCTCTCCATTTTAACCAACCAGCATTAATTCTATGTGTAACATCTCCATCAATTCTTCCATCACTTTGAAAAATTGACCCTAGGTATTTAAAACTTTCCTTTTGGGGAATGCAATGTGTGCCAATTTTAATTTCTATGTCCTCTGAAGTAGCCAAATGATCAAACTTACATTCCATATATTCTGTCTTTGTTCTACTAAGTCGGAGGCCTTTGTTTTCTAATGTTTCTCTCCATAGTTCCAATTTTCTATTAACTTTTTACTTAGACTCCTCCACTAATACAATGTCATCTGCAAATAACATACACCAAGGTACTTCATCTTGAATATGTTTTGTTAACTCATCCATCACCATTATAAATAAGTATGGACTTAAAGTTGATCCTTGATGTAACCCAATATTAACTTCAAAGAAGTCTTGTCGTTCCTTCATGAGTCCTCACACATGTTTTTGCACCATCATACATGTCTCTTATAAGGTTAATATATGTCAATGGGATACCTCTTTTTTCCAAAGTTCTCCAAAGAACCTCCCTCGGTACCCTATCATAAGCTTTTTCTAGATCAATAAATATCATGTGAAGGTCTTTCTTTTTTGCTCTAAAATGTTCCATAAGACGTCTCAGAAGGTGAATCGCTTCAATAGTAGATCTACCTGGCATAAATCCAAATTGGTTCTCTGTTGTACTTGATACTTGTCTTAACCTACGTTCGATAATTCTTTCCCATAATTTCATAGTATGACTCATTAACTTGATACCTCGATAATTCACACAATTTTGAATGTCTCCCTTGTTCTTATATACGGGTATAAGTGTACTTGCTCTCCATTCCTCGGGCATCTTTTGGTTTTTTCATATTTCATTAAATAGTCCTGTGAGCCAAGTGATTCCTATTTCTCCTAGTATTTTCCAAACTTCTATAGGAATATTATCTGGTCCTACCGATTTACCACTCTTCATATGTTTAAGAGCCTCTTTGACTTCATTCTTTTGAATACGTCGGTAGAAATTGTGGTTTATATACTTTTCTGACTTGGCTAAATCTCCTAAACTAATACTAACATCTTTATTTTCATTAAAAAGATTATAAAAATAGTTTTTCCATCTATTTCTTATATCATCATTTCTCCTAAACTAATACTAACATCTTTATTTTCATTAAAAAGATTATAAAAATAGTTTTTCCATCTATTTCTTATATCATCATTTGCCACTAGAATTTTTTCATCCTCGTCTTTTATGCATCTAACAAAATTTAGATCTTTAGTTATCTTATCTCTAGCCCTAGCTATCCTAAAAATATCTCTTTCACCCTCTTTTGAGTTGAGTTTTTTATGTAAGTCCTCCCAAATCTTCGCTTTTGCTTCACTAACGGCCTTTTTTGCTTCCTTCTTTGCTTTCTTATAAGCTTCTAAAGTTTCACTAGTTTTCTTAGCGTAATGTATTTTGTAACATGCCCTCTTTGCCTTGATTTTATTTTGTACTATTTCACTCCACCACCAAGCTTCTTTTTGTGCCGGTACACCTCCCTTAGATACCCCTAACACATCTTTCGCCACTTTCCTAATATGTATAGCCATATTGTTCCACATATCAGAGGGTGTGCCAACATAATTCCAAACATCTCCTTGAAGGACTTTCTGTTTAAATATACCTTCTTTCTCGCTTTTGAGGTTCCACCATTTAGTCCGAATAGCTCGATGCACTCTTTTCTTCTTTGTCCATTTTTTTATTTGTAAATCCATAACTAAAAGTCGATGTTGGGTGGTTAAGCTTTCTCTTGGAATTACCTTACAATCTTTACAACACGCTCTATCTTTTTTTCTACAAATAAAGTAATCAATTTGTGTGTGTGATAAGCCACTCTTATAAGTAATTAAATGTTCATCTCGTTTTTTGAAGATTGTATTGACTATAAAGAGATCAAATGACATAGCAAAATTTAAAATCTCCCTACCTTCCTCGTTTATATCCCCATAACCAAAGTTTCCATGAATCCCTTGATATCCTAATGCCTCTTTACCGACATGTCCATTTAAATCTCCTCCTAAACAAATCATCTCCCTTTGTGGAATCTTTTGAAACACCTTATCTAACTCTTCCCAAAAAACTGTCTTTATACTATCTTCTAGTCCTACTTGGGGTGCGTAAGCACAAACTATATTCAAAACTTCTGCTCCTAACACTAATTTTAATGTCATGATTCGGTCACCATATCGTTGTATGTCTACTACACTCTCCTTTAAATCTTTATATATGATAATACCAACTCCGTTTCGGGCCTTTTCTTTACCTGAGTACCATAATTTAAAACCTGTATCCTCTATCTCCTTTGCTTTTTCTCCAACCCATTTTGTCTCTTGTAAACATAGAATATGAATCTTTCTCCGAATCAAAGTATCTACCACCTCCATTAGCTTACCCGATAATGTTCCGATATTCCAAGAACCAATACGAATCTTATTATCTAGGACTAACTTCCTTACCCCCCCGCATCCGTCCATAATCAAAATGCGGAGACCCTCTCTGAAAATTTTTCACTACATTCGGGCGGCAATGTAGTGGGACTAACTTCTTTACCCACACCCGTCCATGATGTGGGAACCCTCTCTGCAATTGATTCACTACATTCGGGCGAAAATGTAGTGGCCCTTGCTTACTTCTTACTACATTCGGGCTCTGCAGCACGTCACTAGGCGGGGACGCCCCAAAGCAATGCTCATAATTTTTGTAATCCATGTTGTAGAAATCCGACGAAGTTTTACGCTGGCTGTCGGAAGCCTAACACAACCCTCCTCCTTTATCCGGGCTTGGGACCGACAATGCAAGGGTGATCCCTTACATGGGCGGAGTTTACACAAGTAGTTTGAAATTGGGAAAATTTTATAAGGATTAAGGATTGCTTCACCTAAATTTGACTTCACCTCAAACAACAACAACTAACATTTTCTCATACTAGATGGGTTCTTTGTTTCCATAGAGCTCGATCCAATCCCATGCTAGTAGTCAACTCAAAATTTGAATTAGCATGACCTCAAAAAAATTTTTAGGTCCACCTAATATTGTTTGTATCGTTCGTCTATCGTTTTGGACCTTTGGTCCATGATATGATACATACCGTAGCTTTTTTAATACTAAAAATTAAAAAAATGATAAAATCATAAAAATTTAGGAAAAATCATGACAATTCTAAACAATTCATATAATTCATAAGTTGAGTAAATATTCATCAATCACTACAACCTTAGCAAAATTACAACTTTCATAATTGAAAAAATGAATTACATATTGTAATCATAATCAACTAAATAATCTTCGCCTTCTCCTCCTTATTCAAGATCATCATCACCTTCGTAATGAAAATCAAAATCTATCATGATCAATGACTTTTGTTCTATAAATATGGAAGGCATTTGTCTATGTCGATATTTTGTAGCTTATGTTTATGGTGTTTGGGCCTCTAGATTGTTTTAGTTAAGATAAGCATTCCATGACTGACATATATGGCCATTCTTGTAGTTACAAAAGGCATGATTATCTTTCTTGTTAGCAGCTATGCCTTTACCAATCTTTAATAGATAGTCTTCGTGTGCAGGTCACCGGTCATGCTTCTTTTGTAGAAAGAACTCAATTTTCCAATTCTGTTGTTGGCCAATGTCTATGTGTTCTTCGTGTATTTTCCTGATTTTGACTTGTTTCATATGCCTATCAATTGTATCATTATTTTTCATTTGTCTAATAAAAAAGATTAAAAAAAAATCAAAATGAATCACGAAAAGGCCTAAAAGATCAGAAAAGTTTTTGAAAATTTCTAAACTAATGGATAGAGCGTATCACCCGTATTGTATGATACGGGTGATATGGCCCGTATCGCATGATACATGCCGATACTCTTTCATTTGTGATACACCATGGTGTATCGCATCATAGAGTCCCACGATTGTGATACGGATAACATTGTGTCCACCATTGCGCCCACTTATGCTTCTTTTTCCTATTGTGTTTTGTTCATAGGGGGATCTTTCTCACTGGTTTTAAAACAGATAATCATATTGTGGGGTAGTTGCTTCTGAGATTCGTGCTTCTACAGTTGGTAACTTGGTTTTATTTCATGAGTGTGCAACTTCTACTTATTTTTATTTTTCAATGGCCTTCTACTTATAAGCAAAGTTACAGATCTTGTTTCAAATTTCAATGATGGTTATGGTGTTGTTGTTGCATGTTCGGTTGCAGACTTACATCTAATGTCTATGCCTTGATGATTCTTGTTTGTTTGTGATATGCATTTGGTTGGCTTTAAAATGCTTATGCATTTCTATTATGATGTCTGGCACTTAATATGCTTATGTATTTTTATTGGAATGTCTGGCACCAAGGAAATTATAAGAAAATTTAGTTCAGTTCCCATTTGCAGGTGATGGTCATGTTCTCTTTGCAGACAGTGTCTTGAAATTCACAGGATCTGGGAAAATCAAGAGGAGGGGACTTATAATTACTGAAATATGTATCTATATAGTGGACCTAGAGGCTGCCTTACTTAAAAGGCGGATACCACTTTCTGCTGTTGACAAATTATGCTGGAGTGTATTTGGTGATAATTTCTTTGCACTTATCATACCAAAAGAGTATGACTGTTTGATGGCGAGCACACGAAAAGCTGAAATTCTCACAGTACTAGTTGATGCTACTAAGAAGAGACCTGATTCAGAAATTAAGGTTAGCTTCACAGACGGGTAGGGTTTTTTTTTCTTAACCAATTCTTAGCTACTTCCTGTATGCATTTCTTAAGAATATTTGTAATTAGGAATATCTCAATAATAAATGCTTCAAAAGAATAGATTTAATGTTATATTAACATTTTGAAGATTCATAGTCAGAATGTCAGCATGCTTTTGCCACGTGTGAACTTGACTATGTTCTTATTTGCTGACTATGTTCTTAAATGCATATGTGAGAATTGGCATGCCTTATCCTGATGTACTTGTGTGTGGTGTTCATGGTGTGTATGTCACGTGCGTGTGCATGTGTGACCGGATACCAGAGGTGCAGTAACTTAAAGGAAGATGATTTAAGAGAACAGAGATTGAGGACCACACAAATTGGCTTAACCACCCAACATCGACTTTTAGTTATGGATTTACAAATAAAAAAATGGACAAAGAAGAAAAGAGTGCATCGAGTTATTCATACTAAATGGTGGAACCTCAAAAACGAGAAAGAAGATATATTTAAATAGAAAGTCCTTCAAGGAGATGTTTGAAATTATGTTGGTACACCCTGTGATATGTGGAACAATATGGCTATACATATTAGGAAAGTGGCAAAATATGTGTTAGGGGTATCTAAGGGAGGTGTACCAGTACAAAAAAAAGCTTGGTGGTGGAGTGAAGTAGTACAAAATAAAATCAAGGCAAAGAGGGCATGTTACAAATTACATTATGCTAAGAAAACTAGTGAAACTTTAAAAAAAGCAAAGAAGGAAGCGAAAAAGGCCATGAGTGAAGCAAAAGCTAAAATTTTGGAGGACTTATATAAAAACTCAACTCAAAAGAGGGTAAAAGAGATATTTTTAGGATAGAAAGATCTTAATTATGTTAGATGCATCAAAGACAAGGATGAAAAATTCTAGTGGCAAATGATGATATAAGAAATAGATGAAAAAATTATTTTTATAATCTTTTTAATGAAAATAAAGATGTTAGTATTAGATTAAGAGAGTTAGCCAAATCAGAAAAGTATATAAACCACAATTTCTTCCGACGTATTCAAAAGAATGAAGTCAAAAAGGCTCTTAAACATATGAAGGGTGGTAAATCGGTAGGACCAGATAATATTCCTATAGAAGTTTGAAAAATATTAGGAGATATAGGAATCACTTGGCTCACAAGACTATTTAATGAAATATGGAAAAACCAAAAGATACCCAAGGAATGGAGAGCAAGTACACTTATACCCATATATAAGAACACGAGAGACATTCAAAATTGTGCGAATTATCGAGAGGTATCAAGTTAATGAGCCATACTATGAAATTATGGGAAAGAATTATCGAACGTAGGTTAAGACAAGTATCAAGTACAACAGAGAACCAATTTGGATTCATGCGAGGCAGATCTACTATTGAAGCGATTCACCTTTTGAGATGTCTTATGAAACATTTTAGAGCAAAAAAGAAAGACCTTCACATGATATTTATATTGATCTAGAAAATGCTTATGATAGGGTACCGAGGGATGTTCTTTGGAGAATTGGAAAAAAGAGGTATCCCTTTGACATATATTAACCTTATAAGAGACATGTATGATGGTGCAAAAACATGTGTGAGGACTCATGAAGGAACGCCAGACTTCTTTGAAGTTAATATTGGGTTACATCAAGGATCAACTTTAAGTCCATACTTATTTATAATGGTGATGGATGAGTTAACAAAACATATTCAAGATGAAGTACCTTGGTGTATGTTATTTGCATATGACATTGTATTAGTGGAGGAGTCTAACGAAAAAGTTAATAATAGAAAATTGGAACTATGGAGAGAAACATTAGAACGCAAAGGCCTCCGACTTAGTAGAACAAAGACAAAATATATGGAATGTAAGTTTGATCATTTGGTTACCTGAGAGGACATAGAAATTAAAATTGGCACACATTGCATCCCCCAAAAGAAAAGTTTTAAATACCTAGGGTCAATTTTTTAGAGTGATGGAAGAATTGATGGAGATGTTACGCATAGAATTAATGCTGGTTGGTTAAAATGAAGAGGAGCATCAGGTATTCTTTGTGATAAGAAGATACCATTAAAGTTAAAAGGTAAATATTATAGAGCAGCAATTAGGCCTGCCATGGTTTATGGTTATGAGTGTTGGGCAGTTAATCATCAACATGTACAAAAGATGTGTGTGACAGAAATGAAGATGTTGAGATGGATGAGTGGTCGTACAAGAAAAGACCTTATACATAATGAGGTTATTAGAAACAAATTAGGAGTGGCACCAATAGAGGATAAAATGAGAGAATATGGTTTAAGATGGTTTGGACATATAGAAAGAAGATCAAAAGAAGAACCTGTAAGAAGGTTAGAAAAACTAAATTTGGAAGGTATTAAAAGAGGTAGAGGACGACCACAAAAGTGTTGGAAAGAAACAATAAAGAATGATCTAGCTTATTGGGAGTTAACTGCTAACATGGCACACGATAGGGATCTTAGAAAACAAAGAATCCATGTAGCCGACCCCGTCTAGTATGGGAAAAGGCTTAGTTGTTGTTGTAGAGATCGAGGACAGTGCCACTCAATATTTTTAATAACAAAATTACTATGATTTCTATATTATTCAGCTGGTCAATTGCGTTTCTGATTTCATATGTTTAGTTTGTTCGAACTATTCTAATTTTTTTGAGGTGGCAGCTCTAGGCTTTCAAATCAATCTGGATCCATCTGAAGTTTATTCCCGTTTTATGCCTTTGCAGGTTTGAATACCGTGTTTCCTCTGAGATTGTTAAGGAAGTCCGATTCGAGGAAGTTGATGGTCCGTCCGATTCTCACCATTCTTTCTTTTCTTTTCCCACCTATAAATAAGTTTACAAGTTTCTAACCCTCTCTCTCTCTCTCTCTGCGTGTTCTTGTAGGAGGTGTGAGGACAAAGTTTGCGAGGAAGTGAAAGTCTAGTCTCTAAAGTTGCAGAAAGGCTCCTGTCATTGGAGATAACTGCCGCTGTAAACATTCATTTCGACTGTTTGTTTGGTTCTTTGACTAGATCTGAAGTTGTCCAGAGCTCTGAAAAACAAAATAGCATGTCTATTTGGAAATTGAAGCAAACCAATTGATGATTGTTGTTTGGTTGCGACGCCGAGGTCATTGGCACACCCGAAACACTTGTACACATATACGTTTGTGAATGAAAATGCCAACTTGAATTACCATTTCAATTGGGTTAAACCAATTCAAGTAACTTGCCGTTTGGTATTAGGCTATTTCTGGAGATCTAAACTAGCTTGACTGATCAAATCTTTCTTTTTGTATTATGTATTGTCGGGGTCTTGCTCGGCTAGTTCAGGCTATCGTAAAATCATTTATGTTAAATGGGATGTTGATGTGGCCTGAATTTGTAGGCAGGACTTGTGCGTGACCTGAAAGCTCGTGGTGCATCCCGAGTCCAACATGAAAACTAAAGGTTCATGTTGGGTGTGAAACTTTCTTTTCCAAGTATCTCTTGCTGCTATTTTGTGTGAGAACATATACTAGGGATATTTACGGGAGGTCATGCTTTTGCACACCGTTCTTCTTTTTCATCATAGTGAAAAATCCTTTTCCAATCTTGCTCATGGAGCAGGTTCTCTTTCGAGCCATGTAAATCTTGTTTTCTTTTTTCCTCTCTTAAAGTTATTCTGTGTTTTGTGTGAACCGCTTCTGTGATGGTATGTGCTTGGGGAACATATTTGTGCAGAATAAGAAAGCCTTCTAAGTGGTATACCATAGGAGGTAGCACTAAATGTTGTTCTTAGTGATACACCAAAGGTTTATGGTGAGTGCATCACAAATTTCAATCATTGATTCAGTGGTTACCTATCGGTTACAACCTTGTTAAAAACTATTGATTTCTTGCTATTACAGTTATGTATAGTCTCTAAGGGGTAAATTCTTGTCATAAACAGTGCTAAACCCAACAAATTCCAGCACAGATCATTCTTGTAATCTTCGTTTGAAGGTTTATAAAGTGATTGCATCCACGCTGAATGCAGGATGAGAATCTACATCAGGCTCATATGCAGCATTTATCGTCACAGTTACCAGCCAAGAAGGTTTGAGTTAGCACAGGGCACCATGCCTACTTTCAAGCTTTATCAGTGGGCTCATTGCCTTGATCATCAACTCATGGATAAAAACGAAGAGTTACAGATTGAAAATATGCACTGGCTGTTAGAAGCTTATTAGCAACACAAGCTGTTTATGTTCATCTGCAACTTTTTGAACTTCATAGATTCTCAATGTTAACCATGAGGCTTGTAGAACCTATGTGAAGCAAGCCGACTACCTTATTCCTAAGCTCTTATTCTTGAAAAGCTCATAAAGAAGAGGCCTTTTAGACGTCCCACTAGTGGAACAAGTTATTTCCCATCAGAGGTACCCAACTGAACCGGGAATGATAGTTTTTTTATCCAATATGGCAAACCTAGCGTGTTCCTAATTGTAGGGACTCACCTATTATGCAAGTCTTACAGGAGGCGGAGGCACCACAAGAACAGCTCACTCCCTTCACTGGAAACTGCTTAGCGCTACGCAACCTTGGTGTTCAACGGCCCATTGAAGCAGGAGATGAAGCAACTGCCGAAGCAAATGCAGAGGAAATCTTAGTACCCCACGACCCATAGCTTGTTGCCATTGTTTGAGAGTATCATAATCTGGTCTCTGATTGTGCTGAAAGCATCTGTAACTTGTCTAGGAATTTGGAAACGATTTAAAACGTTCCTCTTTCTATTGGAGAAACGCATTTTTTTTTTGTTACAAGAGGAGGCTGAAGCCTAACACCCACCCACACATGCACCCTCTGGGAGTCGAACTCCCCACCAGCAGCAACGGCACTAGAGCGCCCAACCATTAAGCTAATGCTCTCGGTGGAATAACTCGATTTAAAACAAAATGAGCCAAAAATATGGCTGAGGTTATTCACGATCCAAGTCCGAACACAAGCTGTTCACCTAAGGCATGAATCAACCAAACACGAAAACATATGTTCAGCTTCTTTGGCAAGCCCTAGCTCGATATTAATGGCCCATCAAAGATACTGATATCACGATGTTTTCTGGCATGGGATTTTGATGGGTGACAGGGTAGACAAACGGACGACTCCACGCGCAGCAAACACCCGACTCAGCCACCGCTACATGCATCATCTGCTACGAAAATAGTAACAAAATAACAAAGCATGTTTGCAGAGAAGCCACGCACAGGGGCACGCACGCACACACAGATGTGTTGCTGCATGAGTGCACACCTTGATGACAATTCACAACACTTTTTTCCCAAAGACAGTGACAATCACAACAGTTAACTGTAATTCTGCTCAGGTTCTTTCCCAAGGCACTATAGCTTGTCACATACACTATTGTACAAACTGATGGACTTGCAAATATCCAGGCATGACCATGGAGCCATTTATGATTGATTCCAAATACCCTGAGAAGCTGTATGCCGTAGCATGCACGTGTGCTTTCGTCATAGAAAACAGTTCCCAACTTCTGCCGTTCCACATTTTCTTACGTGTATACACAAGTGTAGATCAATGGAGGCACCAGAAAAATGTAAATATGGACGCTATCTACTGATTAAGACTCCAGAAGAGTCGTATTTGGTATATTATTTTCCACAAGGATCCCACACAAAGTTGACTTCAAAGCAATGAAGCAGACCACCCACAATGCGCAGTCACGGGCTCTTTATGGACGACACATTGGCATTTGATAACTGATCAATATCTGAGTGCTATTGTGGTGTGAGTGTGTCACGATCACACAAGCAGCCAGCAGATGATGGTTTACCATTCTGCAGTGTCGAGGCTTCTGACGGTGTATGACACACTGATGGCGTGGGATCAGAAAACTGATCGTTGGTGGCACTTGGTGATGCAGTATGCTGTACTGTTGTCCGACTTGGCAGTTTGGAACCTGAATTTGACTCGGAAAGAGAGAAAGCAGAAGGCTGATCAGAGTTATCGTGGGGTGTCATATCTGTACAAGATGACTCCATGGGCGACATATTACTACGAATATCTGACTGTGAGGCACCCCTTTGCCATTTTTCGGTGCAATCTCCAGTAGTTGCTCCAATGTTCATGTCCTGGAGGGACAACATAATGGCTTCGGATAACATCTGCAATAAAGAGAGATCAAATTTTGAACAGAGGATCATATGACGACTCCTGCTTCTATGTGACAGCAATTTTCCTTGCCGTTTTCATACTGCAAGGTTCCAGGAACGAGCTTATCAAAATTTGCAATTTACCCACTGCAATGAGTTTAAAAGCATGAATTGGAATGGACGAGAGCACAGCATACACATGCAACCAACATTAAGTTTTTCATCACCGCAAGCCAGCCTAAGCCGTTCATGTTACATCTTTCTGAAGCTTGTAACTGGATATTGTAAGATATGGAACCCTAAACAATATAGAACTACATTCACACAAAAGATCCTAATGTGTGTATATGCAAGATATTAGGATCTCCAGCAGGCAATCTGCAGCCATCAGCGGATTCAGTGGGAGTGGTGAGGGAAGCTTCCCTTGTGAAGTTTTGGAGAAGGATTGCTAAAAGGACAGGCTAGTTTTAATGATGGCCCTCACTGAATGAAACCGCCCTCCCTGTTCCTCTCCTGTTAGTTTTCTCTCTCTCTCTCTCTCAACAACTGGGTGGAGAACCTTAGTTGTTGAGTGGGAGATTTTGCCAAATTGTATAGAAAAATTGATTACAAAACCACTTCCTCCAGACACCCTAATAATGAAAGAGATTACTAAAAAAGGGAGGGAGGATGGTGGTTGCAGGTGTAACAGCCAAGAATTGCTGGGGTCGTTGGTTGAGGGCCGAGGGATTCTTTTCTCGGGCTGATCTTGTGCAAGTTGTACCTACTTTCATCATGCAGGATGTTGGCATCATGGGAAGGCCAAAGAAGGAAGAATGGCGATGCATAGGTCCCAACTGCCACGGGCCTTGGTTGAAGATGGCATGGTTGACCTCACTGATAGTGCAGGTATAACATTTGTGGGTCCACTTGTTGATGGTATGAGCAGCATTTAGGCAAGCAGTTTCCCTCGAAGAAAATTTGACTATTTTTTGACGTATGGCATTACAACTGGTTTTATGGAAGGGATTTTTCTGATCAACTTTCCCAGTTGGAAATGGGTACGAAAGGATGTAGTAATGAAGACGTTGGCTAGAAAAATTGTTGCGAAAGTTGGGGGCTCAGGTTACGCAAGGACATGGGGATGAGTAGCCATTGATGGAACGCATCAGACAACTAGAACTCTCATCTGGTTGATTGCTATCATTGCTACACAGCTTCTACCGTGGTTGCTTAATGCGTTCAAAACTAACCAGGTTTTTATGTTTCATACGCTCTTCCTTGTTGATTTTCAACACAGGATGACCCAAACCAAATTTTACCACCTACCTTCTTAGTCTTTTATTACCGGTGACTTCTTTCATCATCCCACAGTCAATCGTTGGATCTGCCACAGGCTGCATAACTTCATGCATTTTGGTGCTTAATTAATTAATACACAGTACCAGAGCAACCAATACGTTTCCATTTCAAATCATGGGAGACAACCAGAGATTACTTGACCAAGGTAAGACTGAGAGTATTATTTGATCCTAAAACCGTAGTCACCAGAGAGAGTGGTTTCAGAGTAAGCACCAAAACAATGACTGCATAGTGTGACACATAATTCTACACCTTAAATCACCTTAGAGAATTCAACAAAGCTAAATACATATACATGTCCTTTGGCACAGTGCTTTAAGTTCTGGCAATGTCAAAATAAGTTCCATAACCGAGATGAGTGTAGAATTTAGGTAGAGAAAGAGAGTAGAATCAATTCCTCAAGAAATGAATCATGTGTACCAATTAAGTGACTTGAAGATGCGTGGTTGAAAAGCTGAAACAACTTACTCTTTCTTCGTCTTCAATTGTGTAGGGGAAATCAGCCAAACCATCACAAGAAGATCCAGAGAAATGGCCATCTGAGGTAGATTCAGCAAAGGAAATACTACACGGATCAGACTGATTCAGGCTGATTGGCCTATATGATGAACCACCTAAATATTCACCTTCGTCTTCCTGTTGCATCAGACATAAATATCTTCAGCTATTGAAATTAAGACTGACAACTAGCAAGCACTAAAAAACTCAACTGCTAATATTACAGAATTTTCAAGTTCGCTGCGCAGCAGCACAATTTCCACATAATTGCAAACTGGAAATACAGCGACCCTGTGTAATATGGGTGCAGCTGTTGGTGTGGGACACAGCAATTCTCCAAAATCATGGTGGCAGGAACATGACTATATAAGTACAATTGACTATATATATATACATATACAACAACAACTAAGCCTTTTCCCATACTAGACGGGGTAGGCTACATGGATTCTTTGTTTCCACAGATTCCTATCATGTGTCATGTTAGCAGTTAACTCCCAATAAGCTAGATCATTCTTTATTGTTTCTTTCCAACACTTTTGTGGTCGTCCTCTACCTCTTTTAATACTTTCCAAATTTAGTTTTTCTAACCTTCTTACAGGTTCTTCTTTTGATCTTCTTTCTATATGTCCAAACCATCTTAAACGATGTTCTCTCATTTTATCCTCTATTGGTAACACTCCTAATTTGTTTCTAATAACCTCATTATGTATAAGGTCTTTTCTTGTATGACCACTCATCCATCTCAACATCTTCATTTCTGTCACACACATCTTTTGTACATGTTGATGATTAACTGCCCAACACTCATAACCATAAACCATGGCAGGCCTAATTGCTGCTCTATAATATTTACCTTTTAACTTTAATGGTATCTTCTTAGCACAAAGAATAACTGATGCTCCTCTCTATTTTAACCAACCAACATTAATTCTATGCGTAACATCTCCATCAATTCTTCCAGCACTCTAAAAAATTGACCCTAGGTATTTAAAACTTTTCTTTTGGGGGATGCAATGTGTGCCAATTTTAATTTCTATGTCCTCTCAGGTAACCAAATGATTAAACTTACATTCCATATATTTTGTCTTTGTTCTACTAAGTCGGAGGCCTTTGCTTTCTAATGTTTCTCTCCATAGTTCCAATTTTCTATTATTAACTTTTTCGTTAGACTCCTCCACTAATACAATGTCATCTGCAAATAACATACACCAAGGTACTTCATCTTGAATATGTTTTGTTAACTCATCCATCACCATTATAAATAAGTATGGACTTAAAGTTGATCCTTGATGTAACCCAATATTAACTTCAAAGAAGTCTGTCGTTCCTTCATGAGTCCTCACACATGTTTTTGCACCATCATACATGTCTCTTATAAGGTTAATATATGTCAAAGGGATACCTCTTTTTTCCAAAGTTCTCCAAAGAACATCCCTCGATACCCTATCATAAGCTTTTTCTAGATCAATATAAATATCATGTGAAGGTCTTTCTTTTTTGCTCTAAAATATTTCATAAGACATCTCAAAAGGTGAATCGCTTCAATAGTAGATCTACCTCGCATGAATCCAAATTGGTTCTCTGTTGTACTTGATACTTGTCTTAACCTACGTTCAATAATTCTTTCCCATAATTTCATAGTATGACTCATTAACTTGATACCTCGATAATTCGCACAATTTTGAATGTCTCTTTTGTTCTTATATATGGGTATAAAGTGTACTTGCTCTCCAATGCTCGGGCATCTTTTGGTTTTTTCATATTTCATTAAATAGTCTTGTGAGCCAAGTGATTCCTATTTCTCCTAGTATTTTCCAAACTGGAATATTATCGGGTCCTATCGATTTACCACCCTTCATATGTTTAAGAGCCTCTTTGACTTCATTCTTTTGAATACATTGATAGAAATTGTGGTTTATATACTTTTCTGACTTGGCTAAATCTCCTAAACTAATACTAACATCTTTATTTTCATTAAAAAGATTATAAAAATAGTTTTTCCATCTATTTCTTATATCATCATTTGCCACCAGAATTTTTTCATCCTCGTCTTTTATGCATCTAACATAATTAAGATCTTTAGTTTTCTTATCTCTAGCCCTAGCCATCCTAAAAATATCTCTTTCACCCTCTTTTGAGTTGAGTTTTTTATATAAGTCCTCCCAAATCTTAGCTTTTGCTTCACTAACGGCCTTTTTCGCTTCCTTTTTTGCTTTCTTATAAGCTTCTAAAGTTTCACTAGTTTTCTTAGCATAATGTAATTTGTAACATGCCCTCTTTGCCTTGATTTTATTTTGTACTACTTCACTCCACCACCAAGCTTTTTTTTGTGTTGGTGCACCTCTCTTAAATACCCCTAACACATCTTTCGCCACTTTCCTAATATGTATAACCATATTGTTCCACATATCACAGGGTGTGCCAACATAATTCCAAACATCTCCTTGAAGGACTTTTTGTTTAAATATATCTTCTTTCTCGCTTTTGAGGTTCCACCATTTAGTCTGAATAGCTCGATGCACTCTTTTTTTCTTTGTCCATTTTTTTATTTCTAAATCCATAACTAAAAGTCTATGTTGGGTGGTTAAGCTTTCTCCTGGAATTACCTTACAATCTTTACAACACACTCTATCTTTTTTTCTACAAATAAAGTAATCAATTTGTGTTTGTGATAAGCCACTCTTATAAGTAATTAAATGTTCATCTCGTTTTTTGAAGATTGTATTGACTATAAAGAGATCAAATGCCATAGCAAAATTTAAAATCTCCCTACCTTCCTCGTTTATATTCCCAAAACCAAAGTTTCCATGAATCCCTTGATATCCTAATGCCTCTTAACCGACATGTCCATTTAAATCTCCTCCTAAACAAATCATCTCCCTTTGTGGAATCTTTTGAAACACCTTATCTAACTCTTCCCAAAAAACCGTCTTTAAACTATCTTCTAGTCCTACTTGAGGTGCGTAAGCACAAACTATATTCAAAACCTCTGCTCCTAACACTAATTTCAACGTAATGATTCGGTCACCATATCGTTGTATGTCTACTACACTCTCCTTTAAATCTTTATTTATAATAATACCAACTCCGTTTCGAGCATTTTCTTTACTTTAGTACCATAATTTAAAACCTGTATCCTCTATGTCCTTTGCTTTTTCTCCAACCCATTTTGTCTCTTGTAAACATAGAATATGAATCTTTCTCCGAATCATAGAATCTACCACCTCCATTAGCTTACCCGATAATGTTCCGATATTCCAAGAACCAATACGAATCTTATTATCTAGGCCTAGCTTCCTTACCCCCCGCATCCGTCCATAATCAAAATGCGGAGACCCTCTCTGAAAAATTTTCACTACATTCGGGTGGCAATGTAGCGGGACTAACTTCTTTATCCACACCCGTTCATGATGTGGGAACCCTCTCTGCAATTGATTCACTACATTCGGGCGAAAATATAGTGGCCCTTGCTTACTTCTTACTGCATTCGGACTCTGCAGCACGTCACTAGGTGGGGACGCCCCAAAGCAATGCTCATAATTTTTGTAATCCATGTTATAAAAATCCGATGAAGTTTTACGCTGGCTGTCGAAAGCCTAACACAACCCTCCTCCTTTATCCGGGCTTGGGACCGGCAATGTAAGGGTGATCCCTTACATAGGCGGAGTTTATATATATATATATGATTGATAATATCTCATACTGTTGACTCTCAAATGAAAAAGGAAGTTTTAATATGTGAATCACTCCAGAGACAATTTCCTAGGTTCATTCATTAATAAAGTAACCATCGGTCAATATTCATAGGGTATCCTAGTGATCTACAACAACAACAACTAAGCCTTCTATTCTAGTGATCTAGCACTAAAAAATATTTAAACTAGATAGCGCTGAGTGTTGAGTGCCTGACGAGGTTGCAAAAGCCTGATAGAAGTATCTGTGGCATAGCAACGACCTTGTATTGGCAATGTGTTGCTATCCAAGAATATTTTTCAGACAATTTATGCCATCAATATCAGCATCTTCAGGGATAGTAAATCTGAAAAAAGTGCCATTGACAATCCTCAAAATGAGCAAAAAGCTATAAGAATGTACACAAAATAAGAAACAAAACAGATACTCATATTTTAAAGGGGAAAAGTGTAGATAAAAGCACGATAAACATGCTCTGTGATGCATTCAGCCTTATTGTTGACATTATCTTCCCATTGTTTAGAAATCCACATCTAATTTGAACAAGGAAACATTCACCGAAGCAGGATGAAGAAGTGACAAGGAATATACTGCACCATAGACTGCTCCTGCACACCACTGCCAGAAGGGATCTGAAAAGTTGAGAGGCAATTGGGTCAACATGAGCAAATAAAGAACCTTCTAACAAAATTTAATTTTTCCCACAAATTTCCTGGAACTTTGTTAACAACACTAAATTTTGTTTCCCTGGCTAAATAATCAGATGTGACAGAAGGTCCACAAGAAGTGTATTAGGTGTTTGACATGAAGAAGGTACCACTCAATTGAAAGCAATCGTTATGAAGCAGTGGGGAAACAAGAAATGCTTTATAGTGCTAACTGTTCCGCAGACCCAAAACATACATAAAAATGGTGACAGAAATGATGAGAGGTGGATGTGCGTGCTCATAAAGAAAGACGTGTGTGCTCATAAAGAAAGACTGAATAAACAATGAAGTTGTTAGCTATGACAGTAAACACTTCCAACAAAGTGACACATTAATGTTCATGCCAATACCCAAGACTTGCAATTTCAGTGTTCGACTCAATACTAAGCAGGATTTTGCTTTTTCTTTAAGAGTCCAAGGATAATGTAACACAAGATAGAACACAATGGCAACTAAGCACACATATAACCCACTTAGCATGGGCGAAAGCTTGGTTTTGGATTTTGGTTTGGTTGGTGATTTCGCTTCATTGCACATACAAAGAGACAGACAGAAATAATAACTCTGATCCTTCTAGGTAAATCATAATAAGGTCAACAGGAATCTTACATGGAGTACCTTTACATTAGTCAAATAAGGATATGAATTCACATGTATGGCAAGTCTTGTATTTTTCCCTCTTGAAGAGAAAATCAAGGAAAATGCAACTAGCAAAACAATTAATGATCAGTTATTGAGAATCAGTATCAGTGACACTTTAGCCATACATTTATGTGGGAAGCATGCCAACTTTGGAAAATCTACTATTCTTGTTTTTTTTACTTTGTGAAGTTCAAGTTAACTTTAGAAAATATGTTTGTTTTGAAAATTGAAGGAAAAGAATGAAGTTCTCAATTAATTACGTTGTCTTCATGGAAATTTTGGAATTTCTTAGAAATTTTGTTTCTCTTGAATCTTGCTAGTATAACATTGTGTTTGGATGTGTTCGTTATGAAAATATCAATTATAACTTTTCTTAGTAATATATGATTATGGTTTTTGGTATATATGCTTGTGTTTTTTAACTTGATCTTGTGATTTTATGAACGATTCTAAAATAAGTTTTTGGCCATGTTTGATATGTTCAGAACATTTGAAAACTTAGTTGTTTTTGTTGAAATATCTTCGATGCTCTAAGACTTAAACTTACAGTATTACTTGAAAAGACATGAGTTAGGATAATGTGTTTGACATTTTTTGTAGTATCATTGTTTTTAGTTATTGATCCACGCTATGTTATCAATAGCGCGCTATAGCATTTTAGCGGATTTAAAATCACTATAGCGGGTAGCCCTTAGCGGGCGACCCGCCAAAGCGCTATTAGCGCATCAAACAGCGCCATAGCGGGCCGCTATGGCGTTGTAAGCGGACGCATTCGATTCAGTAGATTAAGTCCCCCTGCGTCTCTCCAACCCTCGTTCCTCCCTGACTCCCTGCGCCTCTCGGTGGCCGCTCTCGCCTGTCGCCGCCCCGTCTCTAGGTGTGCCTCCCCCTCTCCATCTTCACTGGGCTGCTGCCTCCAGGTACGCCTCTCCAAGCCTCGTTCGTCCCTGACTCCCTGCGCCTGTTGCAATATTGTGTATCAATATCACTGCCTTCATATTCTGAGTGTGAAATTCGTTGAAGAAACTCCCTGAGCTTTGCATCTCACCTGAACTAGACTTTTGAGCTGCTTGTGGCTTGCCTGTTAGTCAAGAATATTTCCCTCAATAAGTAGGATAAATAAATCCGTGAATATAATGTTTTGGCTGATCAGAAGAACAAAAATAAATATCCCAAACAGTGTAACTGCTTGGCTGATCAGAAGAACAAAATAAACAACCCAAACAGCGTTACTTATTTAATGTTCTATTTCTTTTATAAGGTTGGAAAACTCAAGCTGAGTCGTTATTCTTATTTTTTGTGTAGTGAGTATGGAATCATCAACAAGTGCAGCTGCTTGTTTTCAAAGTGGCAGTGGCAGTGGTAGTTGTGGCACATGCACTAGTAAAACAACTGGTATTAGGTTTTCTAATCCTGCATACAACTATAGACCCCCAGCTTCGAAGGATCCAGGATGGAATTGGGGTTTGACAAAATATAGGATGGATAATATGTCAGTATTTTGTACATTATGTGGTTATATTTCTATCAGTGGAATAACAAAATACAAGGACCATTTAATGGGAAGAAGCGGAAATGTGGCAACTTTCAAGAATGCAACTGAAGAAATAAAGAAAACAATTTATGATTACGTGCACAGTACATCTAAGAAGAAGGCCGAAAAGATTTTATTTCCATATCAAGGAGAACTTTCTAGTATGGAAGGTAACATAGTGGCAAGCACCCAATGTTCATCATCTTCATCGTTATTTGGCTCACGACCACCGCTTTCGAAGGGACCATGGATTCATTTATGCGTTCATCGCCAGACTCACTACGACAAGCTACATTGGAAAATCGATATAAGAAAGAAGAAAGAGAACGAGTATGCATATCCATTAGCAGGTGGATGTATCAAAATGGAATCCCTTTTAATGTTGTGAGATCCCCTAGCTTTCAAGCAATCGTAAATGATATAGGGCAGTTTGGACCTGGAATGAAGGCTCCATCATACCATGAAGTAAGGGAAACATTCTTGGAGAAGGAAGTGGGAAGAGTAAGAGAGTTTACAAATGGATTTAGAAAGCATTGGGCTACTTATGGATGTTCTATTATGTCAGATGGATGGACAGATAAAAAACAGAGAACACTAATAAATTTTTTAATACTTTGTCCTCAAGGTACAGTTTTTCTTAAGTCCATTGATGCATCCCATAAAGTAAAGGATGCAAATAAATTGTATACATTATTAAAAGAAGTAATCTTAGAGGTTGGAGAGAAGAATGTTGTGTAGGTGGTTACAGATAATCCAGCAAATTATGTTGCAGCTGGTAGAATGTTGATGGCTGAATTTAATCATTTGTTTTAGACATCATGTGCTGCACACTGTATAGATTTGATGCTTGGAGATATTGGAGAGACAAAAAGACTAAAAGGCATCTTCAACAGGGAAAAGATGCTAGTGATATTTATGTATGCTCATGGTCAGATATTGCATATGATGAGACATTTTACAGGAGGAAAAGACATACATAGACCGGTTGTGACCCGTTTTGCTACTAGATTCTTAACTCTGGACAGCTTGTGGCAGTCAAAAGAAGCTCTAAGATCGATGGTTATTTCTGAACAATAGGAGAAATGCCCTTTATCAGATAGTATTGAAAGAAAGCAATCTAAAGCAATAATTTTGCAACTTAGATTTTGGAAGGGCATTAGTTTTTTACTTAGAGCAATGGGTCCTTTGGTAGATGTTTTACGTATGGTCGACAGTGATGAGAAACCAGCCATGGGCTACATCTATGAGAAGATGGATCATATAAAGGAACAAATAAAGGTGCATAAATATTTCAATTTTATGTGTTATTTGTTAATCTTTACTTATTAATCTTATAAATTAATAACATTTAACTTCTTGTTTTATAGGTTAATATCAAAAACAAAGAAGAGCAATATGCTTTTATTTGAGAGATCATAAACAAAAGATGGGATAGGCAAATGCATAAGCCATTACATGCTGCTGCATTGTATCTGAATCCAGGATTGTATTATGATTATGATGGGATAGAATCTAATGTTGAGATTAAAAGTGGTTTGTTGTAAGTTATAGCTATACTTGTACGAAGTAAGGAAGAACAACAACAAGTGACTCATCAGCTTATAAGTTATCGAAGTGCAACAAGTTGTTTTGGACTAGAATTAACTATAAGTTCGAGGAAAACATGTGCATCGGGTAATTAATTGAAGCAACTTTGTTTTCTTAATTATTTCATTATTAAGATATGATTTAAGGTTTTTGAATATGATTAACTTATTGTTTACACATGATTTTTTACTTTTTGTAATAGCTGAATGGTGGATGACCTTTGGTTATGGATGCCCTCAATTGCAAAGTTTTGCTATACGGGTTTTGAGTCTTACTTATAGTGCTACCCCATGTGAGCGCAACTGGAGTACCTTTGAAATGGTAAGAAATTAAGAATTATGCTTTTTATTTACATTATAAATAAATGAAAGTTTTTTTATTGAGTTAACAACTTACCTAAATTCTTTCTCTTATCTTAGATTCATACGAAAAAAAAGAATAGATTATTACATCAAAAGCTTAACAATTTAGCTTTTGTACAATATAACGAAAAGCTCAGAATAATGTACGAAGAGAGGAAATCTAATGGAGCAAATTTTGACCCCATCATGTTGGCATCGATTGAAGATCATGATGAATATCCTACTGATGATGACTCATTGGTGACGATGATTCCCTTGGCGAAATATCGATATGGCATCCGAAGCATCAAGAGTGGGTGCTACTGTTGTTTATACAAGGTCGAGAACACAAAAGCGACAAAGAAGGCAAAGCAAAGGGAAGGATAAGATGCCTATGGAAGATGATGAATAATTTAATTTTGAAGAAACAAATGAAGAGGAAGAGGAAATAGAAGAATACAGATCTTTTTCTGAAAATGAGTGAACATGACCTAAACAATTAAGTGTGATACTGATTGTAAATTTGTAATTGAATTTTGATGGATGTTATGTACTTTTGAATTAGCTTATTGGCATTTGTGTATGTATTTGTTCCTATTGAACATGTATGAGAATCTCATGTTGTTTGATGACACATTTGTTATCTTTTGTTGTAGGTGGTCAATGAGCGGCATTACGGGCAAAACAAGCATATAGCAACCCTCTAAGTATCACCCTTATTGACATATAAGGGTGATCAACTAAGAGGGTTGCTATGGATGTTGCTGCTTGTAATGTCGCTCATTGCCATGGAACGGTGCATTCCATAATCCATATGCTATCCACCAAATTCAGGAACCTATGGGTTTGATATGTCTGTCCAGGTGCTATCTATTGCCTTAATCACTCATTATTTGAATTGGAATAGTTTTCTTGTGCTTTGAACTGGAATTTGCCATAGGTCTCTCTTTCTCAGGTGACTCTCTCCTCCTCAACAAAGATATTACTCGAGCAGATAATGACTAGGTATGCTCCCTTCTCTTCAATTCGTTCTTTGTTCATGGTTGTCATATTACTCAAATTTTTAATGCATATGGCATGTAATTTTGTAGTTTAACATTCGTTGGATTCTTCTACTTATGCAAGTATCATGTGTTCTTGAGACTGTTGGTAGGTGCTAGTGCTATCGTGCTTGATTAGTTGTTGGAGTTGATGCGTTATTATTTATTTATGGCAATAACCTACTTAAGATCTTGATATTTTTTAGAAATTAGAGAACCCATTATATATATATATATACAACAACAACAACGAAGCCTTTTCCCATACTAGATGGGGTCCGCTACATGAATTCTTTGTTTCCACAGATCCCTATCGTGTGCCATGTTAGCAGTTAACTCCCAATAAGCTAGATCATTCTTTATTGTTTCTTTCCAACACTTTTGTGGTCGTCCTCTATCTCTTTTAATACTTTCTAAATTTAGTTTTTCTAACCTTCTTACAGGTTCTTCTTTTGATCTTCTTTCTATATGTCCAAACCATCTTAAACGATATTCTCTCATTTTATTCTCTATTGGTGTCACTCCTAATTTGTTTCTAATAACCTCATTATACATTAGGTCTTTTGTTGTATGACCACTCATCCATCTCAACATCTTCATTTCCGTCACAAACATCTTTTGTACATGATGATGATTAACTGCCCAACACTCAGAACCATAAACCATGGCAGGCCTAATTGCTGCTCTATAATATTTACCTTTTAACTTTAATGGTATCTTCTTATCACAAAGAATACCTGATGCTCCTCTCCATTTTAATCAACCAGCATTAATTCTATGCGTAACATCTCCATCAATTCTTCCATCACTCTAAAAAATTGACCCTACGTATTTAAAACTTTTCTTTTGGGGGATGCAATGTGTGCCAATTTTAATTTCTATGTCCTCTCAGGTAACCAAATGATCAAACTTACATTCCATATATTTTGTCTTTGTTCTACTAAGTCGGAGGCCTTTGCTTTCTAATGTTTCTCTCCATAGTTCCAATTTTCTATTATTAACTTTTTCCTTAGACTCCTCCACTAATACAATGTTATATGCAAATAACATACACCAAGGTACTTCATCTTGAATATGTTTTGTTAACTCATCCATCACCATTATAAATAAGTATGGACTTAAAGTTGATCCTTGATGTAACCCAATATTAACTTCAAAGAAGTCTGTCGTTCCTTCATGAGTCCTCATACATGTTTTTGCACGATCACACATGTCTCTTATAAAGTTAATATATGTCAAAGGGATACCTCTTTCTTCCAAAGTTCTCCAAAGAACATCCCTCGGTACCCTATCATAAGCTTTTTCTAGATCAATATAAATATCATGTGAAGGTCTTTCTTTTTTGCTCTAAAATATTTCATAAGACATCTCAAAAGGTGAATCGCTTCAATAGTAGATCTGCCTCGCATGAATCAAAATTGGTTCTCTGTTGTACTTGATACTTGTCTTAACCTACGTTCGATAATTCTTTCCCATAATTTCATAGTATGGCTCATTATCTTGATACCTCTCGATAATTCGCACAATTTTGAATGTCTCCCGTGTTCTTATATATGGGTATAAGTGTACTTGCATTATATATATATATAATCTTTTAATCATAACTAAAAGTATACCACTAAATCCACTATATCCCCGCTACCGCTATATCAGGGTCGACCGCTAACAACCCACTAACCGCTATTGATAACATAGGATCCACTTCTTTTCCTTAATGAGTTTGTTGGTTTTTGAAGAAGACGATAAATTAGCTCATTAGCGTTGCATTGTTTCATTTCTCAAATTCCATCTTCTCGTTGCATTGGTTTCTGTAGAAGTTTGCTTTCTTTTGATGGTTTGGATAGTTGCATTTGTATGCCTTACTAAGAAACCTTACATGACATCTAAAGTGTTAATTGTTCTTTGTTGGTTTCGACTGTCAGTATGTTCAATTTCTATAGTTTTAGTATTTTTTTTTATAATTTTGGCATGACTTCTTATTTCAAAATTGCAAAACTTTTGTGTGTTTAGATTCAGTGCTTAGGTTCGTCCAGATGGTCTTTCGTTGGCCAAATTTTTGCTTTGTTAATCTGTCGGTGATCAATTTTAAGGTTTTTTGGTTGCACCCACCCGCCCATTTCGTGTTGTTTTTCATGATTCTAAGGTGGGAATTGAGGGTCTTGATGATCTATCCTAGCTCAATTTCTCATTTTTTGGGTTTTATTTTGGAAATGATTTACGGTTCTCTAACAATCTATTTTGCGATTATAAATGTGCAATGCATCTATATGGGTGCTGGTTTCCCTTATGTAGTTCCGTTTGGGTTTTGGCATTTAAGTGACTTGATAGGGGTTGGAATAACTTGAACTTTTTGTCCTTGAAAATTGGTTCAATAAAGATTGGGTACTTAGCTAATAGTTGCTTCTTTATATGTGGATTTTGTTTGGCTTGTTTACTTATCAATATATTGACTACCATTCTGGGTTTGTCATGTGAATTCTGCGAGTCTTGTACTTTTTGTGATGTTGGCTACTTTAAGAATTCGTTGGGTTCGATTTATTTTGGGGTAGTAGAATTGATCCCAGTGATATGTTATTATGGTATTTTAGGAACCGAGCCTCTTTTTCTGGTCGTATGTGGTGATGGTAGGGATATGCGATATCCCAAATTCCCAATAATATCATTTTGTCTTTTTGTCATCTCGTTTGTGGGAACCACTTTTTCTTATCCTTGATTTGATAATATTAAGCTCTACATGTTTTAGATGGACTTATTGGCGAGAAACATGGGTTCAGTTTGATTATTGGAACATTTTAATGGTTTACTGCTTTCCCTTCTCATGGAAACATGAAATTTCTCTATTGCACTTAGTATTATTGCATGTTTATATAGTATTTGCATTTTTGAGTTAAATGAACAGATTTGGCTATTCGATCCGATTCCGTTGTGCATGGAATTCAGACTTGAGCCCATCCAGGTGTGTTCCTTCCAACTTGGTTATATGCAATATTGATTGTATCAAATTGTTTCTTGGCATGTTTAGAAGAAAAATGTGTTGTGACATTTGAACGATTTCAAACTTGATTATTGATAAGTTTGAAAATGTATTGGTTGGAAAACGATAAGGGTATCTTCTTGTATAATTGAGATCCATATTGTTGGCCTTTTGTTGAAGACCTTTGTGATTAAGGTGCTTCGTGTTGGTGGCCTTTTGTTGGAAATTAATTGATATTTGAAGATGCACTTATTGTTATTTGAAAATTTGTTACGATTTTAAACTTAACTATTGATAAGATTGAAAATGTATTTGTTGGAAAACAATAAGGGGTATCTTCTTCTATAATTAAGATCCATGTTGTTGGCCTTTTGTTGAAAACCTTTGTGATTAAGGTGCTTCAAGTTGGTGGCCTTTTGTTGGAAATCAATTAATGTTTGAAGATGTACTTATTGTTATTTGAGACTTAAAACTTGGTTGTTGAGTGAATTAGAAAAATGTTTGTTGACAATAAGTTGCATCTACTTGTATGACTAAGATTCATATTGTTGGCCTTTTGTTGAAGACCTTTGTGATTAAGGTGCTTCATAGTTGGTGGCCTTTTGTTGGAAATTAATTGATATTTGAAGATGCACTTATTGTTATTTGAAGATTTGTTATCTTGATAACTTTAAGGTTGTTTTTTCATGAGACTGTGATCTCTGTTTGTTGGCCTTTTGTTGGAAATCTTTGTCATTAAGATGTTTCATGTTGTTGGCCTTTTGGTTGGAGAGTAATCAATATTGAAAAAGACTTATAGTTATCTTGATTAACTTTTGATAAATTTGTTTTAACAAATCTTGTGAGACCTTTTTAAAAGCATGAAGTTGATTCCTTTAACTTGTTTTAATCATTCTAATGGATTATCTTACTTTTGGAACCATAGAATCACTTTTGAGTTTAAAAGATATTTAAGGGCCTTGGGAATTGTATGTTTGACTTGAAGGTTTTGAGCTTTGCCTTAAAAAGCTTGTTTGGGCTTGAGTTTATCCTTAAAACTCGGGTTTGAGCTTAGCCTGAAAGCTTGTTTGACTTTGTCGGTTTTGAGTTTTGCCTTAAAAAGCTTGTTTGGGTTCGAGTTTATCCTTAAAACTCGGGTTTGAGCTTAGCCTGAAAGCTTGTTTGACTTGGCGGGTTTTAAGCTTTGCCTTAAAAAACTTTTTTGACTTAAGGTTTTGAGCTTTGCCTTAAAAAGCTTGTTTGTGTTCGAGTTTATCCTTAAAACTCGGGTTTTGAGCTTAACCTTAAAAGGCTTGTTTGATATACTAAGGTTCTCTTACAATATCAAAAGTTTGTAGTGATTTATGAATCTAGTTGTTATAATAGATAATCCTATTTGGATGATATGAATGTTTTCTATCAAATGACTTTATTGAATTAGAGCAAATCAACTTCATGAACTTATTTGACTCATTTTTTGTTTACCTTCTGGATTAGATATTGTAAATTGTCTTGGTGTTTTTAGAAATTGAGCGAATGTATGTATTGATACTTCATTAATCTTAATGCAGGATGAAAAATGAATTGATATCTTAATTTTGGAAAGATGATCTGGAGTTGTTTCAAAGGAAGTTGTGGCAACTTGGATATTATTTTTTAGAAATTCTTGTTACAAGCAAACACAAGAATTGAGTTGTATTTGATTTATGTTCTTGTTGGACAAACTTTCGGTATATACACCGTAAGTTTGAGGGGAAGTGTTAAATGTAATAGGCAGCACGGGCCATTAGGGCCCCGGCACTTGTATGAGTGGCGTGGGCCACTAGTGCCCGCAGCCACTTGCTGAGTGCCTCCTCCCTCCTTTACTGCCTCTTTCTTTATGTTGATATGTACAAACCATATAAATACCCCATCATTTCATCAATAATATTAATGATGTCTTGCACAGCTTTTGTTTGTGGTTTGACTTGTTCGTTCGGCACTCTTGTTGTGTTGTTTGTGTGTGACATCCATACTCGGGTGTTTTGAGATCTTAGCGCTTTGTTGACAAATTGCAACGTAGACGATTTGACCTTCGATTATCGACAACTATTTACAAAAGAGTACCACTCTCTCTAGGATGTCACTTTTTGGGACTTCTCCCGAATACCCCGTTTTTCACTTCCATTCCAAATTTATCAGCTGTTACATCATTCCAATATACTCAAGCACAAGATTTAATCAAACTCTGGCAATTGGTCTGGTAAAAGCAATATGTTGCTGGATATCACAGAAAGAAAACCCATTTATGTCTCAAGGACTGGAAGAATACAAGAGAAGCAATTCAAAGTTCAAACACCTACAGATAAGCACAGCTGAAGTATCTCAAAACCAATGTAGAGATCTATATTAGAAAAAAAAACAGATAGGTAAAGGTTGGTACCTCTATTCTACTCATACGTCTTCTAAGATGCAATTGATCACCGCTATCACCTGCAGCATAGTTAGAAGTGCATAACTCAAATAACATACGTGTTCAAAATCTACATGAAACAAATACTCAAAAATAGGAAACGTTCTCCATATCAAAGTCGATACCTGGTGAAGGAAGATTCTGGGAGTCATGATCTTCAAATCCAATTCCATTCATGACATCCCAGCTATTCTAAAGCAGGAAATGATGATTTATAGTTACATGAAAGATTCCCAGATACGGATATCATTAACATCACAAAGATTTATCAGTGTGCATCATAAAATTCACAAAGATCTATAATTGTGCATCACAAAATGATTAGTACCTTATCAAGATAATATTCATGACCCAGTGAAAAAGGAATGCCATCAAATGCATCAGCCGGAGGTTGCAATACATTGTGGAAAAAAATAGTTATTGAGTCAAAGTAAAACTCAGGGCGTGGTGAATTGTGATCTCCATCAAATTTAATAATATTTTTGTCCCCCTGCAAGCCCATCAAATCATTAGGCATTTTCAACAATCAGGGTCATGGAAAATTAAGCCAACATAAAATAATACAAAGCAGCCTTTAGATTTTCATCTATCAATTAAGCACACGAGCGACAAGAAATAGCATGCCAATTAAATAACCCACATAAAATATTACCTCTTTAGGGATATCAATAGATTATTTCTCTTAGGACATAGTATGGAAAATGTTTTAAGATTAATATAGGTATCAGGAATTCACAACAAACTGCAATGTGTTTAACTATATGCAATTTTTGTTTATCATATCTGACTCAGAATAATCCACATGTGGTTAAGGTTTTTTCCCGTTACAGAGTCAAATACCCTGTCCAAGCACAAAAAAGAGGAGAAGGGTAATGTTGGGCGCCAACGAGCCATCATAAAGCTTTGTCAGATCATATACTATGGTTTGCAAGTTGCAAACTTCCCAGCAAAGACACAGATCTGATCAAAACTCAAAGATGAGCGTACTTAGAGAGAGCAGTACTGGTCCTCGTGCTGGATCCCCTAGACGACCCCCTTAGTGTGGAAAAAATCAAGTTTAAGGTATCCAACTCTGACTACTCCATGTCCCTTTATTTTGATCAGTAACACCATACTAGTTCTGGTTCTTGTAGCATCTTGTCATGAGCACATTGGATACCATCAGTGTTTCAAATCCAAGGCATCATCGCAGTTGTTACAAACTAAAATTTTTACCAAGTATACTATATTATATTATGTATGTTAAGTCTGTCATTTTCAAAGACTATCTTGAAAATTATGAATATATGTTCATGTTTGGGCTGTTTGGCATTTTAAGAATATCAAGAATTAATATATTCATCAACTTAAAGGACTTCCTAAAATAAAAGGATACACATTACTAAACATTTAAAGGTTATAGAACAAAAATATCAAAATCCTACATAAAAGGATACACATTACTAAACATTTAAAGGTTATAGAACAACAATGTCAAAATCCTACATAATCATGTGTAGTCTCATTGAAATTCAAAACTTAGTTTAACCAAGCTTTTGTAAGCCAAGTTTTATGCCAGGTTAATTAACGGCCTGGTTTTCAAGAAACCTGAGTTTCAGGGTGTCATAAAAGCAGGGCACAAGAATAGTACATTCAGGAATAGAGATGACGTGACCTAAGCAGCATTCCATGTTTATGATAGAATCACAAATACTGATGATCGGACCTAGACAGCATACCATATTTGTGATAGAGTTTTACAAAATTTCAAAGCATGTAACATGATCAAAGTTCATAAAAGTAGCTTGACAATAGCTGCATAAGCAACAGACAAATGGTCCACATAAAGAGGGACAAACTTACAGAATACGAGTCGTATATGCGATCTGAATGATGAGGCTGAATAAAATCATCGTTAGTGGCATGCCCAAACAGAGCTGGAACAAAGCAACCTTTTGCTACCTAGAAAAAAGTGGCATTGTCATGCTCATGCAGAAACCAGGAGCCTATACAGCAATATAGGTAGTTTTTAGATGCCACAATCAACAATAAGGCAATAGACAAAAGGAAGACAATGGAGTCTAATGCAAAACCGTTGGTTCACACTATATGCCATTATGACAGCATGTGATTTTACAATTAATGTTTCCGTTTCAAATCAGTTGGTCAGGGTTTGTTGAACAAAAGACTTTGAGGACATGAAACCCTTCCAAATCAGTTGACAGCATGTCATTTTACATAAAAAGTTTCTGTTTCAAATCAGTTGGTCAGGGTTTGTTGAACAAAAGACTTTGAGGACATGAAACCCTTCCAAATCAGTTGACAGCATGTCATTTTACATAAAAAGTTTCTGTTTCAAATCAGTTGGTCAGGGGTTGCTGAACAAAGACTTTGAGGACATGAAACCCTTCCAAATCAGTTGGTCAGAGGTTGCTGAACTAAAGACTTTGAGGAGATGAAATATTCTCTGGTTAGATATACTATACACGATAAAAAAGTTAGATGCAATGCAGAAGTATTAAGCCCCTTCCGATATTTTAATTGGTATTTACCATAATTACCAGCCATATACCTAAATAGAGTGCTACATCCTGCAACTGAAACTTAGTAAGGAAATGAAGACAGATTATAGCCGTGTCCAGGTGAATACCTCGGCAACATTTAGATTATCTATGTCAAAGTTTGCCCTCCGCTGGACCACCTTGCGCATGTACTGAATTGCAAGTTTAACCTAGAAAAAAAATCAAATTAACCTAGTCAATTTCCAAGAAAAACATTTCATGGATATTCTGGATGGAATTGGAGAAGATTATTTCTTAGTTTTTCCCATGATGTAGATCCCAAAAATTCCAAGTTAACAGAAAAGAAGATTACAAAACAACCATTTTTCAGATATTAAGCCAACTAACATATTTTTATGTTAAAGGGCTTCTTATGAAGAAAAAAAATGTCATGTGAATATCATATAAATTAAACAAATGGAAAGTGACCATTATACATGGCATTAGAAGTTTGTGTTATTTCTGGAAACCAATTAGAAGCCACCAGCTGAAGGCACCCATGGGAGAAGGACATCAATCGTAGGTTGTGAAACAATGATGCCGTTCAACTTGTGTTGTAATATCACGATATTTCTCAAGAAGGAATACATATATACCTGCCCATAGTAACCTGCAATTATGAATGCCAGTGTGGGCATACTGCCATAGGGCATATATACTATGTTGCAGATGAAGCAAGGCTATGATTCATCTTCAAAAAACTTGCACATCTCAACAAGTTTCAAAGGTACAACCTGGTTGCCATCTACTATGTGTACAAAAAGTACATGCTATGAGCACACAAAGCACTTTACAGACACCATGGTGAATAGGGACTACATATATCATTGAACGTATTTCAGTTTCATTTTCAAATATTAGAAACTGTAGAGATTTTTCACATCACTTTTCAATTCTCAAGAGTTCCTTCAGAAATATTAATGGTTCCGGTACTCTTGATTAGGGTCTAAAAGAGTGCCTCTGGTGTCAACAATCCCTTTTTATTTCATATCTTATTGTCTTTGGTGTAAAAGAAATGCATCGAGGTACACAAATTAGACATGAATTGTGAATTACTCTGAGAAATCCGAGAAGTATGTGGAAAAGAAGGAACACAAATTGATTGGGAACAGGATGAGTTGATAACTAAAGAAGATGGTCATATTATCAATAGTGCCACGTATCTCATAAGGAGCTGAGCAATTTTCTATGCATGATAAAAAGAAAACTCACTGTGAATTTTGGTAGTCGGATTTTGTACGTATCAACAAGTTCCATCATCAGGTCAATCAGATTTGCAAATGGACTGTCAAGGACCATTCCAGCAACAGAGGGATCTTCAGCCCCATACAGCACACTGTAAAAGGAAAATGCACCAAATACTTAATTACATTATTTGAACCTTACGCAAATAACTGGTAGATAAAGATTTAAGATACAGTGTCTCAAAAAGAGAAGCATTCGTGAAATCCTTTAGCAAATCCTTTAACCTATTATAATGACCCATATTCAGTGAAACATGAAGCACAATTTTGGAAACTGCACAAATATAAAAGGTGAAACAAAGTGGTTAACAATCACTTACAATAAAAAATTGCTAAATAGCGTCAAACAACCAAAAGCTTGGAGACAAATGAGTAGAGATGTCAAAATGGGCCTGGCCCGTGGGGCTAAAAATTTGTATTATTCCCTGAGCCCTTTAATCAATTATATTTAATGGAAAAAAGAAGAAGAGAATTCGTGAACGGGGTGAACATGATGCTTAATTAGGAACCTTTCATAATACAAACTCGTGTTAGTAACTTATCTAAATCAATTACAAAAAACACTGGTCAGCCATCAAATATGAATATATGATGGCTCCGACATTATCAACATTCATATGGACAGCAGCGGGAATCATTCAATAAGTTTATTCTCATAAATTTGAGTCAGTCTGAATGAACAAAACGTTCATATGAAGCAAAAAATTAATAAATTTGACAACTCTGTATGTACTTGAAGCAATAAATATAGACACACACACATACAACTCCAAGTGATGGCCTTTTGAAATGCCTGGGACAACCTTCCGTAAAGTTCGAAGTCTGGGATACTTCCTGCACGTGTGTTGGCCATTGGTTTTCGTATGAAGGCAACTTCAATGGGGGTCAAACCCCGAATGCCTGTAAGGCAGCCAGAGGGCCTTTCAACCATCATAACCCCGTGTTCACACTTGGGCACTGGCTTGTGCATTTTGTGTGGCATTCGCCAGAGATGATTTCCAGACAGTATCTAGCAGATTAGGCAATTAATCAAGGAACCATTGTCCTAAAACTGATGCCTGAATCACACAGTGTGACCCCATTTTTTTCTGTTTCTAACTTTTCTGAAATACAAAGCATAACGTCCAATTCATATGAGAGCAGACCAATTTAAAGCAATCCAACTTGTGAAATTAATACCATTTAGCTACTACATCCACAAGTAATACACAAATTAGCTAACAAAACCAACATCCAACAAAAGAGAGTAGAGACCAGAAGATGTTGAGTAAAAAACTCAAAGAAGGCAGCACCAAAAAAGAGGCAAATCATGATATTTTCAGTCAAAGACTAGCAAGTAAATGACAGGACCTAGTTACGGCACCCATTGAGCGACCCCACAAACCAATACAGCCAACATTGCCTTCAGTGCGCAAGAAGTTGACAACAGCTTTTAGATCATCTTTCTGAGAAAAAACCAAAATGTTATCACTACAAAGTTTACTTCATATCAAGTACATCTCAATTTTATAACTAAAAACAGAAAGTGCTTGGATAACAAGAGGCAAGAGGGGCATGAATTGATCTTATGACTCCATTTGTCTGTAATATAAATCACAATTCTGACAACGCACCACAAGAACTTAGACATGCACACATGCATGCAAACAGACACACACACAAATGCATAGGCACATTAAACCACATATGATGATATGAATATGAATAACCATCTTAATCAAGCACATATGCCGAGCAGAACACTAAATGTCAAACTAAGCGATGGCATCGATAATGATTTCAAGTAATAATCCATAACTTACATTCTCAAGCATTTTCAGAAATTGCAAACAAGAGTAACATAATCAAAAGCACATTGACCTATTATAGGGAAACGGGCACTTCACAAGTGATATGTGCTATTTTACAAACCAAAATAAATCCTTAACTTCCAAGAGTAGCAGGTTGGTTCAGTATGAATGTTGATCAAGCCAAAGTCATATGCATCACACTAGAGATATCAGACTTGCACCAAAAGATCAAAATCCTATCTCAAGTGGACAGTGTTGTTGAAGTACCTGAACAGCTTTTCTCGACAATGTCATAAAGACAATTCTACGAGGGTGCTGCACCAGTGGTGGATACTGTTAAAGATATGTAATAAGAGACGGGCCACTAGGGCCCATCGGACTTGGACTAACTGGCCTAGCCATTAGGGCTAGGGCCAATTAGTGTTGCTGGCACCAACTAGCCGTTGGCATCCCCATCTCCATTCATTCTTCTCTCAAATGCGGTAAATCCTTCTTCCTTGCTCTATAAATAAAGCTCTTATAATGCTCTTTGACAACACCTTGACTTGTGTTTTTGGCTTGTTCTTGACTCGAAACACCCATTCTCGAGTGTATTTGTATTCGACTTATTGGTTTGACACTTGATCATACGTGATCGGGCTGCGTCCAAATACAAATATCAATAATTATTAACATGGTACCAAAGCCTCATTTTGAAGAAATCAAGTACATCAAGAAGCATGCCAAAATTAAAAAGTATGTGATATTGCATGCTTGACATTCCAAACTTGAGGTAATATCAAAATCTTTGTTTATTTATTGAAATGAAAAGAAAAATGAGTCTTTTAAATGTATTATTGACCCAAAATGCTATCAAAGTTTGGCAAGAACTATGAAAAAATATCTTTTATCAAAAGATTATTGGGATTACATAGATGGAATCATTCAAGAACCAAAGTTAAATTTTAAAAATTTAGATGACGATGATGTTTTTAAAGCTCAAGAGAAATACAAACAAGATTTGAAAATTTGAGAAAAATGAACGCAAAAATAGCATGGATTATTTGTCAAAATGTTGATGACAAGCTTAAAAACCAAATTAGTACTATTAAAAGCGCTTTTGAAACTTGTAAATATTTGAAAAAGATTCATTCTCAAGATGATTTTGTTTTTCAAATAGATTTAATGAAAAGAATGATAATGCTTAAGCAAGGAAACTTAAGCATTAGATAGTACTACAATGAGTTTTTCGAATTGTGGACTCAACTTCAAAACTTTGATAAGTTTGGAAAACTTTAAAAAATAGACGAATTTCAAGAATTTTTCGATAATCAATATTTTTTCTATTTATGCGGGGTGTAAGGAATAAATTCGAAAACACTAGATCAAATTTTATTCATAGGAAACCTAGACCAAAAGGAGGGTCTTTCTTAGCCGATCTACTTATGGAAGAGACTAGATTGAAAAACCTAAGTGTTTCAAAAGAAGTCGTGCTTGCCGCTTCTAAGCCGGGAGCAAATATTAAGACATACAAGCCTCCCATGTTAAAAAATTTGAAGGACAAAAAGGTGATGATGGTTCAAGCAAGAAGCCAAAGGTGCAATGACCAAAGAAAGATTTGCCACTATTATAAGGAAAGTGGTCACATTAAGACCATTTGTCCCCTTCTTCGGAAAAGATATGGAAACATGGGAGCCGTTAAAGAAAAAAATGGAAGAACCTTACCTTCAAACATCAAGGCCTATATAGAAAAAACGATGAGAAGGCAAACATCTCAAAAAATGCTCTATCCACTTCTCAAGGTATGTCTTGGTTCTTAGATTCCGCTGCTTCTTTTCATATGACTCATGATGAAAAATCTTTAAAACATCCTCAAAATACTTTTGGCAAACATGTTTTTACGACCAATGATACAAAACTTCAAATTGAAAAAATAGGAAACCTTAAAAAAAAAATTTAATTTCAAAATGTAAGTTTCATACCAAAATTAAATCTAAATCTTCTTTCGGTTGCTAAGATTTGTGATAATGGTTATATAGTCACTTTCTCATCTAAGAATTGTGTGGTACAAGATCACTTATCAAAGAAGGTGATTGGTAAGGCCATAGAGGAAGTGAACTATACAAAATGGATAGTTTAGTTGTGCCAAACTCTGAACCTTGTAATGTAGTCTATGACACTACACTTTGGCATAACACTTGGATAAGTATACAACAACAACTAAGCCTTTTCCCATACTAGATGGGGTCGACTAACACTTGATAAGTATAGGTTATATAATTTTCCTTTGTTGAAAAAAGAATTGGATTCATAATCTTGATTGTAAAGAATGTATTCTTGAGAAAATGCATCATCTACCCTTTGATAATAGAACTTTTGTGCCCCTATTGTTTCAAAAGGAGGAGTTCAATATTATGTGACCTTCATAGATGATTTTACCCGTTTTACTTAGATACATCTATTAAAACATAAGTCAGAAGTGTTTGAAATTTTTTTGATATTCCATAATGTGATAAAGACCCAATTTAATGCAACTATTAAAATATTTAGATCTAACTCAAGTGGAGAATACTTATCCAAAGAATTTCAAAATTATTTTGAAACAAACAAGGTTTTTCATCAAAAATCGTGCACCAAAACCTCTCTCAATAAAATGGCTTGGCTTAAAGAAAACATAGGCAAATATCATAAACTTGTAGAACTCTTTTAATTGTGAGTAATGTTCAATAAGTTTTTATGGGCGGAAGCTACTCTTACGACTGTATACCTTATTAATAGAATGTCTTCATCAAGTCTTAAAAATATCTCTCATTGAAAAGTTGTATAATATTCCTCCATATTATGAAAGATTAAGAGTTTTTTGTTATAGATGTTTTGTTTACACTAATAAAAATGATAAATTGTCTTCTAGAGCCATTGAATGTATTTTTCTTGGATATGAAATTTATAAAAGGGATATAGATGTTTTGATATGATTACTATATGTTTCTAAGGATGTGAAATTTTTTGAGAATGACTACTAATACTATTATAAATCTAGTTCGATAAAAAATGTCAAAGAATCCTTCTCACATGATTTTTTCGATATAGAAGATAGTGAAGATGGTAGTGATTTTGAAGACAATTTTGATACCCTACAACATGATGAGAATGATTGTAATGAAAGTTTTCACAATCAAATTATTATTTAACATTTTCCTTTACAATACACTAGAAGACCTAGGAAGCACAATAACTCCCGTCTAAACTTAGAATTTCAAAACCTCTCCAACTATTTGTATCTTATGAATCTTTCGAACCTCAACGAAAAAATTTGATTACAACCATTTTAGCAGTAAAAGAGCATACATTCTACCATCAAGCAAAGGGCATACTTGAATGGGAGGATGTTATGCGAAAAGAACTTAATGCATTCGATGGAGCTCACCCTTGGTCCATTGTGCCCAAGCCTAAGGATAAGAAAATTATTGGAACATGGCACATGATAGAGCTCAATGGAAACAAAGAATTCATGTAGTTGATCCTGTCTAGTATAGGAAAAGGCTTAGTTGTTGTTGTTGTACAAAACTAGATTGGTAGCCAAAAATTATGCTCAAGAACATGGAATTGATTATGATGAAACTTTTGCTCATGTTACCAGAATGACCACTATAAGGATTCTTATAACCCTTAGTGTTATCCAAAACTGGAACATAGTTCAACTCGATATTAAAAATACTTTTTTGAATGGAAAATTAAATGAAGATGTTTATGTGACTCCTCCAAGATTTGACATTGCTAAGGATCATGTTCTTAAACTTAAGAAAGCCTTGTATGGTTTGAAACAAGCAACTAGTCAATTTCAACAAACACCTATCTCGCCGTCATCCGTCCTGATATCTCTAATGGTGAAAAATGACTAGTTGGTGAAAAACCTAATAGGTGAACTAATAGGTGCTCTCACCTATCTCGCCGTCATCCGTCCTGATATCTCTAATGCAGTGCATACAACTAGTCAATTTCAACAAACACCTATCACCGTCCATATGAGTGCTATCATGAGAATTATTCATTATGTAAGGAGATCTATAAACAAGGGGTATTTTTTTACTTTGTATACAGATATTGACTGGGGTGGAGATGTCAATAACAACTATTCTACTACTGGTTTTTATGTTTTTAGGAGAATCATTGATTTCATAAAAGTGCAAGAAGCAACAAAAGGTTTCACTTTCCTCCATCGAAGCTAAATACGAGCTATGGCTATCACTGCTAAAGAAATCTCTAGGATTACACAAGTACTGAGAGATTGCAAATCAAGTTACGACAAAACGTTCATAAAAGTGTCATATACATCGCCTCCAACAATACTTTTCATAAACGTACAAAACATATTGAGATGGACTATCATTTTATTCGTAAAGAAGGCTAGAAGAAAAAGATTAGTTTGTATTATGTAACATCAGAAATGCAACTAGCATATTTCTTCACCAAATCCCTATCGGCAACTCATTTTAATTTTTTGTTAGACAAACTTTCGATATATTAGCCGACCCCATCTAGTAAGAGAAAAGACTTAGTTGTTGTTGTTTTTATGTTAAACTTTCAGTATATACACTGTAAATTTGAGGGAGGGTATTAAAGACATGTAATAGGGGACGGACCACTAGGGCCCATTAGACTTCGACTAATTAACATGGCCATTAGGGTCAAGGTCAGTTACTGTTGCTGTCACCAACTAACCGTTGGGAGCTAGTAACATCATAAATGTAGCTGGCAGATTTCTTCACCAATCCCTATCGGCAACTTAATAATAACTTATCAAGGAATAGTAGCTTATGGAAACTTAGCTTTTCATTTAGGTATATGAGATGCTATCAATTAGATAGACCATACAATCATATATTGGCATGCACTGTGCACCCTTGATTTTCAAGATTGTTGTATCCCTCAATTTCACACCCGCACTTGTGTCCCAGACCACCCTCACAAAGAATATGCATATTTAGTGTTCTTAGTGTTAGTTTTATAATTTCTGATGTTTTAGGCAGTGTTGTCTGACGCGTATCGTATCGTGTATCGCTGGGCTCCACGATACGGGCGTATCGTATCGTATCGTATCGTATCGTACTTTAATATTAAAATAATGTAAAAATAATTAAAAATTAATAAAAAATCGAAAAAAAATCGAAAAAAATAAAGAAAAAATCAGGAAAAATCTGATAATTGCTTTAAATTCATATAATGTAAGTTTAGTACAGATTGAGCATTCAACATTGAACAATTGCATCCAAATTTATATATTTTGAATCCAAAAAATAAAATACAGACATAGTTTACACTTTACAGTACACTACAGTTACATATAATGTTACATTTTACAAATTGTAATCAGGATCATCAACTAAATAATCTTCATCTTCTCCTTGTTGCAGATCCTCATCATCATCAGCCACGCCCACACCTTCTTCTTCAAAATCAAATTCTTCATCTCCATAATGTTGTTGCGCTCCTTCCAAATTAATCCAAGCAACGTCTTCTTCTGTTAGGAGGGCATTTTCTTCAGTGTCTTCCATAACCCAATCTTCTAATATATCAAAATTATCCAAACTTATTGGATCGAACTGACTTTCTTCTCTATTTACTTTTTTTAATTGCCTACGACACAAACAAAGATAAACAATTAGTAAGTAATATTAACAATTGAAAACTGAAGTTAAATAATATCGAATTGAAAATTTGAAAGTAATACAACATTACCTTTCACGAAGGCGCATGTTACAACGAATATAAACCAAATCATTAAGCCTTTTGTGTTCCAACCTGTTGCGCTTTTTTGTATGGATGTGTTCAAAAACACTCCAATTTCTTTCACAACCTGTTGCACTACAGGTTTGGCTTAAGACTCTAACTGCAAAATCTCTAAGGTTTGGACAATCACTTCCAAACCTGTTCCACCAAACATCTGTAAAAAAAATATAAACATTAGAGACATAATAATCCACAGTAATGTAAGATGGAACTTAAATATGAAAATAAACAATGTACCTGAACGCATCGTAGAGCGGTTGCGAATTGCAACAGGCAAACCCATCAAGTGAAGAGCATTATCATATATCTCCATCTCTCGATGTATCGCATCTACTATGCTCTCATCAGGGACTAATCTGTCGATGCATTCAATGATTCCTCGATTAACCTCACCGTCCCTTTTGAAGGTTGCTGAGTACCTCAATGATGGGTTTAGATAGTAGGCTGCTGCATGAATAGGCTGATGCAATTGTTTATTCCATCTACTATCAATTATTTTCCACACGGGCACATAATCTCTTTTTTTTCCATTAAAGTTATTTCTGATTGCTTCTTTTGCCCTGTCCATGGATTCATAAAGGTAGCCCATAGATGGTTTCTCCTCGCTGTCAGCCAATCTCAAAACTTTCACTAAAGGACAAGTAATTTTCAATAATCTGATACATGCATTCCAAAATGAACTTCTAAAAACCGTTTCTGCAATCTCATTTAACTTTCTGTTCCTTCTGTTTTGTGGCAACTCTGCAAATTGTTGCCACTCATCTGAGGAGAACATTCTCTTTAAAGCTTGCTTCTGTCTCACAATACTCTGTACAGATAAGAAGTTTGTTGCGAACCGAGTTGCAGCTGTGCGAAGAAGCTCTGCACCTTCTGTGTATCTCCTCATCATACATAAAACAAATGCATGGTTGTAAATAAATTTTGTAATATCTTGGCAACACTCAGTTGCTGCCTTTATTTCATCCATCTCACCGATGTCCTCGAGGATGAGATCTAAACAATGGGCTGCACATGGTGTCCAGTAGAAAGTCCCATAAATATCAGCTAACTCCTTTCCGGCTGCTTTGTAGTTAGCTGCATTATCTGTAATCAATTGGACTATATTTTCTAGCCCAACCTCTTGTATAACCTTATCAAATTCCTCTCGTAGGATCTCTGCAGTGTGCCTCTCCTCTGACATATCTAGAGATCTCAAAAACATGAGTCCTTTAGGACAATATACAAGAAAGTTTAGCAATGTCCTTCCTCGCCTATCGGTCCATCCATCTGCCATGATAGTGCATCCTGTTTCCTTCCACGATTGTCTCAAAGTCGAACAGTATTGCTGCACTTCAATCACGGTCTGATCTAATATCTTCCCTCTCAACTTCTGATAAGAGGGCATCCAGTATCCTGGACCAATGTTAGCAATTGCATCTGCCATTGCTTGAAAATGAAAACTGTTTGCTGCATTAAATGGAATGCATGTATCATAAAACCATCTGCCCACTGCAAGGTCTGCTTGATCGTGCAGTTGTTCTGAAGCCATAGCAGCACGAATTCCTGGATGAGCACCAGGTGTAGTGGAAGGAGGAAAGAACGAATGTATGCTAGAAGAAGAAGCTCTTCCTCTACTCCTTCCTGAACTTCCTCTTCTGCCACCTCCAAAGTCTTCAGATGCAACCCTCTTTCCTCTGCTAGGTGCTCGCGAACTGCTACTACCAATATCTGTTCTAGCATCTGAAGGCAAACTATCAGTGAATCCAACTCCAGTGGCAGTAGCATCATCAGCTTCTTCACACATCTGGAAATCATCCTTTTGTTGTCTCCTTTCCTGTATGCTCTCAATCATCTGCAAGCATTGCCATTTAATACCTTCTGGCACACTTCTAACTCTGTCTGTGCATGGAGCAACTTCTTTCCTGGTTCCTGCTAGGTGGTGTTTCAACCTTGAAATTCCACCACTAACCACCTTTTCACAAAATAAACATCTGATTTTTAACCTTGAACCCTCAACTGGTATACCCCACTGCCATGCCGGATCATCAGACTTTGAATGAGAGTCTCTACCACCCCTTCCTGCCATCTCAATGGAGTACTTTAATTCAAACAAAAACCTGAAAATAAAAGCACTTCGTAAATCCCCCAATCTTCAAATAACACTCAAATCGAGTGTCTCCCACTTCATGAATGCAATAAAAATCGTATACACACACTTAATAACTTCATATTTTGTCATTCAAAAAAAAAAACCCGAAATAACACAAAAAACAATAAATATAAAGGAAAAAAAGGAAAAAAACATTAAAAATATACCTAAATCCGAGTTTGGAGGCTTGGACGGACACCGTAGGGCACGATTTTAGAGCTTTGAACACCAAGGAGGCGAAAACCGACTCTTAGGGAGCTTGAAGAACCCAAAAGGAGAGAGGAAACCCGCGAAAAATCGCGGGTTTCCCTCGGGTCGGGACCCTTTATAAGGGTCCCAGGGCGTATCGCCCGTATCGTACGATACGGGCGATACGCACCGTATCGCACGATACGGGCCGTATCGCACGATACGGTGCGATACGCACGATACGGTGCGATACGCCCGCACCTGCGATACGGGGGCCCGTATCGTATCGTGGTGGCCCACGATACGATACGTATCGCACCGTATCGTACGATACGGTGCGATACGGACAACACTGGTTTTAGGTATTATTGTAATTGCCCATAGTACTAAGAGCATTTTGGTCATTTTCTGTTTTACAACTCATTATATAAGGGTTGATAGGTTGTATTAGGGTAAAAAGAGACTTTGATTAAGAAAGAGAGAGAGAGGGGGAGGCGGCCTCCATTAGAGGTCCGCCCCCTCCTTCAATCTCTCATATTTCTCTTCACTTTACATTATTATTTTTTATATTTAATCTCTGCTGGGCAATCTCGTTTTACAACATGGTATCAAAGTCGTACGATCAATGGGAGCACCGAGCGATGGCTGTCGGCATACGAGAAAAGTGGGTGAGAGGGAGGTGATGGATGTGTCTTTGATCATCGTAAGTTCCTTATAGCTTGTATCGACCATCTTCACTATTTCCAGCCACAAGGTGATGAATACGTGGAAAGAATCAAGAAGATGAAAGCAAAGAAAATGTGGATGCTGTCTGTGAGAGAGCTGTTAGTGTTTAAGTTTTGGAGGGAAGAAGGTGAATCAGATCCGCCATGGACGATTACACCAGAGAAATGATGGACCTCAAAGCCCTGGTCAATCGTACTCTTGAGAAGAAGGGCTTGGAGCAGTGTTATCCGTATCGCACCGTATCGTACGATACGGTGCGATACGTATCGTATCGTGGGAAGCCACGATACGATACGGTAACCTGTATCGTAAGATACAGGTTATCGTGCCGTATCGTACGATACGGTACTGTATCGTACGATACGGCCCGTATCGCCCGTATCGTACGGGCGATACGCCCAAAATTTTTTTTTTTTCAAAATTTTTTTTTTTTCAAATTTTTTTTGCATGTTTCTGCCCTCTCTTTCCCTCTCTTCACTTCCCTTAAAGGCATCCTCCAATATGCTTATAATTTGGGTTTATAATTTCATTTATTTAATAAAAATAATGTATAAAAAAAAATTTATGACAAAATCATTTCCCTTTCTGTTACAACTTTTAGGTATATTTTTGCTAACAGTTTCTAATTTCATAAGATCGTAAACAATTAAAAACATTTAATTCTCTCGGTTCATTGAGTAGGGATTTCACAACTTCACTATTTTAAGGTTCACGTTACATGACTTCCATTGAGTTGAACATGATCAATGTGTGTGAGGCTTAACTCAGTCTGTGAAGTGAGAAATGAAGCTCATGCATTAGTTAAAAAGCTAGTCTCCAATAAGAGAAAAAGGGGACATTATCAAGTAATAATATAACATCATTAAGGTGTCATAGACTCAATAATCAAAGAAATGGAGCTCTTTGTTTTGCTCACATATGAAAATTAGCAAATATGACTACATGTACAAAGATAGCAGTTTGTTAATTTTGATATATTATATGAGTGAATTATGGAAGATAACGAAGAAAATGCACTCCTAAGTCCTAACTGAAGAAGACATTGCATGAATTAATTTGAAGTACAACAACATCATCAAGGAGAAGATGAAGATTATTTAGTTAATGATCCTGATACAAATTTACAATATGTAAAATATAAATGTATTTCATTTTTTGATTCAAAATATATAATTTTGGATGCAATTGTTCAATATTAAATGTTCAATTTGTGCTAAACTTTGCATTATATGAATTTAAAGCAATTACCAGATTTTTTCAAAATTTTCCAGAATTTTCTTGATTTTTTTTCGGATTTTTACTAATTTTATTGATTTTTTAAATAATTTTTATAGTTTTTTAATATTAAAGTACGATACGATACGATACGATACGATACGATACGCCCGTATCGTGGAGCCCAGCGATACGCGATACGATACGCGTCGGACAACACTGGCTTGGAGTATGAAAATAGTTTCGCTGCTTTCTTTAACTACTGGGAATGCCTTGGCGGGAAGTTCAACAAGAATCAAAGTTGACGATAAGCGGAGAAGGCTTAAAAAGAAGTACCAAAACAACATAAAAAATGAGAGAATGGTGGAGGATTAGGATATTTCGAAACCAACAAAAAAAGAGATATTTTCAAGATTTCGAACAAGATTTGGGACAGCGAGGAGGAAGCCTCAAAAGAAAGAAGAGACAACAAAACTGACAGAAAGCGCATTAAAAGCTACGAGGAGGAAGCTGGAAGAAAGGAGATCAGAATTACAATTTGAACTAATGGAACTTACATATGAAAGACTCATCATGGCAAAGAAAGTGGTGGAGGCAGTCAAATTCACAAGTGAGAAAGCTAAGGAGCAGTAGCAAGGGAAGGACATGCGTGTAGTCACTTTTTGTTGGAGAACGGAAGGATGAACTAGCACCTACTTGATCATGGGTTCCTATTTTGGTTTGCTTGTTTTCTGTTCAACATTCTTATACATGTACTAGTTCATTGGGGCGAATCTCTTGGTTAGCATCATTTTGATCCTATATATGGGATGTACTCATTCAGTTATTGGCCTATTATCAGCTTTATGATATGTTAAAGCAGTTCCTTTTGTAGTTGAGGCTGCACTTACAGCATGTTCTCATGGGAGGTTGTACCCTCGTGAACTGGCTATAGGTCTCAAAATTTTGACTGATTTCCTTCCAGCTTCTCTAGCTACATTAGTGAGCTACTTCTCTGCTGAAGTAACATGTGGCATTTAGAAGCCAGCATTTATGAATGGCACAAATTAGCCAAGTCCTGCTGCAAATCTTGCTTCCGAGGAAGCATAAATCAAGAAAATTGTGGTAATGACTGGTGCAGAGGAGTTATTGAGCAGTTTGGCGGCTGCATTTATTGGATATGGTTGCACATTTATTGCATATTACTGTACTATTCGTATTCCCAAGAAAGTGGAGCAAGACTTTATTGACTTGGTTGGCTGCATTTACTGCATTTGAGCAGTAATGGGCCTCGCAATATTGGATGCATCTAATGTGATTGTCAGTCTTTCATGGGAAGCTGATCCCTTGGACTCCCAGGTAGTGACTGTTGCCAAGTTCAAAGGTGGTGGTGGTGACGAGAAGATTGCGAATATTCTTAATGAGTGTTTCAACAATGATAATCCAGATGAAACAACATTATGGAAAGATTATCTTCTCAACAAGCAATGGATTTGGCCTTTCGAAGGATGAAGAAGCATTGGAGGAGCAAGACAGGTATGAGGCAGAAATAATTTTTAGATTTGAAGAAGGTGCCAGTGATCAGGTTATGGGCTTTTCAAGGCGGATTAAAGGGTCCGTCAGGAAAAAAGACAGTGCCAGGAAATCCTAGAGGATGAGGAAGAAGGAACGGTTGGCACAAGCAGAGTTTTAAAGGAAGAACTCAAGCACCTGAAGAACGTCAAAAAGCAAGAGCTTTTGGAGAAGCTTGAGAGAATTCGTAATGTAGCTGGGATTGCAAGGGAGAAAGCTTTGGGATTGAGTGAAAAGGATTCGGAGGGTGAGCTTGATCCCCATGAATTCGATAAGAAAATGAGAGAGATCTTTGATGAAAAATATTATGAGGCAGAAGATGCCGATGCTGATTTTCATAGTGATGTGGTTGATGATCTAGAAAAACCAGATTTTGATAAAGAGGATGAGTTGTGGGCAGATTGGATGGAATGTCTCCAATCGATCGATTCTTGTGAAGATTGCAGTCATGAGGACTGCTAAAATGTGTGTTGCAACCAAAGATGCTGTTAAAGATGATCAACTAGGAAGGCTGAGTTGATGTTGCGGCCAAAGATGCTGCTAAAGATGATCAGCTACGAAGGCTGAGTTGATGTTGCAGTCAAAGATGCTGCTAAAAATGATCAGCCATGAAGGCTGAGTTGATGTTACAGTCAAAGATGCTGCTAAAGATGATTAGCTAGGAAGGTTGAGTTTAAGATGTTGCAGCCAAAGAAGCTGTTGAAAATTGGATCAGTCATGAAGACCGTTGCTGCTAGGAAGATTGCTAAAAAGAAAAAAAATATATCAGTTTTTTGGCAAGTTTGGAGTTCGAAGTATCTCACTCCCAACTTAAGGGGGTGTTGAAGAATATGCATATTTAGTGTTCTTAGTGTTAGTTTTGTAATTTCTGATGTTTTAGGTATTATTATAATTGTCCGTAGTACTAAAGACATTTTTGTCATTTTATGTTTTACAACTCATTATATAAGGGTTGATAGGTTGTATTTGTTGTGAAGAGCAAGTTGATAGAATGTTTAGAGTCTAGGTTGTATCGTGTAATGTCTTTATGTTCAGTTCTATGTAATTAGTGTGAGTTATGTACGGTTTGGATCCTAATGGATTAAAATCTGATCCATTGGGACCTGAATCCTATTAGTTACTAATTAGGGGTATTTTAGTCTTTAAAGTTAGATTAATAGTATTTAAAATATTGTCATTAGGGTTAGTGGGGTGTGAAAAAACGTGGGCTAGGTGGCGACTGCCAAGGGGTGCCGACCTACACCCTTCTTCATTCCCTCTTATATTCTTCTATTTTTTTATGAATAAAATATATTTTGGAGGGTCAAATCAACATGATATCAGAGTCTAATCGCAAAGTTTCAGCTATCATAAAGTGTTCTCATGCCGATTAAGTGGATTCAACCAAAATCGTAAGCCTATTTGATTGTTTGGTTGAATGTTTTCTTCTATTTTAATGATTATAGAAAGAATCCATAAAAGGAGGGGATTCTATCCATTGGATTGAAGATATCGTGATTTGCATATTTCATATTGAGATTAAGGAATCAGTGAAGTGCAAATTATATTAGTGATTTTGTGAATTCCATCGGTTTTGTTTCTTCTTTATATCGTATTTCACGATTTTATGAAGTACATAACATAGGGTTATAGTAACTTAGGATTCACGGGTTCTTGAAGTGAGAAGCAGATTCCTAGGGTATTTTAGTCCCTTAGTGTATTTCATACACACACAATTTCTGATTTGATCGTGTTTCAAGTGTATTTAATCTAAATTATAGTTTATTTAAAAAAAAAGACTATCTTGGAAATATTCATAGAAAGAACAAGATGGGTGATACAAATGACCAGTGTTCTACAGATAAAAATGAAGGGTTCCAGATAACTGATCTGAAATTAGATTGAAAAAATTATCTCCAGTGGACTCGTTCAATTGAACTAGCAATTATGGTCAGGGGGCATTGGGATTACATAACGAGTGAAGTAACTCAACCCTCAAGTACAGATCCTCTTTATTCTATATAGAGAAAAGAAAATGCACTGGTGAGTGCTTGGTTGATTCAGACTATGGCACCTTCCATTGGCAGTACCTTTATGTTCTTGGAAACAGCGAGAGAGATATGGTTGACAGTACAGGAGGCTTATGCTCAAAGAAAAAACATTACAAAAAAGTATGATCTTATAGAAAAGATTAAGAAGTGCAGACAAGGAGGAAGAACTATCAGTGAGTACTATACAGAACTCAGAGGTATGTGGGAGGAGTTACAATTCTACTCCAAAACCAAATGTCAGAGCTGCACGCTTGAGCGCAATAAAAAATTTGAAGAGCAAAAAGTATTTGATTTTCTATGAGGAATTTCTTCTGAGTATGAGACTGTGAAGAATAATATTCTTAGTAGAGAAGAACTCCCACCATTGAGTACAGTATATTCTCTCCTACTTCATGAAGAGAACAAAAAGCAGCTAGAAAAGGAAACCAAAGTGAATATATCAGAAACTTCAGCATTCGTAGGAAGAGGTACATCTACTCCCACCTTTTCTAGGGGGAAAGGAGGTTATGGACGAGGCAAAGGCAAATCTGGGACTACTTCTGAAGACAAGGATAAGTTAATCTGTTCACATTGTGGAAAATCACGCCATACGAGAGAAACATGTTGGAAATTAGTTGGAGTACCTACTCAGTTTCAGAATCAGAATCGATCCAACAGGGCTTACTTCGGCAGTGATCAGACAGAGAAACCAAGGAATGATGATAGTACGACCTCATTAGCAGATATGAAGAAAGAAATTGAACTCCTTAAAGCTAGACTAACTGATTCTAAATCTCCGTCTACATCATCTCACAGTGATCCTCAGGCCACGGTGGCATATCCTTTTTCTTTCCTGACTCAGGGTAATATTGGTTCTTCTTATTCACGTATTTGGGTTATTGATTCAGGTGTGACAAATCATATAGTCAGTCGAAGAGAGTTTTTTGATAATTATGAATTGTCTGAAGACAACATTAATATCAAACTCGCAGATGGTTCCTATACTCCCATAGCTGGAAAAAGAAGTATCACTACTTCGTTTGGTATGTCAAAGAATGTCCTACATGTTTCAAATATCTTAGTCAACTTATTATCTGTGTTTGTTATGATTAGAGATAAAAAATATAGTATAATATTTGATTCTACTGGATGTTACTTTCAGGAGATGCAGACAGGGAGGATCTTTGGACAGGGTAGCATAAGAAGAGGCTTATATTTCTGCGAGAATCATAAAGGAGCAGCACTGCGATCAATTGTGATCACCAGGGAACAGAAAGAAGACATATCTCGATGGCATCAAAGATTGGGACATTTACCATTATCTAAACTGAGAATGTTACTACCAAAATTTAAGGATTGTAATAATTTGAATTTAAATTGTGAGGCTTGCCAAAAGGCTAAGCATCATCGTGTTTCTTTTCTTTTAAATGAAGACAGATCTGGTATTCCTTTTGAGATTGTTCATTCGGATATTTGGGGCCCTTGCTCTACTATATCTGTGGATGGATATATGTATTTTACCAATTTGTATATACTCAATTTCAGAGAGCTATAAGAGTTTTCCGCTGTGATAATGGGGGTGAGTTTATGTCTCAATCCCTTAATTCATACTTTCTAGCACAAGGAATCTTGCATCAGACTTCATGTACCCATTCTCCTCAACAGAATGTGGTTGCAGAGAAAAAGAATAAACATATATTAGAAGTTGCAAGGACACTTCTCATTGGATGTAATGCTCCTAAATACTTTTGGGGTGAAGCAGTTTTAGCTGCAGTCTTCCTGATAAATCGAATGCCCAGCATTGTACTCCATGGAGATACTTCATTTCATTTATTGTGTCCCTCTTAGAAACAATTTCATTTGCTCCCAAGGGTGTTTGGTTATACTTGTTTTGTATATGTTCATCGTGGATTGAGGAATAAGTTAGATGCTAGAGTGATTAAATGTATTTTTCTAGGATACTCGTCTACCCAAAAAGGTTATAAATGCTATGATCTACTAAGAAGAACACTATATGTTACAATGGATGTCACTTTTCATGAAGATACTTCATTTTATGATTCATCAGAAGTTGATAATTCATCTATGCAGACTTCCTATGTCATGCCACTTCCACCAGCAGAAGCACATCGTATACATGATGAAGGAGAGGAAGAGATGTCATTTTCTCTTGCAGAAAATATACAAGTATATACCAGAGGGGAAAGGAAGGTTGTTGCTCCTCAACTATTAATCACTCCCGATCATAATTCCGTCTCAGAATTAGTTTCACATCAGATTCAGGAAGTCTCTCAGCATTCTAATGATGAGTTGGATGACTTACCTATTGCTATCAAAAAAGTAAAACAGAAAATAGTGAAATATTCCTTGGAAAAAATGGCATCTTACTCTAATTATCCTAGAGAATATCAGGTGTTTATTATGAATGCAGATTCTACTCTCATACCAAAAACCTACGAAGAAGCAAGACAACATCCAGAGTGGAAAACAGTAATGAAAGAATAAATTGCAGCCCTTGTAAGGAATAACATGTGGGAACTAACAGATATGCCCATAAGACGAAAAATAGTGGGATGTAAATGGGTATTTTCTGTAAAGTATAAGGTTGATGGCAATATAGAAAGATATAAAGCTAGACTAATAGCTAAAGGGTACATCCAGTCTTTTGGTATAGACTATACAGAAACATTTGCTCCTGTTGCAAAGATGAACACTATCAGAATTATTTTGAGTTTAGCAGTAAATAAAGGATGGCAATTATGACAGTTAGATGTTAAGAATGCATTCCTTTAGGATGATCTTCTAGAAGACATTTATATGGATTTACCTCCCAGGTATACAATGGAAAAGACGCATAACAAGGTTTGTAAGTTAAAGAAATCACTTTATGGGTTAAAGCAATCTCCACGGGCCTAGTTTGAAAAATTTAGTGATGGAATCATGAAGCTGGGTTTTAAGTAATGTGTTAGTGATCACACTCTTCATTAGATGAGATCAAAAGACTATTATATTACTCGTATATGTAGATGACATTATCATTACAGGGGATGATGCTGAAGGTATAACCTATCTAAAGAAAATGCTCCATACATTATTTGATCTGAAAGATTTAGGAAGGTTATATTATTTTTTGGGAATAGAAGTAATTCACAAAGAGAATGGATTATTCTTAAGCCAGAGGAAATATATCCTAGACCTACTGAAGGAAACGAAAATGGAAGATTGCCGAATATGCTTCATTCCTATGGAAATCCCTAAGGGCGATAATCTCGAGCTTGTAGAACCCTACGAAGATGTTGAAAAATACCAGAGATTAGTAGGAAAACTGATATATATATATATAACGATCACAAGACCAGATATCAGCTTTGCAGTTGGATATGCAAGTAAGTGGATGCACAGTCCTTCTAAACATCATATGAATACAATTTTCCATATTATTCGATATTTGAAATCCTCTATCACGTATGGCTTGCTATATACTCCACACCCAACTTTGGATATAGAAATTTACTCCGATGCTGATTAGGCAAGTTCGAAGACTGATCGAAAGTCAATATCAGGCTATGTAATACTTGTAGGAGGAAATACTGCATCCTGGAAAAGCAAGAAACAATTTGTGGTCGCCCGATCCAATGCACAGATAGAATACCGAGGTATCGCTCTAGGTATGTAAGAGGGACAGTGGATTATCTCACTCCAAGAAGAAATTGGATTTAAAGAAAACTCTCCGATTACATTCTTTACATACAGTAAAGTTGCCCTGTAAATAGCATAAAATCCAGTCTTCCATGAAAGGACAAAGCACATTGAGATCAACTGTCACTTTATCAGAGAAAAGATTTCCAAAGGAATTTTCAATCTCGTTTATGTTCGCTCAGAGGATCAATTGGCCGACATTTTCACCAAATCAGCATCAGTCAATGGCCTTCAGAAAACACTGTCACAGTTGAAAATTACAAGTCTTCAGGAGTCAACTTGAGGGGGCGTGTTGTCAAGAGCAAGTTGACAGAATGTTTAGAGTCTAAGTTGTGTCGTGTAATGTCTTTATGTTCAGTTCTATGTAATTAGTGTGAGTTATGTACGGTTTGGATCCCAATGGATCAGACCTGAATCCTATTAGTTACTAATTAGGGACATTTTAGTCTTTCAAGTTAGATTAGTAGTATTTAAAATGTTGTTATTAGGGTTAGTGGGGTGTGAAAAAGCGTGGGCAGCTGGTGGTGGCAGCCAAGGGGTGCCGACCTACACCCTTCTTTGTTCCCTCTTATATTCTTCTGTTTTCTGATGAATAAAATATATTTTGGATGGTCAAATCAATAGTATTAGGGTAAAAAGAGACTTTAATTAAGAAAGAGAGAGAAAAGGGGGGCCTTCATTCGAGTTCCGCCCCCTCCTTCGATCTCCCATGTTTCTCTTCACTTTGCATTATTATTTTTGATATTTAATCTCTGCTACGCAACCTCATTTTACAACACACCCTTGTGACATCATCTTGAAATATAAGTCTAGGTAGCTGAGGAAAAGACAAAAGAAAACCACAATCCAGAGGTGTACTTCATAAGGGAAGTTCAAACCATAAGCAAGGAAACTGCTGGAAACAAGGCACGAGATGCATAGGTACTAGGTAGATGATTATCCAACCAACTAATACCCTGAAACTATTTCACATGAACGGACATTGTTAGGAGTGGACTCGACCTGTTACAAGTGGAAGATGACCAAATGCAATATAAGTAACATTCAGGAAGATCTTTCCATTGAAGACATCTTTGTGCTTGAATTCCTGGATCATGTAATCATTAGAATATTCTCATACTACGAGAGAAGAGAATGTGGAACGCAAACAATCTGTGCATCTCCTGAGATGACTTAGACCTGCTTTATGATATCTTGACAGGGTTTGGTGGTTGGCCTAAGCTGAGTTTACCTATTCCGAAGAGTAAAAAACAAGACAAGAATAAGGAACATCGACCCATGTTTTCCCATACCAGAACAAAGACATGTATGTTTGTAGGAAACTGCCTAAGGCAGATATAGAAAATAATTAGGTCCAGTGAGGCAAAAAGTAAAACTATAATAACAATCAATTCATCAACTAGCTTATCTTAAAATATAACGTAGATCATTTACTCCCCTTTCTTTTCTTGGTCAATTGAAAGCAGACTTGTCCCACTGTACCAAAAGGCACAGGAATTTAACTCCAAAAGAAGACATCATCAATCACTCAAAAAGAATAACTCACATTTTATACAGTTTTTCACAATGAGTCCACAGCTAGGAAGAGTTTTATGATTATCAAAAGACTCTGTGCAGAACGAAAACTAAGAGAAGAATATATGATTTTGGAAAGCAAAATACTGAGCTTTCTCCCCTCATTATCTAACAAACATGAGAGACGGACATGCATATGATGCTATGTACTCAGAAAGGTCTTTTAAGAAATTCCCAGCTTGCTCAGGAAGCTCACCTCATTCCAACCTAAGGTAACATGTTCTCCTTCTGATAGTCCAGATCCAGAAAAATCCAGTGCAAACAATGTAATGTGCGATGGAAGCAGAATGATAGCAGCTTCACTTGCATCCACCCTAGAACCACTGAGAAGAAGATATAAGTTAGAATTCCAAGTATAATTTAATTAATCAGCCATGCTTTTAGACTAGAAAATAGGATCCTCACGGAGATAACTTATATTGACTGCCTTATGAGAGAATCTTATAGAGCTTGTAGAAAGATTTCGGTGAAGTTTCTTCCAAAGTGATGGTTGTCCAAGCCACAAAAAATGTTTGGGTACATAATCTGGATTAGCAATTATAGAATCAACTCCTATGAAAACGCCAACAATTAGAAGTACCGGGCTGGAGGTCAAATGGCTTTGACCCAGATTTATGGAAGGGACAATATAAATCCAATCATAGATCAGGATCTAGAAAAAACTTAGGTCTACTGGGATCCAGGTCATCAAATAGGTCATATAAGGTCAAATCCAAATGAGGTTAGTCATCTCAAAACACTGTTCCTTTTCCTTTTCACTTTAAAGCAAAAGATTCTGCTGTGGATACGGCACACATGTTTATGCATCAATTGGATCCAGAACCTTATTCTGAGATCTGAACCAGATGGGGACCATAAATAGATCAAAACCCCTAATGCCAGGGCAAGACTGCCCAAAGACTACAAAGCAATGCCCAATTTGTCTGCGCCACTAGCTGGAACACTCCCCCCAGCTTTGGCTCTGAAGTCTGAACGCATCACATAAGCACATCTAGGTCATAGATAGTACAGTTGCTTGCTACACTCCGCCAATAATGTTCTCGTAACAGAAAAGAGAACATGCAATGGATTGTGGAATATCTACTCTCGGTAACCTGATCGCTGATTACTTTGTAATGGATAAGCCACTCATGATAGACTTAGAAACTCACAGATTCCTCCATCCTTGAAAGGACGAGAAACTTCATGAACAGCTCTCAAGTATCTACAATTATACTCTCTCACTAGAATAAGCCTGGCCATTAATAGCGAATTTCATTGAGTGTTCCCAGAGCAGGCAGCATCCTAAAGAAGCTCACAAATTGAAAGTTGAATCATGCATTAACGAGGAGGAAATCATGTTCAGAAGGTTTGCCAAGACGTGGATGAATTCCGTGGCTAGGACAACTCCTGCTGTGCAGGATTTGAGGGCCAAGAAGTTCTGGCCAGAATTCAGGTAGGGGTGACATCACCACCAATGGGGATTGCAGATTCTATAGCACTGCATGTAGCAATGGATGTGATAGCTGCTGGCTACATAGAAAAGGCTGAAAGCAGGACTTGCAACAAAGGCCTATCCTAAAGTCACTGGATTGAGTTTTTGGAGTCTTCACCAAGCCTGCTACAATTATGGATTATGATCACTAATTTTAAAGTTTGGTTTCACAAATTCAATATTTCTTTAATTCCCTTCGGGCTTTCACATTAATGTGGCAGATTCTATTCTCCACAAAGCTTTCTCTCCTCCAGGAAACAACTACACATTAAAAACAGATGTCAGCAATTTGGCTTGGTTGTGAGTCTGTGACACCTAAGAAAGTTGGGAAAGTTCAAAATCTTTTGTGTTACGAATGCAACCCCGTGATTACTATATGAGCCAAGAAATTTATAGGCATCACTTACATATGAAACCACAGTACTACATGACTCATGGGACCTGTAGAGTGGTATCCCTGTTCATATAAACAGTCAAAAAGAAAATTGACTATAAGATAAACAGAAGACTGCTATAAAATAACTTAACATGCACATGACTATGGAAACACAGAGACCGATGAAGATAATTATGAACAACAAAATAAAAGCTCAAGTCAACCACATATATCTTAACAAAAAGTGAGAACACAATCTTGCAATTTTGATAAAATAATTTAAATTTCACCTGTTTCCGTGGCAGTATATTACACATGGCAGTGCTTTTCCTTCTGGAATTACAAGAGGCATATAATGGCTGCACCGAAGTACATTTCCCCGGCTATTTGTGACCTGCAGGTATTTGAAAAAGACTAACATTATAAATGAATGTTCATTCATAAATAAAAGGGCCACCTAGTGAATGAATTTTGAAGCTTGGAAAAATGAAAAAAGATATGTCTGGATATTCAGAGTTGAGTTCAAGTTATATATCTTATTCGGGCAGGAGAAGAATATGATTAAAACATCTATTGTGAGTTACATTAAGGTCTGCACTACAACACAGGCCTACACTAGTTCCTAAAGATTGATTTATGTTCTTTCTGTTCAGTTGATGCATCTATACTCCAGGTGGTATCTGAAATCATGAATCACAGATGATAACAGGTGCTTAACCTACGGTAATCAGTTATGTAACCTCCAAGTCTGTGATTGAAATATAGACAACCAGTGCCATCACAACTATATGGCTATGAACTCTTATCAAACAAACATACAACCCTATTAGCATTTCATGAGTTACAAAGAGAAACCAAGCATATGAAGCTGAAGCAGTAAACATCTAATCTTTGCCTAGACCAGAAGGAGAAAGTGCCAAACTCAAAAATGAGATACACATACAAGAAAGCCACAACGAACATAGTCAGATCAGAAAAAAATTAAACAAGCAATATATATATAGAGAGAGAGAGAGAGATGCACAGTCAACCTATGTGTAGCAAGGTCGCAACATGTGCAGAGTCTTTTTTCTTTCTAAGAGGTTCAAGGCTCAACAACACACACATGCAGCAGTTCCAAGCATGGAAAAGCAAACAAGATGATTATTTCAAACAGATCATGAAGAAAACAAGGGGTCGGACAGAGTCAATATAGTTGGCACCACTGCTTTTCCCGACTTGATAACAATCAAAATTGACAGGTGCAAACTATTAGTGCTTTAAAGAGGTGCATGATTTCATCATGCATCAAAATCCAATAGCTGTCAAGAGTAGAAATTTATAGAGGATGACGCATAGCTGCATCAATACCGCAGACAAAATTTCGTTGATGAGAACATCAGAAACCCACCAAATCGGCGCCAACTTTTGATGGAAAAGCAGGAAGCTTACATAATATAGATATCACTAGGATATCTAGTATCAATAGAACACCAAGTCTTTAGTAGTTTTGAGGTAAAAAAGAGACAAATTTACGATAAGGTGCGATACGGCCAAAAAAAAAATTGCAAATTTTTTTTTTTGTAATTTTTTTGCTGGTTTTTGGCCTTTGTTCGCCTCTCTTCACTTCTCCCTAAGGCATCCTCTGGTGGCTCTCTCCCTCGTTGATTGTATAGACAAATTAGTCCCCGATGAGAGTAGAGCAGACATCGAGAGATGGAGATCTATGACAATGCTCTTCACTTGATGGGTTTTCCTATAGCAATCTGCAACCACACTAATATGCACCTAGGTAAATTGTTTATCTTCGTATTTAAGTTTCTTAAATCTTATATTTATTGTGGATTAAATAGAGAAGAAAGTCAATTTGATCCAATAAGTTTGGATAATTTTGATATATTAGAGGAGTAGATTATGGAAGATAACGAAGAAAATGCACTCCTAACCGAAGAAGGCATTGCATGGATTAATTTGGAAGGAGCGCAACAACATCATCATGGAGATGAAGATTTTGATTTTGAAGCAGAAGATGGTGATCATCTTCAACAAGGAGAAAATGAAAATTATTTACTTGATGATTCTGATTACAATATGTAAATGTAAATGTATTTCATTTTTTGCTTCAAAATGTGTAATTCTTTTTCAATTGTTGAATAGTGAATGATGAATATGTACTAAACTTTGCATTATATAAATTCTTTACAATTATCAGATTTTTTCTTATTTTTTCTGATTTTTACTCATTTTTTAATATTAAATTATGATACACTACGATACGATATGTATCGTATCGTGGACCAAAACGATACATGATAAGATACGCGTCGAACAACACTGGTTCTGATAGGTACAACTCTGAGCACCCTATTCCCTTCCCAATTAAATGACTTCAAAAACACTACCGAAAGTAGGAGTTACGAATCCAGGTTTGCATAAACACAAACGTACATGCACACATAGGTAGATCATGTATGCAAGAGATGTAGATTAAATGGTACCTCAATGTCCTTTCTCTGATACCAACGTCCTTTCAGCATAAACTTTTGATCCAAGAGATCATTGTCTGGGTCATATTCAGCTCTGCAATCAAGATCAAACAGATTACTTGCTGTCAAAATGTAAGCAAGAAACAAATCAAGGACCGTCAACGTCTTAAGCAAGTCCCGAATCATAAAGGAAAAGGAAGAAGGAATCAAGGTGGGTTGAGTATGAAATTCTAGATATGTAACAAATATTAATTATAGAGAGATAGATATATACATAGAGATAGAATGACATGCTAAACCATTCATGCCAATCCAGTTCGTAAGATTGGAGAGATGGATGGCCTAGATCAAAAAGTATAAGACAAAAGTGCTTTTTGAGAAGAGCAAAAAGTACAAAATAACATAATGCACTTTCCACTTTTTCCATCTAGAACATTCATCTATCCAATCCAATGATCTTGATTGGCATGGGTGGTCTAGCATGAATGGGAGTCTAGCAACTCCCACTCATTGACTCTCTCTATATATATAGAGAGAGATACACATATATATGTATATATTTGTGTATGTACATTTCCAATTGCCAAGAGAATCCATATATTTGTCACTGTAGAAAAAAATGTGTTGCAAATTTCTTGAACCATTTATCACATAAATAGTAAGTTAAAATTTCATTTAGTTGTAATATTTCATTGTTTGTCATATAAGATTTCAAGAGGCAAAAGCTCTTCAATTATTTAGGCCAACCCAGAAGATGATAACCAGATGCAAGTTTCCATCAGTGCTCATGCCATTCATGTTTTCCTCCGAAAGAACTACCTAACTATTCCCAAATACGACTCTGAAGAGTGGGAAGTTTCTGACACCGAAAACACTGATATAACCCTAAGGCTATCTTTGGGATCATGATATTGCGCTGCAAGCATAGGTACCAAAATATAACGTGCTTGGGGTGTTACCATGATTTAGGAACATCCTCTTTCGTCAGTTTGCGCATAACTGCATCAGTCATGTTCGAGGTTATGGTTTTTGTGAAAACTCCCTTTCTGTGGTGGTAATGGAGCACCATGAGGATCATTCAGTGACAACAAAACCATCCATTTCCAAGTGTAAGTTCATGACTCCTGTAATCATATCCGAGTTCGTGGTTTCTGTAAAAGTTTTTGTTCTTAACACAGTCATTTCCGAAAGGAATTTTCCGTTCCCTGTTTCGGTGCCCAAGCTACATCTCTCTATCTGAACAGAGGAACCTACAGAAAGCTGTAAATGAAAACTGAAGAAAACCAATCCGATATAAAATCAGCTAAAAATTTACAGAAATCCGTCCTAAGCGAAATTCCCTATGAAACGAATAAATGATGAATTCAAGCCAATCAAGCAATCCGTCAAAAAGGGGCGATAAACAAACGATGATTAGACAAAAAATAAGTCTAGAACAGGATCGGTATCTACACAGCAGATAGATTATTACCTCGGTGGCCGGATGATGAAATTCACGAGCTGTTCCATGCTGTAGAGGGAATAATACCAACAGTTTCCAAATTGACCTCCCTCCCTCTCCCTCTCAAAATGAACAGAGAAAGGGAGAGATCCAACGAGAAACGAAAACAAAGAAAACAATAAAAAGCAACTAGGGTTCTCAATTCCTCGCCCAGATATTAACAAACAAGAAAAAAAGAAGGCAAAGAGACAGAGAAAGGTAAAGCCTTCGTTCCGCTTTCTCTCTCCTCCCTCCGTCCTCCTTGTAAAAAAACAATATATGAACCTCGAAGAAAAGAGAGAGGGTGCGTAACACCCCAAATCTTCACGGCCGAGAGGAATGTGGGGCCCGAAAACCGGATGACGAGTGGGACCCAGTTGGTAAGAGGGCGCGGAGCTCTGGGTGGTTTCTCGCTGTCGCGGTCGTACCCAACCCCCCCTCTTACTTGGGCCTTGGTTGCTGCCCCGGCCCGTACGATACCCCTCGCCAACAGCCATTTCGTGTTCCGGATCGTGTTCGGGTTCATGACATGCCGTGTCAAATCAAGTTTACCTCAGAAACAGGTCAACTAAACCACCACCTGAGTTTTCTTTTGTGTGTTATTCTTTTGGCAAACACAAAGAGATCGTGTCCAGCTCAGTTTTTCACCTCAAGTATTATGTGGTCATCAATCATGTGCATTTGTTTCAGGTTATTCGTGTCACAAACAAGTTATCCGAAGCCTTAACACATACCAAATATCCATCCTCTTGAAATCAAACTGCCCACCAACAACAATAGTATACAAGCACTGTACCATTGAGCTAATGTTCTAGGTGTAGGCCATCCTGACTTCACCCATTTTTAATGACTGAGAAGAAAGGACATCGATTGTGTCCATATCTAATTTCACTTATAATCTTAATTGTTTTTCTGTTGCAACTCAGGACTGCATCAATTGATAATCGAACTCAGAATTGCTTCACCATGCACAAGAACTCCAAAACCTCGATAAGCACAATAGAATCCTGCGAGGGCAAAAGCACATCCTCGCTCAAAATCACTCCATTCATGACTCATTCCTCTATGTCTCTCTCTTTCACCTTATAGGGAGAGAGAAGGAAGAGAGGGAGTCGATCCGCATTAAGCCAAATGACTACTCCCAAATACAAAGTCACTCGTCTTATATCTTCACTTTCTCTCTCTATCACCCTTAACAGAGACGAGAGAGCGAGGGAGAGAATGCTTAAGAGAGTCCAGAGCGAAGGAGAGAATGAGGAAGAGAGGGAGAGGCTGGAAGCAAATAGCCACCTTTCTCCACCCTCTGTCCACTTGCTTGTAGACATGAATCAGCTTCATTCAAGTCAATTTGGGGCTCATCCAAAATCCAATCAACTATACTACGCCCTCTTAGCCAATAAAACTTGAATTGATTATTGAGATAACCCCTGAGCAGTAAAGCATATTACATGTGAAATATTTGCCTAATGCGTAGTGTTACATGGTGCCCTGTGTGTGTGTGAGAGAGAGAGAGAGACCTAAATGTGAAGAGACAGACCCAAAAAAGAAATGTGTGTGAGAGAGAGTTTTCTTATGGCAATCTTTACATGTTTGTAAGCAAGAGCAAGGTCATGTGCCAAGATAGTAGCATAACAAGCCCAAACATTTTCTATGAAATAAAGCTCCTTGTTAAAGATACAAAATTCAAATTAAATTGTATCTAGAACTTATTTTTGAGCAAATTAACTTGTCAAAAATTTTGTTAAACTAAAAATTTTCAAGTAACAAACTTCACATTACCCCTCCTAACATTGCACAAGAACCTGAGGTACCAAATGTTAAAATTTTAAATATAACAGCTGGCTTCTCTTAGAAAGTATATCTCATTAAATCTAAACAAAATACATGAATGCTCTATATAGACATGACTGGTTCGGAATCAGGTCCAAATTGGAACCGGGCCTGAAACCGGGGACTGCCCAGTTCGATTACGATTGATGGTATTTGAAAACCAACCTGGAAACAGAACTGTTGGTTTCAAACCGCCACTAAATATTGTTTAAATATTTGTTTCCATAACTTATTTTTACAAAATGACCTGTAGCGCAACTGCAGGGCGATTGGTGGGAAGTTCAAGTCTCAAAACTGCTCTTTTTTTGAAAAAAAAAAGTTTTTTAAACTGCACCAATGGTTTTGAAACCAGAAACAAAACCACCAAGAAACTGGAACTGGAACCGGCCTTGGGGAGGTTCAGTTCCAGTTTACAAGTCTAGCTCTATACATTCCAACATATAGACATATCCTAAAATGGCACAACGTTCTAAATACATTTAATCTCTAAACCATGTTAACCTAAGTGCATGTTCTACCAAAACTAAAGTGTACAAGACAACCCATGATAATATATGATTGAGCACAACCACGTTGCTTAATAGGCAGATAATCCCTTCATAAAAAGGCGTCACATAATCCCTTCATAAAAAGGCGTCACATGGGCATTTCAGATATCAATGCATTACAATTACCAAAAATTTACTTAGTTTTATAAAGTTCAAATAAAATCACATCACATCATGTCACATCACATACATGCACACCGATGGAGTTCATAGCAAACAACCTGATGAGTTTTTTTTTTAACAACGGGAGGTCAAACCCGGATATGTAGTTTTTACCAAGTCTACAGGAGTCGTCCGACCCTCATTAATGGTCATGAGTACACGTCTAACATAACTGGATAATTCATATGATTCATTTGCCTTTAGTTAGAATATCCACAATTACTATCACAATCAAATCTTTAAACACTTGCCACACAATAGTGTGATGTGCTTAAAATGATTAATATTTCCTTCTTCTTCTTTTGTTACAAGAGGTCGAAGCCTAACACCCATTCACACATGCATCCATTAGAAGTCGAACTCTCCACCAACAACAATGGCACTAAAGTGTTCTACTGTTGAGCTATCGCTCTGAGTGTTATTTTCGTAGAATTAGGTTGCAGGCTTTTTAACCAACTACAGTATACATTCAGAAATCTCAAAATCTCAACACACAGTATACGGGTATTTAGAGCAATTCAGTTGGAACGTATAAGCTAAAGGAAATGTCAATGCTAGCCGGGCCTCGGATTATGCAAAAGAATCGAGGCCGGGAAGTGATCTGATTTTTATTTAAGGGGAGAAGCGTCTGACAAGCCCCTACCAATTATATTTGATGAGTGCAATATATGTAGAGTGAGAAAGAAGAATATGAGTTATTAGAATTTTTTAATACTAAACCATTCATGTGAATTTAACTTTTAAATTTGAGAGATCGATGTTCGCATAAAAAAGAAAAAGACAAATTACATTTTAGAAATAATTATATGATGTACTTTTTCCTTTATATGACTTTTATCTAAACCACAGATTTCTCGATATGATAGTTGAGACATAAATGAGTGTGTAGCAATTCTCTCTTCCTATATATATATATATAAGCTGATACATGTTGTGAGTATTAGTAAATCTAAACAAATCTCAACCCCACATTCACAACAAACAAATCTCAACCATTTTCTCTTTCTCTTTCAATGTATCTCTCTTTATATATATAAAGACCCATGGGTATCAGTTAGGAGCAATGATTGTTTGAGAATTTCTCCATTACTAAAGCCATGATCCCACAGGACGATGGAGGTGATGCAAGTGGTAGTTCACAACTACAATGGAGAACAACAACTAAGCCTTTTTCTATATTAGATGAGATCGGTTACATGGATTTTTTGTTTTCATATAGTCCTATCACGTGTCATGCTAACTAGATCATTCTTTATTGTTTCTTTCCAACACTTTTGTGGTCATCCTCTTTCTCTTTTAATATTTTCACGATGTAGTTTTTCATATCTTCTTAGGAGAGCATCCTTGAGTCGTCTTTTTACATATCCAAACCATCTTAAACGATTTTTCTTATTTTTATCCTTTATTGGTGTTACTCCCAATTTGTTTCTAATAATCTCATTATGTATATAGTCTTTTCTTGTGTTGCCGCTCATCCATCTCAACATCTTAATTTCTGTTGTAGACATCTTTTATGCATGTTGATGATTATTTGCCCAACACTTAGAACCATAAAACATATCAGGTTTAATTACTACTTTATAATATTTACCTTTCAACTTTAATGATATCTTCTTATCACAAGTACCATGCAGAAATCACTTTAAATTTTGTTGTCACTTTGCTTCAGCATTAATTTCCCATCACTAAGAATTAGAGGCCAAAAGCTTTTCCTTCATGTTATTAATAGCATCCGACAGACTCAAGGTGTGGCGTCATATAGCCCATGGTTAAATATGTAGGCTACAATATATATTACTATGGCGAAGAGACTCCAGAATGGTTTAGGGTGGGGCAAACTATATATTATATATTATAGCCTATTGATCCGCTGCTGGCTATAGACTTTAAGTTGATTCTCAAAATTTGGGGTGAGGTAGATGTCCCACCTCGGCTCAATACAGATCCACCACAGTCTAGCATAATCATATTGCATTAATGACTTTTTTTATTTAATGCAGTCAGAATTGGGAGGATAGAAACGGTGGTCACAACCACAATTAGTGTTAATTCCGACTGTCATATTTTAGTCAGTGGGATCGGTAGATCAAATTTCTTTATGAACATGAGACAAGCAGCACATAGTAGTTCTTACATAGCCCACAGTTAAAACCTTGGGTTGATATTAGTATGTATTATGTAGGGTAGGTTTCAAAATATAAACCGCAAGTGAATTACTTCTCCTCCCTATTCAAATGGAGGTCTGTCTGCTTGAAGTTCTTACGGTCCACATTTAACGGTAAGCTATATTGTTTCGTTCACCCGATTTTGATGTGGACCTGTAAATAGTGGTGGACTCACTTTAAGACGAGGTGAGGCATGGGCCTTATTTAAAATCTGATTTTTTTTTGAGTCCGCCATTGTATATAGAAAATACAAATATTTTATAAACGTAAAATAAAATATGCCAAACCCGTAATACAAGTGTACTTTATCTTCGAAAAAATCTCTTGGTCTGCCACTGTGTATAACATAACAACAACAACAACAACTAAGTGTTTTCTCATACGCCACTGTGTATAACATTGATCCAGAAAAATCAACACAGATAGAACCCAAAATGCCTCTGTGAGTGGCCACCCAGAGTAACACGAGAAAATCGGGTTGTGTCCTGTTGACTCGTATCTGACATCAACACTACCTGAAATACGAAATATCTACCTCAACCATCGCAATACACAATCAGTACTGCATGCAGCTAACATTGGTGTCTACGGTCCACTTCAATGACCTTACAAATTAAACTATGTCATCCCCAATTTTCTGTTTCATAGATTGCCGGAAAATGACAATAGATCTTTCCTTTTCTTTATAGATCTGGTCATTTTCCGGTGAACCATCACGTAAAAGATGGGTCGGAGTTGATAGGTCGTGGAACAATGCGTTCGGGCCAGACCACTAAGACATTTTTCCCACTGGTAACGATGGCCGCACAATACAAGATTTTGGCCATTTATCTCCTTTAATTGTCTGGAAAATGGCCAGACTAGGTGGTTTAATTGGTGGGTGTTTGTAAAGGGTTCATCCAACACCCCTTAAGGAAGGTCTTGAGTTCGAATCTTGTGAATGGAGAAAACCACACCGGTAGAGCTTTACCCACAATAGCGGGCTGACCCAACTCAAACCGGATTAGTTGTTGTCCTTGTGAGCTTCGGGATACTTGACTGAAAGGCCACTTGGTTTCTTTATGCATTCAGTATCCTTGCGTTGAAATAGTAAAATGATAAACCTTATATTTATAGAAATGTTCAATTTTTAAAAAGAGTATTTCTTTGAAAATGATGTCTTAAATTTAGTTGATGATACTAGATACTCGTTCATGATTAATATTTCTTGATCTAAAAATTTGATAAACTTTATATTTATAGAAATGTTCAATTTTTAAAAGAGTATTTCTTTGAAAATGATGTCTTAAATTTAGTTGAAGATACTAGATACTCGTTCATGATTAATATTCTTGATGATGACGTAGATCAGGATGAGGATCAAGAAATTCATCATGATACCTTTCCGTTCAAGAAATATTGTTACACAATTTGAAAGATATTATACTACACGAATTGTATAACCTAGTAAGGAATCAGTGCCCCTTGAAAGATTTATTTCTTATAAAACTTTTTCACCATCACATAGAGCTCTATTGATCACCTTTTCTAGCATTAGCAAACCTAAAACATTTAAGGAAGCTTAAGTTTCTCATAATTAGATTAATGCTATGAATGAGGAGTTGGATGCCTTCAACAAAGCTCAAACCTAGAAAATAATTAGCAAACCTAAGACCAAAAAGCGTGTTTACAAAATTAAGATAGAAAGATATAAAACTCGATTAGTTGGAAAGGAATATTCATAAGAATGTCATAAATTATAAAGAAACTTTTGCCCTAGTTGCAAGGATCATTTCAGTAAGAACTCTTATAGCCATTAGTGTAATTAAAAATTATAATATTTTTCAAATGGATGTTAAGAATGCATTCTTTAATGGATGGTTAAAAGAAGAGGTCTATATGAATCCCTCACCTTATTTTTCTATTCCAAACAATAAGGTTCTTCATATTAGAAAAGCTTTATATGGTCTCAAACAAGCTCTAAAGGCTTGGTTCGATAAATTAAGTAAGTTTATGGTTAGACATTGTTTTAATGCATGTTATATTGACACTGCATTGTTCATAAGAAAGATTGTTGCATGTATTGTGATACTTTTGCTATATGTCGATGATAAGATCATCACAGGAGATGATGATATAGGCATTTAATGCATGAATGCGAATCTTGGTAAGAAATTTAAAATTTAAGTTCTTGGTCTACTACGTTGCTTTCTTGATATTGAGGTAACACAAAATGATAAAGGTATGTTTTGTCTCAAACTAAGTTTGCACATGATATTGGTATCTGATGAGGGTTGACATATGATAATATAGTGGGAACACTAGAGGTGCTTAATTAGAAAATGAAACATGTGGATGGAGAACCACTTGTAGATCCCACCCCATATCGACAAATGGTTGAGACCTTGACTTATCTAATTATCACTTGCCCTGATATCACTCATGTTATTCACACAATAAGTCAATTTCAACATGCATTTACTATAGTACATATGAGTGTTGTCATGCATATGATTATATATGTCACAAACACCACTAAAAAGAAAGTTTTCTTATCTTCTTCATTTTCAACTAATCTAATTACCTATATTGATGGTGATTGAGGTGGTGATGTTAATGACAAATACTCTACAACAAGTTACACATTATTGTATTTTTGAAAACTGAACCAAACCGATAAACCATATTTATGGAAAATTGTAAACCCAAACTGAACTGATTTTGACTACAATCGGTTCGGTTATCTGCTTGTTAGCCCGTATCGCCATTTATTTATGGTATTGAAGGAGACATCTTGCCTAACTGGTTTGGCTGAGGTTGTGCAAGGATACCAAACCATTTGCGAAAACATTCTCGAACAAAGGTTGTTTAGTTAGCTTTGGGTACTGGGGGGCTTCCACCTACACCACCACTAAGTGAAAAACAAAAACAAATTTTATAAAAAATAAACTTTGATATTGCTCTTCAAGTAAATAAAGCATATTAAGCTATGCTATTTTTTAGATACAATGTTTTACATTTACAACCATAAAATTGTTAAACCTTCAATGGAGTTCATTCTAACTAAAATTTAACAAGTACTATGTCATATCCGAAATTTCTTCCAAACAATATTATAGTATTAGATGCAATCTTATATAATTTTGTATATAATGATTTGTAATATTAAAAAAGAATTAATAGATGTATTTGAACCCTCATCATATTAAGATCCGACTCCTGTTTTTACAAATATTTGTTAAGAAAGAAGAGAAAAACCGATAAGAACCATGGAGATTTATCGTGTTAAATTAGAACCAAATGTGTTTCCAAGACCTTAAAATCTCTCCTTGCTTTTGCCCTTCTTAAGAGGATCGTCGAACAAATTTTCAGTTTTTTGGATCATAATCCAAATTCTTCCTAGTAAGTTTCCGACTTGGATTAGAAGCTAGATAGAAGAAATACTGAACCTGGATCCAAATAATTGTTTCATTTTGTTCGAGACTCGAGTTGCAGTTTTTGAGCATTTTGAAATTTGAATTACGCTGGTTTAGAAAATTCGAAAACATTTGTGCATGATTTTAAATATGGTGTATGGATAGGGGCAGAGAGAAAATTCTTGTCTTTTCATGCTATACTATAACAGTATATTTAAGACATGGACCCCGTAAGAAAAGTATGTGCATTGTCACACGAATTGACCAAAGTAACCACCCTTTCGGCGCGCAATCGGTCCTCGTTCCTTGCTCCGCCATGTAGGGTTTAACTCAATTTTTTTAATCTGTATCCGAACATAATGTCGTTGGTTCTTTTTTTCTGAAGCTTGGATGATCAAGTTTTAAGAGGAACGATGGTTGGATTATTTTCAGGATGAAGTGTTGATTGCTGGATTTGGTAGGAAAGGCCATGCTGTCGGAGATATCCCCGGAGTCCGATTCAAGGAGGTGAAGGTTTCTGGCGTTTCTTTGCTGGCCCTCTTCAAGGAGAAGAAGGAAAAACCCAGGTCTTAAGTCGGCCTTATTCTTGTTTCTGCAAGCGTAAGACAATTTTGAGGTGCATGTTCTTCGAATTAGGACTTCAAACTGTTCTCCCTTGTTATCACTTGATCCTAGGATTGTTGAACTTGTGAGCTTTATGGTTTTGAGAGATATGAACTTCTCTTTCTATGTTTATCAGCCGTCTGAATGCTATCGATTTCTATCTTTCGAATACGATTTCAATGCTTTTGTTACAGATGAGACTGGCTTATTTTTGGCTGACCTAACTGTCGTGTTCTTAGGTTATTCTAGAAAGAGAAAACGTAGACATTTTCAAACTTGTTTATACTAGTAAAATGTGTTACAGGCCATTCTCGGCTGAGGTAACGGTACCGTTACATGAGGATAGGGTTAGATCGGTTACGGTCATCCGTTACAGATGCTTCTGAAAAATACAGAAACAAGTAAAGAAAATGCCAGAACCCTGTGGAAACCTGGTGTCCATCACCCGCATCTCATTCTGCTGCAAGCTGTATCTCATTCCGGTGCAAGAGAGAGCTGCTCATCGCCAGTCAGCCATCACCAATCATACAAAATAAGGGAGGGGGAATAGTAAGAAAAAGGAAGAAGGAAAAACAAAGAAGAAAAAAAATATATATAGGGAAAAGTTTAAAGGAGAAGCCGCTGCAGCAGTCGGCAGAGCCGCAACAGACTGGTGAAACAAGACCAAGACCGAACGACCGAAGCGAGAACAACCACGACCAAGGCCATAACAAGCCAAGGACCGAGTAGGCCGACCATAACAATCCAAGGCCCGAGCGACAAAACCCAGGGCGGCAGTCCGACAAAGCCATAAAGGAAAAACCCAAGGCGGCAAGCCAGCAAGGCCACAGAGGGAACGCCCAGGGCGACAATCCAACAAAAAAAAGAACGGTAGACCAAACAGACTGAGTGGCTGGAAAAGAAGATGGCAAGGACACCGACAGCCGAGGAGCGACCGAAGAAATGCCCCGGAAACACCCCTCCAACCCCTCCAACCCCTCCTTTCTCCCTCTTTCTCTTCTCCCCTCTCTGTATTTTCTGTTTTTCCTCTCTTGTAACATTTTAACAGTGTTTTAAGTGTCCTGAAAGGGGGGGAAATTTTTTGAAATCCACGGTTTTCGAAAATCGTCTCGAAGAACGTGGAAAAAAGTCAAAACTGTTCCTGTTCGATTTTGGATATTATGCAGTTGCCATTGGCCAAAATTACCCTTTTGTCCAGATATTTTGGGTAAAAAGATTCTTTTGCCCTTATTGAGCGAAAAGTTAGATTTACCCTCTGGCCGTTTGTGAAAATTACCAAATACCGTAGATGTCATTTTACGTTTTTAACCTTCCTGGTTTGGATAATTTCAATTCTACCATCCAGCCAAAAAGACAGATTTATCCCTGTTCTTTTTGAAAAATTATTAGTTCGCCCTGGGGGTTAAAATCATAATTTTAACCCCGATCAATTGCGAATTTTATAAGAATACCAAATAGTAATTTTACAAGTTTGTCCTTATGGTTTTACAAAATTACAAAAAGAGGACAAATAGATAAAATTATAGTTTTGTCTCTTGGTATCCTTTTAGGGGCATAGAGACAGAAAACCCCTTAGAAAATTTTTTGAAAAGATTATTTGTTATATATCAAGCATCACTTTAACATGTTTCTTGCTATGTGTGCCTGCGTTTTTGTGTTGATTTTCTTTTTAGACCGCTTTATTGTTATTTTTGCCAAACACATAAAAATGAGTTCTAGGATATGTGTGTCGGAATTGACAAAAACAGAAAAGCTGAATGGTTTGAACTTTCAGACATGGAAGAGAAAAATTCATTTGACTCTAACACTATAAGGTGTAGAGTATGTTTTAAAGGAAACCGTGCGTCCTTCACCCCTAGAGGCAAGTGAAAAACAGTTAGAAATGTATAAAATATTTCTAAAAGACGATACCATAGCAAAGACAATCATGTTAACTTACATGGAGGATGACCTGATTAGGGTCTTTGAAGAATTTGAGATCGCAAAAGAGCTGTTTGACTCATTAACAGCTAAATATGATGCAACTGTTAAATTGCATGTGCAATTGCTACTACAAAAATACAATTCTTTCAAGATGAAAGAAGGAGAAAATGTAGTAGAGCATGTAAATCACATGCTAATAATGGCTAGAGATTTAGCTGTAGCAAAATAAGTTATCCTCGAACCGATGCAGATATCAACTATATTAAACAGTCTACCCCCGTCATGGAACATGATCACCACTACCTTAAGACTAGGGTCAGAAATCAACATTTCTAAGTTGCCCCTCAAGCTAGCAATAGAGCAAGAATATATGCTCAAAAACAAGAAAGAGAAATTGTTAGTGGTTCAAGATGAGTTAGCGTCTAGCTTCAAGTCCAACCAGAAAAGAAACCAAATAAAAAGTTCGGCAATAATAATAAGAAAGACGGTCAAAATTTTAAGAAATCGTAAGAAGGCACTTCTCGGGTCAAGTGTTTCAACTATGGAAAGATGGGATACTACAAAAGGGATTGCTGCAATAAGAAAGGTGGAAGAAACAACCCACAGCGCAGATAGTCGGAGAAGCATGATATAATCTGCGTAATTTCAGAATGCTTGTATTTGGACCGCCCAATGACAGGTTGGTGTATAGACTAAGGAGCTAAAAGACACATCTCGAAAACCAAGGAAGGGACAATGGACATGAAGGAATATCAACCCGGAGAACATCGTGTGTATATGGGAAACAATACTTTTTCAGATGTTTTGGGTGGTGGATCATTCAGAATATATGTACAAAGCAAACCAATTGTACTGACCGATGTGTTAATTGTGCCATCTATAAGGCGCAATCAGGTCTCGATCCTTGCCTTAGTTAAGAAGGGTTTTGAAGTTAGGTTTATTCCTAACAAGGTGACTGTGGGCAAACATGGGAGAATCTTGTTCTTAAGAGAATTTGATGTAGAACAAGGACTGTTCAAATTGTCTGATAATGAAAGTTATCCATCTTCTGCTTATATTAAGAATGCCTTTACTGTTGATGTGAATATGTGGCATAAACGCCTAGGGCATATAAGTGTAGAAAAGTTGAGGAAATTATCCAACTTTGACTTATTGCTTGAATTTGAGAAAAAAACTTTCAACAAGTGTGAAGCTTGTATACAAGAAAAAATGATAATAAGTTTTTTCCAATGAAACAACAAGGGCAATAACCCTGTTGTAAATTATTCACACATATTTATGTGGACCTTTTAAAGTAAAGACACATCAGGAAAAGGGTTATTTTATAACCTTTATCGATGATTACTCTAGATACATGTATATATATCTTTTGGCACATAAATCAGAGACACTTGATGCTTTTAAAGAATATAAGCAAGAAGTAGAAAATCAGCTAGGGCATTCGATCAAAGTCTTAAGATCAGACAGATGGGGTGAATATACCTTAGCAGAATTCTTGGAATTTTGCAAAGACTTTGGTATTGCTAAACAAAATACAATGCCCAAGACACCTCAACAAAATGGTGTAGCTGAAAGATACAATAGAACTTTGCTGAATATGACAAGATCAATGTTGATTGATGCCTCTCTTCCAAGGGTATTTTGGGGAGAAGCAGTAATATAGCTGTTTACATACTCAACAGAGTACCATGTAAAGCTATATTCACTACACCATATGAGATGTGGTTTGGAAGAAAACCCAACCTAGGTCATCTCAGGAGGTGGAGATCTATTGCACACGTAAAGATAGATAAGCTAGACAACAGGTCCTTTAGATGTATATTTATAGGATATCCTAAAGGTTCAAGAGGATATCGATTTTATCATAAGGACCACGGTCTCATTGAAAGCAAAGATATTGAATTCTTAGAAGATACGATTATCAAACTTATCTTGCAAAAGAAGTGTGTAATTTGGTAGATTTGGATGAGTTGACTGATAACTTGACTTATCAGCAAGCAATGAACTCATCAGAAGCAACAAATTGGGAGAAAGCCATGGATGAGAAAATTAAATCCATTGAGAAAAATCAAGTCTGGGAATTGACTGATTTGCCAAAAAAGAAAGCTATAGACTATAAATGGGTTCTGAAAAAGAAATATAAGGTCAATGATACAAGCAACAAGTTTAAAGCGAGGTTGGTTGCAAAGGGTTTTTCGCAAAAAGAGGGGATAAATTATGTTGAGACATATTCCTCAGTTGCGAAATTTGCATCCATACGGATAATCCTGGCAATATCTGCATACTATGATTTGGATTTACATCAGTTAGATGTAAAGACAACTTTTCTAAATGGAGATTTAGAAGAAATCATATACATGCAGCAGTCTGAAGGATTTGTGGTTGAAGGCGAAGAAGATAAAGTATATAGGTTGAAAAAATCTCTATATGGCCTGAAATAGTCACCTCGTCAATGGTATTTGACTTTTCAAAATGCCATTATAGAACTTGGGTTTGTGGCTAACAAACTTGATCACTGTGTATATGTTTGGAACAATGGGAGCCACTTTGTCATCTTATCATTGCATGTTGATGACATATTGTTGACTAGAAACGACAATAAGATGATTGTCAAAACCAAGTCATGGTTAAACTCCAAGTTCGAAATGAAGGATTTGGAGGAAGCATCCTATATCCTGGGTATAAAAATCTCTCAAGATAGAGGATCTAGACTCTTATGCTTGAGTCAGGAGAGATATATTGACTATATACTCAAGAAGTTTAAAATGGGTAAATGCAAGTCTGCAGATAACCTGTTGCAAAAGGGGTTAAATTAAGTAAGGCTGATTGTCCTAGTGAAGGAGACAATAAGCCTAATGTTCCTTATGCACAAGTTGTTGGCAACTTGATGTATGCTATGTTGTGTACAAGACCTGATATCAGCTTTGATGTTAGTCTTGTCAGTAGATATCAAAGTAATCCTGGTTGGCAACACTGGGTAGCTGTGAAAAGGATTCTAAGATATCTGAAAGGAACAAAGGACTTGAAACTGTGTTTTCAAGCAGATGAACTGAATGTGGTAGAATACTCAGATGCTGACTTTATTGGGAGCAAAGATGACAACAAATCAACCTCTTGATAAATATTCTTATTTGGAGGTGGTGGTGTTTTTTGGGCATGCAAGAAACAGGGTTGTGTAGCGTTGCATACACAGGAAGCTGAGTATGTTGCTTGGTGTATGACTGCAACAAGTGTTGTCTGGATAAGCCGCTTCATACGAGATTTGAAGTTGGAGATATCAGACGAGCCAGTGGTTATCTATTATGATAACAACACAGCAATTACTCTTATTAAGAGTGGAGCAGATTGCTCGAAAAGCAAGCATATAATTGTAAAATACCACTATGTTCATGATATGGTTATGAGAAAGGAAATATCCATCTCATACATGCCAACGGATGACATGTTGGTAGACCCCTTGACAAAAGGTATAACAGAGGAACTCTTCTCAAAACATGTTAGAAACATGGGTTTGAGATATGTTTGATTGTTGTATAGGTAAATAACCATACAATGGACATATTTGTTGTATAGGTAAATAACCATACAACAGATGATTTGTTGTGTAGGAAAATAACCACACAACAGGTTCTGATTGCGAAAGTAATCAGGAATCGACATAACTAGGGAAAACCCCTGAAAAGTGGGAGGAAAACCAGTATGTCGATACACTTGGCTCGAATGACCAAGTGGGAGATGTTAGAGAAAGTGGCCATTTTAGGCTTAGGTAATGGCTGGACTGGCCATCCAGTCCGTTACCTAAGGATAGGGCCAGATCAGTAACGAACAATTGTTACCGAGATTTCTGGTAACGGTCATCCGTTATAGCTTCCAGACGAGGGAAGCCACAGGTGGATAAGCACGATGAAGGGGGAGCACCTACCTATAAAAGGCAGGCATTACAGACACACCAAGATAGAACTGTGAAAAATACAAAAACGAGTAAAGAAAGAGTGTGTATCTTCGTCTGTGCGAGAACCCTATGTGGGAACCTCGTATCCATCACCCGCATCTCATTCCGCTGCAACAGAGAGTTGCTCACCACCAGTCGGCCATCACCAGAATCTGGTGAACAGGAAGAAGGTAGCGATCATCCTCTTCATGAAAGTGGTTGTGCTAGTGATCATCCTCTTCATGAATGTGGTTGTGCTATTTTGTCTTCACCTTAGCTACCAGCGAGAGAGAGAGAGAGAGAGAGAGAGAGAGAGAGAGAGAGAGAGAGAGAGAGAGAGAGAGAGATGGTCATCCTCTTCATATCATCTGAACTATTTTTCCGTGTCAAGATGAGGGAAGGGAGTGTGTATGATTCCTAGTCTTTTTGTTTCCTCTTTGGTGGCAAAACTGCAGTTCATCCTAATGCACTGGCCGGTCAAGAACAAGTGTTGGCATGAGAACCCCAAAATGAGAAGTATATCGATCATGAAACATCTGGAAACCATGCAAGGGGTTCTGCTTTTGAGAAACTTTTCCTGTTTTTGGACACCGAAGCTTATAAGTTCATTACACATCTTGAAATGGGGAAGTGTTGAGGAGGCTTATCATGACAAAATACAATGCCTTCGTTCGTGCTGTTCTAAATCGACTAATAGGATTTCCTATACCTCGCGGGGCTCGATGAAATCAAGATCCAATGGAGCAATAATTGGAACACAACGAATCATATTCATATCTGAAATAGGTCGGTTGATCTTTACCAAAAAAAAAAAATGGTCTTTCATTGCCGTTAGCTACACATGTTGGATTTAGTTTCAAGATTTCGCACCCAGATCCAAATTCATGTCAGACCATACAAGATATCGTTTAGTTGAATTCAGTAAAGCTAATTTAACATAACCACTAGCTAACACCCAACTTATCAAAGGAAGTCTACCATGCATGATCTGGGCTAATTCATGAGATAACTTGTGCTCATATACCTAACGGACAATTTATTTTAAAAATGTTCTTAAGTTGCTTGATATTTCAAAGACCCCGAGGTCAATCATAATGAGTCGAGTTCTATCGTTTTTGCTTGCTGAAATTGTGTTTAAGCTCTTGGTTTGGGTTTTCTTTAGATTGTTCTGTTCAAAGCAATATTATGATATAGCTCAAGAAATATGTATACCTCACTTGTAAATGATCTACTATAAATATCAGTAGTAAATAGAAGTTTTATACGAGTTTGCTACTTTGCAATAAGAGCAATGCCTTTTCCGATGAGCTGCTCACGTCCACCTGAGTTGAAAGCAAATGCTTCATGTTTATCTAGCTCGGTGAAGAACATGAGTGGGATATGAACGAACTCGGAACGAGTAAAACCGAACCGATCAACAAGTGGCTTGGTTTGTTTTGCGGCCCTGCTCGATTTCAAATGGGCAATTCTAAGTTCAACCAAATGCTGGAACCGGAACCAAACTGACTCCTTTGGGTTTGGTTCCGGCTTCAAACCGAGTCCAATTTTGGTTAAAAAAGTTAAGTGGGATTTTAAACCGGAAAGGAGCTATTTGAGGCTTGTGCTTCCAGTGTCGTTCCATTCTCCAGTAGGTAGAATAGGAACCAGACCATGGGGTCTCTGTTCTGGTTCGGTTACGGTTCCTGAGTTTCACGGGCGGTTTGATTCTGATTTAATCCGCCGGGCTGAGTGGGAACCGGCACGTTAGAAAAAATGTGAGGTCACGTCCTAATTTCATAAACAAGAAACCTGGATATGAAATACAGCAAACTATGAGACCTTAATCGGAAATTTCCCTTTATTTTTCAAGTCCCAGTTCTCTCATTTCGTGGTGGGTTTGAGCACAGTGGCAGCAGCGGCAGACAGGGGAGTGCGGTGCGACCGATCGATCGAAGATGAGCGGAAGTGGGAAGAAGGCGGTGGAGGTGGCGGCGAAGGCCAGAAAAACCATCGATTGGGATGGGATGGCCAAGTTTCTGGTCACCGAAGATGCCCAGAGGGAGTTCGCCAATCTCCTATGCGACGAAATCAACCATTCTCTCCAAACCAAATACAGCCAGGTTCATCCTCATCCTTCTCTTCCGTCAAACCCCATCATTCATCCCTGCTAGTGATCGTTTTTCTAGGGGTTCCCATCAATCAATGACATGCCGATTGGGTCTTTCTTCTCTGGATCGATCGATAGGGTTGCTTTGTACCTATTTTAGGCTTAGGGTTTTTGGTTATCTATCACCATATTTCTTGCATTTTTTCAAGGCTTCCTTAGATGCATTTCTTATAGGTCGAATTGATCCACATTAATCCTACGTCGAATAGAAACGGCGTTTGCTTGGGGAGTATGATATGTTGAGCGCAAATGATTATGCGTATATGCAAGAAAAAGTTGGTGCCTTTCTCCAGCTTTCTATAGGAAAGAGTTTTTGCTTAGATGCACCCGTTTGCTTACGTTGCGCTTAGATTGGCATGAAACTTGGGGAATTTAATTCAGGTTGAGCAACTAAAATTATCGTGCTTAAATTTCAATAAGCAATGGTAAGTTTGAATTCTCAATCCTTTTGCATTGCCTGTTTATATTTTTGCACCTCCTCACGTAGGAATCCCCACTCTCCACTGGTAGAAAAGCTCATAGTTAGGCATTGGTGCCGGTGGTGTTTCAATAATTAGGAACGTCAGTGGATAAAATGCGTTTTTAAATTCTTAAGAACTCTTAGCATCAGTAATTCATACGATGAAGTGAACCCTGAGAATTTATGGGAAGGCACCCTTAGAGATATAATGAGCGGAGGAATACAGACATAAAATGACAAGAGTTAGCTCCAGTATGGTTTCAACTTTTGATCACAGAATAGAATCGAGATAGTAAGATTGAGGTGTAAAGAGAGCTTCTTGTTCACCATCCGACTAGATGTAGTAAACATAAATAATTTGTAGTTAAGATGACAAACAAGCTTGTTAGAAACAAAAATAGGCAAAAAAGATATATATGAAGGCAAGAGTCATACATAGTTCGATACTCCTGGACCGATGGTGTCACAGTTGTTTCTTAAAAAGATCCAGAGAGTGGACTGATTGAATCAAGTCCAACAACAACAACTAAGCCGTTTCCCATACTAGATGGGGTCGGCTATGATTGAATCAAGTCCAATTGGAAAATTTTAAATTAATAGAATTGAAAATTAGAATTGATACTAATAGATGTAAAACCAATTTGAAGTATGAAAATTAATTGAAATTAGATAAAGAATAGGTTTTGGTTCCTTGCAGTGTCTTATTCATATGGATCCCTCATCGTTTGACTCCGCCGGTATCATACTGTGCTTATCAACACTTATCCTAAGCATCATTTTTTAGATAGAAAACCAAAACGGAAGAATATCACGATCCACTCTGGTGAGTGGAAAAAATCTGACAGGAGCCGGGTATCTCCAATATGAAACCCTTTAGCTCTGAAATTGAAATGCTTATCTGTTGATTGTGTGAACCATGCATCTATAACCGCTAGGGCAACATGCAAATTCCAAAACAATCGTTGATACCAGAAATCAAAGAATGCCAATAAAAAATTGGGTCGATTTGATGAACTGATGGCAGAAACTAAGAACAAGATGGGAGAAATTCACAAAGGTGAACTTAAAAAGTTAGATAATCTGTTGACCAGTCAAATAGAACGAGTTGATGAAGATGAAATTGAGGATACGGATTGCCAAAAGTGGAGGGAAAATTAGGCAGGTATAAAAATTCCCAAATTTGTGGACACTGTGACTCCTCAGTACAAACCTAAGTTTGATGCCTTGGTAAGAGTATATGACTAATTAAACAAGGAAAAGAAAAGGGATGCCTCTAGATCTTTAATTATATTCTTTTGTTATTCCATTTGCAAAATTTGGATACCCCGCTGCATTAGTTAGTGATGACATTTCTGCTCATGGTAGTTCTACTTCTACCCAAAAGCATTCTCTCCCTATTTTCTTATCTCAGAAAGAAGAAGAAAAATACATACTTTGAGCATGTGCTGTGGTGATATCTTTAGCTGCTTTTTTCTCCTCAACGCACTGCAGCAAGAATAGCGTTCCTTTTCATCATTCTGGATATGATTGTCTTTGTTGATTTTATCTGGTTAATAATGGTGGTTCCTTTTATTTTTCTCAACTGAATGGAGTCAGTCATGAGATTCTAAGATGCTTTTGCTTACATTCCGTGAATGCAGCAAACTTGGTGCACATTTCCACATAAATGATATTTCTTTATCTACCCTTTCATGCTCATCTTGCATTTGATCCAGGTGCAGCAAACTATGCTGAATTGTTGTGCATTTTCATGAGAATGATCATTTGCAAACCACTTTGTGTTCTTCACCATGTCAAATGAGTACTAAGAGAATATCAATGGAAGGTTTTATGTAGAGATGAACTAGTAACATAGTTTGTGTGAAGTGGAGGTCTCTTTGTTATCTTTTTATTGCCAAAACCAAACCAAAGCCAAGCCTTTTTTCACACTAAGTGGGGTTGGCTATAAAGTCGCCATTGAGCTTGATCTTGTCACATTAGCATTCAACTCCAAGAAAGCTGCATTTTACTAGTTATTGTTTTCTTCTATTTATGTGAAATTATGTTGCCTGCTCCAGTGTTATCCGTATCACATCGTATCATATGATACGGTGCAATACGTATCGTATCGTGGGCCACCACGATACAATACACCTAAGGGTATCGCATTTGCGATATTATCGCACCGTATCGCCCGTATCGTATGCCAGGGTCCCTGGCCAAATCGAAACCCTCGTTTTTCGTGTGTTTCCTCTCTCTCTTAAACTTTCTTAAGAACCGTTTTTCGCCTTCTTGGTGTTCAAGGCTCAAAAACCATGCTCTACGGTGTTCGTGCAAGCCTCATATCTCGGATTTAGGTATATTTTTAGTGTTTTTCTTTATTTTTTCCTTTTTATTTGTTGTTTTTTTGTTTTTTTGTATTTTTCTTTTTCTGAATGACAAAATATGAAGTTATTAAGTGTGTGGATATGATTTTTATTGCATTCATGAAGTGGGAGACACTCTATTTAAGTGTTATTTGACGATTGGGGATTTACGAAGTGCTTTTATTTTCAGGTTTTTTATTGAATTAAAGTACTAAATTGAGATGACAGGAAGGGCTGTTAGAGACTCCCATTTTAAGTCTGGTGATCCGGCATGGCAGTGGGGTACACCAGTTCAGGGTTCTAAATCAAAGATCAGATGTTTATTTTGTGAGAGGGTGGTTAGTGATGAAATTTCACGGTTAAAACACCATATAACAAGGACTAGGAAAGAAGTTGTTCCATGCACAGGCTGAGTTAGAAGTTTACCAGAAGGTATTAAATGGCAATCTGCAGCTGATTGAGAGTATACAGGAAAGAAGACAACAAAAGGATGATTTGGAGATGTTTAAAGAAGATGATGATGCTATTGGATTTGGATTCACTAATAGTTTGCCTTCAGATAATAGAACAGAAATTGGTAGTAGTAGTTCACGAGCACCTAGTAGGAAAAAGAGGGTTGCTGAAGACTTTGGAGGTGGTAGAAGAGGAAGTTTAGGAAGGAGTAGAGGAAGAGCTTCTTCTAGTATACATTCATTTTTTTCTCCTTCTACTACACCTGGTGCTCAACCTGAAATTCATGCTGCTATGGCTTTAGAACAGTTGCATGATTAAGCAGACCTTGTAGCGGGCAGATGGTTTTATGATGCATGCATTCCATTCAATGCAGCAAACAATTTTCATTTTCGAGCAATGACAGATGCAATTTCTAACATTGATCCAGGATACAAGATGCCCTCCTATCAGAAGTTGAGAGGAAAGATCTTAGATAAGACCGTCATTGAAGTGCAAGAATATTGTTTGACATTGAGAGAGTCATGGAAGAAGACAGGTTGCACTATCATAGCAGATAGATGGACAGAAAGGCGAGGAAGGACCTTGCTAAACTTTCTTATATACTGTCCTAAAGGACTTATGTTTTTGAGATATTTAGATATGTCAGAGGAGAGGCACACTGCGAATATTTTATGAGAAGAATTTGATAAGGTTATACAAGAGGTTGGGCTAGGGAATGTAGTACAATTGATTACAGATAATGCAATGCAGCTAACTACAAAGCAGTTGGGAAGGAGTTAGCTGATATTTATGGGACTTTCTACTGGACACTATGTGCAGCTCATTGTTTAGATCTCATCATTGAGGACATTGGTGAAATGGATGAAATAAAGGTAGCAACTGAGTGTTGCCAAGATATTACAAAATTCATTTATAACTATGCATTTGTTTTGTGAATGATGAGGAGATATACAGAATATGCAAAGCTTCTTCGAACAGTTGCAACTCGGTTTGCAATAAACTTCTTATCTGTGAGACAGAAGCAAGCATTGAAGAGAATGTTCTCCTCAGATGAGTGGCAACAATTTGCAGAGTTGTTTCAGAACAGAAGAAATAGAAAGCTGAATGAGATTTTCGAGACAATCTTTAGGGGTACATTTTGGAATACATGTGTTAGACTGTTGATGATTACATGTCCTTTAGTAAAGGTTTTGAGATTGGCTGACAGCGATGAGAAACAATCTATAGGCTACCTTTATGAAGCCATGGATAGGGCAAAAGAAGCCATAAAAAATAATTTTAATGAAAAAAAGAGAGATTATGTGTCCGTGTGGAAAATAATTGATAATAGATAGAATAAACAATTGCATCAATCTATTCATGCAACAACTTATTATCTAAACCCATCATTTAGGTACTCAGCAACCTTCAAAAGGGACAGTGAGGTTAATCGAGGAATGATTGATTATATTGATAGATTAGTCCTTGATGAGAGCATAGTATATGCTATACATCGAGAGATGGAGATTTATGATAATGCTCTTCACTTGATGGGTTTGGCTGTAGCAATTCGCAACTGCACTACTATGCGTCTAGGTAAATTGTTTATCTTCATATTTAAGTTTCTTAAATCAATTATTCTTATATTATTGTGGATTATGTCTCTAATGTGTCTTTTTCTACAAATGTTTGGTGGAATAGGTTTGGAACTGATTGTCCGAACCTTAGGGATTTTGCAGTGAGAGTTCTGAGCAAAACCTATAGTGCAATGGGTTGGAAAAGGAATTGGAGTGTCTTTGAACACATCCATACAAAGAAGCGCAACAGGTTGGAACATAAAAGACTAAATGATTTAGTTTTTATTCATCGTAACATGCGCTTTCGTGAAAGGTAATATTGTATTACTTAAATGTTCAATTCAATAATTTGTTTAACTTCAATTGTTAATATTATTTACTAAATGTTTATCTTTGTTTGTTGTATGCAATTAAAAAAAGTAAATAGACAAGAAAGCCAATTTGATCCAATAAGTTTGGATAATTTTGACATATTAGAAGATTGGATTATAGAAGACAGTGAAGAAAATGCCCTCATAACTAAAGAAGTCATTACATGGATTAATTTGGAAGGACCGCAACAACAATATCAAGGAGATGAAGAATTTGATTTCTAAGGAGAAGGTGTTGCTGCTGCTGATGATGAGGATCTCTAGTAAGGAGAAGATGAAGATTATTTAATTGATGATCCTGATTATAATTTGTGAAATGTAACTATATTTCATTTTTTTTATTCAAAATATGTAAATTTGGATGCAATTGTTTAATGTTGAATGCTCAATCTGAACTAAACTTTACATTATATGAATTTAAAGCAATTACCAATTTTTTCCTGATTTTTTTTAATTTTTTTTTTTCGGATTTTTACTAATTTTTATTGATTTTTTAATTACTTTTTGTATTATTTTAATATTAAAGTACGATACGCTCGTATCGTGGAGCCCAGCGATACGTGTCAGACAACACTGGTTTTCTCTGCAACTAGTAGAACTAAAAGAGTAAAAGAGGCAGAGGAGAAGTCACTGAAGGAATGTGAGGGATTGGAGAAAGCTATTGCGAAGGTGCAAGAGTTAAACGTTAGTAATCAAGGACCAACAACAGATACTATTTTATTCTTCCTCGTAGAAGAAGATCAGCACCATGACAGCAAACAAAAATAGGGGTGTGGGACCCATGTGCCAACTTGATTCCAATCCCTTCCTGAATCAATTGATAGTCGTCGAACAAGTCTCTTATGCCCACCATGTGGTCTGTTGTGCCGTAATCAACTACCCATATTCTAGAATAAGATGAAGGATTATTACCTAATGTCATAAAAGAGATGAAGGATTATTACCTAATGTCATAAAAGAGAGGGATACGCCATGGTAGCCTTTGAATCACCTACAAAAGAAGTCGATGCATTATTTGATTCAATTAATCTAGCTTTAAGTTCTTCAATTTCCTTCTTCATATTAGCCGACACATTAATTTTCATATTTTGTTTCTCAACTTGATCACTAAAATATGCCTTGTTTGGTTTGTTCTGATTATAGTTAGGCCTACCCACTAATATGTTTGGTTTTTCCACCATGCGAGCAGTTCAACTTATCTTTTTCATCTTAATTAAACTGAAATATGCCTCTACTGCGACCTCCATATCTACCTCTGTCGCAAAATCCTGAAGTAAAAAGCTGGATTTCTACCCACAAATGGAGTCTGATCTTGACTTTCTTTTCTAATTGCTTCTTATCTTCTTCCAGCAAGAAAAGAGAATAAACTATAATCAATGATGGAAGTTCTTCTCTGCTTCGAATATTATTTTTTATTGCCTCATACTCAAAAGAGATTTCCATAAAAAAAAACTTTTCGTTCTTCAAATTTATCGGTCCTTTCCCTCGTACAATTTTGGCATGTAGTTGGCTGGAGAGGTGGATGTTGGAGTCCATTATACCGGTTCGAAAGGAGAACCGGTTTCTCGGCTCCCCGATCTCGGAAACTAGGACGGAGGGTCGCTTCTCTCTCAGTTCTTGTTCGTTGCGGGAGTTTGGGTCCGTGATCAACCAGACTCGCTATGAATCTGGGGATTCCGATGAGCTACGGAATCTGATGCCAGGGGTTCTTGAGAAGTCGTTCGTGGTGGTTCCTGTGAGTGTGTGTATGAAAAAATGGTCTTTTCCCCCCTCCATCTTGATGTTTTCCTTGATTAGAATTTTCGGCATTGCATTTTTTTCTTTCTTCTCTATGTGTGTTGGCATGAATGCATGATTATAGCAGAAGGTGACCATATATGAGACCATTTTTCTTATCGTAGAATCGTGAAAAGGTAGCATATTAATGGTATTTTGGTGCTTTTGGTGGTTGATTTTCATGTGACTCCAGTCACTGCCATAAATCTTAGTCTATGAGCGTTTTTGTTGGTGAATAGTGCTTCAAGGAGGATATGTAGTCTTCGGGGTGTCTGTGAAGTACCTCCTAAATCTATTACGATTGCATTAATCATGGCCGCTGTTTCCGAATCAGGGTCTTGCATGACAGGGATTCTATTGTTTAAGGTGCATGCCTGTTGCTAAATTTGGTTGCATGTTGGTATATATCTTGCTGGAGAAAATATCATTTAAGAACATGGTCCCATGACCGGAATACGGAAAGAGGAACTGCCTTTAGAGTCGTCTTTTTCTATGCCTCTTTATGTGGAAGAGAGTTCCATGTATGAGCAGTTTAGATAGGAAAAGTGTAGTGATAACCAAACAGCCGCTGTTTCCGAATCAGGGTCTTGCATGACAGGGATTATATTGTTTAAGGTGCATGCCTGTTGCTAAATTTGGTTTCATGTTGGTATATATCTTGCTGGAGAAAATATCATTTAAGAACATGGTCCCATGACCGTAATACGAAAAGAGGAACTGCCTTTAGAGTCGTCTTTTTCTATGCCTCTTTATGTGGAAGAGAGTTCCATGTACGAGCAGTTTAGATAGGAAAAGTGTAGTGGTAACCAAACAGCAGAAAAACAGCACTGAGCCAAAGTACAGTGGGTGGTGCAGATTATACTGAAAATATCAGTTAAGAACATGGTCTCGTGACAGGAATAAGAAAAGCGGAACTGCCTTTAGAGTCGGCTTTTTCTATGCCTCTTTTTGTGGAAGAGAGTACCTTGTATGAGCAGTTTAGGTAGGAAAAGTGTAGTGGTAACCAGACAGCAGAAAAACAGCACTGAGCCAAAATACAGTGGGTAGTGCAGATTATACTGAAAAAAACTTTCAGAGTTTCCAACCTCTCACTCATCCACGAGCAGCTGCCGTTGGGAGGGGTAAAATAGGTTTCAACTGCTAAGAAGGGTCATGTTTGTGACTCAAATAAAAGCTGCAAAAACAATGACATAAATATTTATCCTGATTTACGACACAATGCAATAATATCATAAACGATCCAGATAGCTGTATCTTGTTGTGTACCGCAACATATTTGCTGTGTATCATATGATATTAACTTATGATATGTATAACATCAGCTACTTATATACATGTATTTTATTTTTGAAACATTTGCGTTCATTTAGTTTAGAGTGAGAGTACCCTACCGTGCTGTATGGCATGTTACAATATGTACATATTTGGTACTCTGTCACAATACAGCATGAGATGCTATTTTACAACATTGTTGCACCATCCATCATGAAAGTGGACGGTTGTGATTTCAAAACGTTTTCATCTGAACTGCACTCTGAGTCGACAGAAGGACCAAGCGCAAAGGATGCATCCTGGCCAGCATCGTGAAATATGGAGGAGAAATGGTTTTTTCGTTTGGGTTTAAACTTCTACAGGCTATCGTCTTTTTTGGGGGCCACGCCAGAGCATTTCATTTGTGCATTAACCCCCCTTGGCAACATCAGCCACTGTTTACATATGTTGTACTATCTGTCTTAAACTTGGATACAGTAAGTTACTAAATCCCAGTTTTGAAAGGAGTTTCAATTAACTGATTGATCTGTACAAGCCATTTTTCTCAATGCGGTGAAGATAGGAGTGGATAAAACCATGAGAATGGGTGTCCCTTCATAGGAACAACAAATGAATTGGAATCGATTCAAAGATGGATCGTAGCCATTGTTTGGTTGTGGAAACCTAGAATTGAAAGAGGATCAAGTCAAGTCATGCATCTTTTGGAAAGGGTCTGTCATCCACCACAAAACTTTGATCTAATCTGTCTTAGTTCTATCTCTAATCTACCTTTTACCTTTAGTCAGACATGAAGCAACTTGTGTTGCCATTCATTTGCACCCCCAGCCATATTTATGTCATTGCCAGTGACAACTATCACCAGTGAATGTTGAATATTGCATTTGTTAGCATGTTTTAATGGATTATATGTTGCTTTCTGATTTTCCTGCAGACCAGGCCATCAAATTCTACTGCTGTAGGCGTAAAGCGGAATACACCCTTAGCAACTACGGCAAGATGCACTGCTGAAGCAGCAGGGACGGAACTCCCATGGTTAGCTATTCCAAGAAAGAAAACACAGACAACACAAGGTTTGTGGATTTGCACTCTATGTGACATAAGCTGCACTAGCAGAGATTGCTTGGCTGATCATCGGCTTGGCAAAAAGCACAGGACAAAAATTTCAGAATCAAAAGGCAAGATTGGGGATGGTGGTTCCGACAAAACCGATGCCAAAGCACTGGCGACTGATGTCAACCAATCTGCTGGTCCTAATAGTGACACTGGTGCTGTAAAAAGCAGTGGCCTGCAAAGAAAATCAGGTCATAAGAAGAAGGTGAAGCCCACTGCTGTAGGCGTAAGGCAGAATACAACCCTAGCAACTACGGCAGGATGCACTGCTGAAGCATCTGGGACGGAACTCCCATGGTTAGCTATTCCAAGAAAGAAAACAAATACAACACAAAGTTTGTGGATTTGCACTCTATGTGACATAAGCTGCACTAGCAGAGATGGATTGGCTGATCATCGGCTTGGCAAAAAGCACAAGACAAAAATTTCAGAATCAAAAGGCAAGATTGGGGACAGTGGTTCCAACAAAACAGATGCCAAAGCACTGGAGACTGATATCAACCAATCTGCTGGTGGTTCTAATAGTGACACTGGTGCTGTAAAAAGCAGTGGCCTGCAAAGAAAATCAGGTCATAAGAAGAAGGTGAAGCCCAATGCTGTTGTGCTGGCAGCAATAAAGCAGGAGACCAAGCTGATCAAGTATGCATTCTGGTGCAAGCTTTGTGGCGTTGGGTGCAACAATAACCGTTTACAGGACACGCATCTTAAAGGAAAGAAACATGTTAGGTTGAGCGCAATGAAGAACAGTGGTGTTGATGGTGGAGCAATCCAATCTGTGGAGATAGAAGTAAAGCAGGCTGGTCTATCGGATGCAGAATCAACGGCATTAGTGCCGAAAGGTGAGAATGCGAAAGAAGGTGATACTGTGAATGAAGGCACCTTTCGGTATGTTGAAACAGCGCGCAGCAGGTTGGCTGCAACTTGGAAATTTCTTCTCCACTCTGTGGAGAGGTTAACAGAGAAAAGGATGTTTTGGGTGATGTCCTGGGTCCTCCTCTCTTCTATCCTGTGGATTGGTCTTGTGTCTCATTAACTCATGTATGGAAAGCTGCGGTGAAAGGCTTTTGTAGTGTTACTTGACTCTCTCTCTCATGTGTGCTTTTTACATATAGTTTTTCCATCTCAACTTTCCCATTGAGATTGGTTTCCATTTCATCCTTCACCTTTCTCTATGTAATAGATAGAGAGAGATTTATAAACGACTGGCTTGTTCATTGAATATTAGATCAGGTCTATGAAATCTAAATCTGTTTGAAATCCAAATTCAATCATCATATTTGAGGCTTCAAAAATTATAATATGTAGCATTATATATATATATATATATATATATATATATATATATATATAGAGAGAGAGAGAGAGAGAGAGAGAGAGAGAGAGAGAGAGAGAGAGAGAGAGAGAGAGAGAGGCCGGGCTGAGCTAGCACTTTAGAGCCCCATATAAAATGTGGGTTGGCTCGGGTTATATTGACATTGGAGGGGCTCTCGATCGATAACACTTCTTTGTTGATTTTAGAGGATAAATTGATCATGAGAGGTTCAACTTGTTTTGAGGATTTACAAACTTGAGAGGAGTTTAATGAGCAGTAAACGACGCAAAAGCAGCCGGAAACCGGGAAGTTATGTTTCGTATTTTCAAGTTTTATTTTCTTTCAAACTTTTTTATAAAATACTCATTGCAGCAAATCTATTTGGCTTGGGGTTGTGTTTCGATGTTATATGAAGGATCACGACGGGAGATAGTGAGCCACTGGTCACCAGTCAACAATGGATTTGCTCTACATTAAGAGGGGTCTTGTAGAGCGACTATTACAAACGGAATCAGATTTAAAATCAACTAGAAACTCTTGGATTTGCATGAATTTTCTTGTTAAAAAAGGGGTTTCTGTTTTCTTTTTCTTATATTGGATTTTTCTGGCAAAACGCTGCCAGAAACAACAATTTTTTTTGGGTTGGGCCAGTGAGGGGGAGCCGGGTGGTCGGTGGGGGACTGTGGTTGGCCCTTGTTGTTGCCAGAGAACGATGAAATTGTTCTAGGAATCGAACGTTGTCCGGTTAGGGTTTGGGCGTGTCAGATGGGCATGTCTAACACCCACCAGGTGTGGTGTTCAACATTGTATGTGTCATATATGATAGGCACACGTGTGTTTTTGTTCCGTGTCTGCTTGTTGGGTTAAAAATAGATTATGGGTTTTGTTTTCTGTGTAAGAAACAAATTGGGTTTAGGTTGAGTTCAAAATAAGTTTTGGGTCAAAACAGAACTTGTTTAAACAGTTTCAGGTTCAGGTTGATCTAGAAATATGTCCAGTTTGGATCTAGGATAACTTATTTAGATCTAGATTGGGTTTAGGGACTGCAGGCCCATGTTGAGTATGAAACTGCCAAACGCCATTATGCACATGCAGACTGCCCTAGGCATGCTGATTATGTAAAAGTATGTTTATATTTCCTTTTGTCATTTGATAGATTAGAATTTATTGAACAAACCATGGGGAAAATGTTGCCCTTGGCAATATTTAACTATTAAAATGAAAAAGAACATTGTCCTTCGCAATAAATCTTATTAGATTATCAAGAATGTTAAGTTTCTTGAAAAATCTTGAAAAATAAACAATTTACTCAAAAAATAAAACAATAAGAATGACAGCAAGCCTTTTCCCACACTAGGTAGGGTGACCTAATGAATTCTTTGACACCATAGAGCATCTAGAATCCATGGTCTAGTTTGAGCAACGTTACTGAAATCATATTATTGTATGGTATGATACAGGTATTGTACGTTCTGGTGCCTGAGCAATATGATTCAGGTGCTCATATCGTATGATGCAGTGAGATACATGCTCAAATCAAAGAGAGGTGGGTTTAAAGTCCCTACACCACCTTCTTTGGCCTCGTCTTGCATGTCTGCACTTTCTTTCTCCAAGACTGACCCCTTTCTACATCCAACAATGGTCGTCAATCCTAAGTTCAAAAACAAGGTGGGGAGCGATGTATCATGTGATATGTTTTTCTTTTTATGTCGAGTTCATTATCTTTTGGTGTGTGATATAGAATGATATGTACTGGTGCTATGTGCGATATGAGATCTAGTATGATTTTTATAAAATTGGTTTCGACAAAGTTTTACGCTTGTTGTTGGAAGCCTAACGCAATTTTCCTACATTCTCAACAAGGTCTGTGGCCATATAGAGTTAATTTACTTAAACAAACAAATAAATAAAAGTAAAATAAGATTTTTTTTATTAATTTTATCTATCCTAGCCAAGACTTTAGTTTTGATGGTTTTTAAGAATAATATTGTTCTAAGATAAATTTATAAGGATCTTTGATTATTAATTATTGGCTTAAATGTCAAAAGGATGAGCTAGGACGAGATACTTTATAGTGGGCAACTACGGTTGAATAACGAATTCTAACAAGGTAATGGTGGCATATTAGGTTAAATGTTCAAGTATAAGAACTAATCAAACGATACTGGCATATGGGAAATTGAGAAAACATTCCCATGTCGATGAGGATTGCAAAAAATGGTCAAAGGGAGTGTCTTTCTTAGCCACTCCACATAGGCACTACATATGGCTTTAAATTTGAAATCCTTTTGTATAATGAACCCAAATAATACGTAAGGTCCTTTACAGGGTTCCTTTAAATTCAAAATTTCAGTATGCTAATTTCCCTTGATATTTGGAAATGCATTTAATGCCTGAGAATTTGGTCTTAACTATTTAAACACACTTCTCATTACTTGTGAATGTTTGCATCTGAAGAACAAACTACCCCATGGTGAAAACGAGAAAGTTCATGTAACCATCTGAACAAATAAGTTGTTCCTTTCATTCCAGTTGCACATTGCAACAAACAGGTGCTGGAGTCCCTTTCAGTGTTACTGTATTGATAGAATCTTTAGATATTTTCTTTTTCTCAGATTCTTGGGTAAGGTCCTGGGGCGCTTAATGCAGCTCAATGATTGTGGTTTGTGGTTACTGACCTCTAATCATACGACATATCAGCATTTCATATCTTTGTACATTGATAACACATAAGTTTTGGATGCAATGCAGAACTTGATTACCGGAACTGCTCAGATGGATGGTGGAATCCTTGTTGTGTCTGCTCCTGATGGGCCCATGCCTTAAACAAAGGAACATATTCTTCTTGCACATCAGGTTGCTATTCTTTTTGAGAGAGCAAGATGTGAATGTTTTGGCTCTGACTGCAAAAGTGTAGGTTGTAACTGCAATATGTGTTACAGGTAGGAGTGCCATCACTTGTTTGCTTTCTAAGGTTGATGCAGTTGACGATCCAGAGCTCCTCGAACTTGTAGAGATGGAGCTGCGTGGTATTTCCTGATGCTTATGACTATTGCTATTGTCGTTGTGGCACTTTTCTATATTATAATGAAAGTGTTGCATTGCCTCCAGACATGGTACTCCTGATTGCTGTTTTGCAGTCAACGATGCTCATTGATGTGAACGATACAATAGCTAATAGTGAAACATGGTGAAGTTTTTTCAAGTTATAAGGCTAAAAAAGTACATTGTCAAGTTATTTTGTTTGAAGCTGCTTATAGGTTTCAGTATTCTGTTGAACACTACATTTTAAATTTCTTCACAGCCTCACTTGTTCCTTTCATTTTATAGAGCTTCTAAGCTTTTACAAGTTCCCTGTTGATGAAATTCCAATAATTCGGGGCTCACCGTTATCAACTTTACAAGGGACAAATGAAGAAATTGGGAAGGCCATTTTGAAATTAATGGATCCCGTGCATGAATATATACCAGAACCTGTACGTCAACTGGATAAATCATTCCTCATGCCTATTGAAGACGTATTCTCCATTCAGGTGCACCTTTCAAGTCCTGGTGTTTGTTTTTGGACACTTGGGCGTAGTATTTAATATTTATTTTCTTTGGCATCTTTGATATCCACTTGATGATATACTTCACTGTTTCAATGTAGGATGAGAAAGTTGATAGATTGCTATTCCAGTGTTTTAGGGGACGAAAGCAGTGAATCTTCCTGATTCAAAAATAGAAGTTTCAACTAACTGTTTTTTTAATTCATGTATCAAAAGAATGTGCTTGTTGCTTATGGACTACGTAGTTAGAAAAGCCCCATGTCTGAGCAATGGAGGGGACCAGTTCTCTACCTAGGTGACACTGCATGTAAGAATGGTTGTCAAGGCCAGTGTTTCCGAGTGATGTTTTTTTCCTTTGCTCTCATTTTGGCTGAAATAGTCCGAATCTACGTCAGAAGGATATTCATGTAGGTGAAGTATCTTGTACGACAGTACATGGTGTTGGATATTGCTTTATAGCTGTAGCCAATTGCCACTCCTAACATTTTGTTAAATTTTATCAAATATTGGCCAATAATTATTTTGCAGTTGATCATAACGTACAAATACTAAACTTCCTTTAGTTGTATGAGATGTATCAATTATACAAAATGATATTTAAAATGTTTGTACGTATTCACCATGTCCTCGCATCCATGGTTTTCAAATTTCCATACCTACACCCGATAGATTGGTTGGTACACTGTATTGAATGATGAACCTTGATGCTGAATAGTTGGCAGACTTTTGGTGAAAGTTGTCCTGATTTTAGATCCATGTTGCTTCTTTTGCATAGAAACTGATTATTTTCAAAGATGTACTTTGGAAACTACATATGGATTCCTCTTGGTAGAATTGATGAGGAATTCAATATGTAACTAAAATGTGGACTATTGATACTTAATGGCACCTGTCTGTTGTTCTTGTTGTCGTTCTGTGATATGTGGATAGCTTTCTGAAATGCTACTAATGGTCCGTGCTTGTATCTTGTGCTAAAAAGCTTTCCAAAATTGGAAAAATTGGGATGTGCTACCATCATCTGAGTTACTTTGTTTATTGGGGATGCACTATGGGCATTTGAAGGGTTTCATGAAAATTGCTTAAAACAGATATTGTTTGACCATCACCATTTTACTTTGTACTATCAAGTCAGTAAATTAGTGTATGACCTGGTTCTTAGGGAGGTCTTAAGATTTTTTTCCCTTTATTGAATATTTTACTGTTGGTAGGGATGTCTAAAGTTCATGAATACAGTTCATCCACTTCTATACAGGATAAATCTCTTACCAGGGTTCAGATGTCTTGGTCGTGTTCGCTCTTTCATGAAGTATGTCAACCGATGAGTTCCAAATAGCTTTGACTGATATGTTTGAGCAGGTCAATTAAAAAATAAATCCACTATTCACTAGTTGCACTTCAGTGGTATAATTTTTCAATGTTCTGATTGCCATGGTCTAAAATTTCTGATTCGCTTTATCAACCACTGCCTTGGATTATTGTTGGCGTTGTTTACTTATTCATCTGTGCTGCCCTTAAAGTGTACGGAAGCTTCAAAACATGAGATTTTGTGCAAGCAAACTTCTACCATGTGTGTCACGCATTATTGCAATGTTTGCTACTTTATTGCCTCGTACTTACCATAAAGTTGCCAAATCTGAAGTGTGTTGCTATTGTTAACATCTGGTGTATCTTCTTTCCTTTAAGATTTTGAGCAGGATAATTGTAGCATGCCTGGAGGTTTCCCTATTAGTTGATCTATCAGTTAGTTTCCATTTCGTAGCTCTATCTGCTCTGCCACAGAGTGTGTGATCTCATCTATTGAAACCTATTATGAATTTCTTGATTTAGTGGCAGCATGGGTAAATATTTGTAGTTTATAGTTCTTATTCTTTTCTAACAGGGTCGTGGAACAGTTGTTACTGCTCGTGTTGAAGAAGGAACTATTAAAGTTGGAGAAGATGTTGAGATTTTGGGGGTTGACGCAGGTGAGGTGCCAGTATGCACATTATCAATCTTTGGTTATCTATCCTGTGTTTGCGGTGCTTTTTGAAGCTGGATAGTTATCTGTAACTCGGATATGTATTTTGTGCCAAGTTGGTCCTCTTTGTTTTTTGCTGCTTGGATATGTATGAGTGCAATAATGAGCCAGTGAAAGGTCTTATACAACTTACAGCATGGAAAATACTGATTTGCATAAAGAACTCACTCCACCCACAACAGGATACAGGTTTTGCCTTGATACAGCTGGTGGCAAATGAGACCAGCATTGTCTGGGGCAGGGGACCTGCATTCTTCTCTGTTGCACCTGGACCTACCTTAGGAGCATTGCTTTCCTTTGAAGCTCTTTTATCATCTATATTCAGCTGAAAGGCATATTTTTTTAATTTAAATCAGAGTGGACCTCAGAGGACTACTGTTACTGGTGTGGAGATGCTCAAGAAGATTCTAGATAGACCATGGACAGGTATTTGTTATTTGATTATTTAATTTATCTTTTGCTTCTGATAGTTACAAGAGTTCTTGTGATTAAAATGTCGGACATAAAAGGCTGCTGTACTGATAAGCTGGAGATAATGTTGGTCTTCTTCTGCGTGGTTTAAAGCGTGGTCAGGTGATCAACCTAGTTGTGTCTTTTTCTTGATAGAGTGGATATCTTTGCTGATTGCTCTAGAGTAATCAAGTCGCCGTTGTTTATGCATCGGGTCTATCTTAGCCATCCAGTTAATTTTCATGGTCAGGAATTGACAGGCCCAAGAGTGCATTATGTTGGGTTAGGATCACTAAACCAAAATGTAGCTGTATCTGACTGAGAAAGGTAATTATATGTCTCAGTTCACTGCCTAATAGAACGACTTGCTTGTGGTAATTGTGGTCCGCCGTCCTATTTGTTAGTGTCAAAACCGTAATTTGGGTGATCCAGGACATGTTTGTGGTTGAGCGGTGTGAGTTACTTAATCTACGCTTTACTCATGAGTAAATAGAGCAGAGGTTCATAGGCTCCTCAAATGATCTGATTGACGATAATAGATTTCATATCTTGCAGGCTGTTTGCAAGCCGGGTACCGTGAAGACATACAAGAAATTTGAGGCAGAGATCTACGTCCTGACGAAGGATGAAGGCGGCCGTCATACCGCTTTCTTTTCTAACTACAAAACGCAGTTCTACATGAGAACTGCAGATGTTACTGGGAAGGTGTGTCTGTCTGAGAACGTAAAGATGTTGATGCCTGGTGATAATGTGACGGCAACTTTTGAATTTATTTCTCCGGTTCCACTTGAACCATAACAATTGTAACCATCTCTAACTGAAGATATGCAATGTATTTGAGGTATGCCAAATATTTAATTTAATTTTTTGGAAATTGAGAGAGAAACGGGAACCTTTTCTTCACTTCTCTTCCATGGAAAAAATTTCATAAGTAGATATCTCATACTTTTTCAAAGTATTATGCAAACGGTATTGTTTATGAGGTATTGGATAATATTTTATTTGAAAGTTATGGATTATCTACCTACGTATGGAGGGAATCTTTGAATATGGTTTGCGATATTATGAATAGAGTTTCCAATAAGTATAAGGAAAGTAATTTTTTGAGTTTTGGAATGATGGGAAAGACCAATCTAAAATATTTTAAAGTCAAGCGTGGTATTTCAGTGGTATGATTGCTCCTAACCGTCCTTTCCTCTACTTATAGGTGATTGAGGCACGGTCGAAATCGACTTGAAGCAAGGTACCAATCTTTCGAGTTGTGTATACATTTTATCTTGAGAGGAAGCAGCACGTACTCATACGTACTTATAATGGGATGCTTATTTCCCTAAGGCAAGCCTACAAGAGCGACTCAGAGAGATAATTTCTTATTCTGTTTTTATTTTTCGTACGGTTTATTTATGCCTTACTTTAGATCTTCGACTATTGTTTATGTTTATATTTATTGCATATTAGATTATTATAAATGAATGTCTGCCGTTTATCTCAACAGTTTGAAATAGCAAAACAACCTGGGTGTTCTCCCTTACAGCTTAAATTCCTTGAGCCCACTGATACAGACTTGTGTTTGTGTTTGTGTGTGTGAGAGAGACAGAGACGACAAATCTGAGTGTCACAGAGCTGAAACGCCGTGAAGCAATTCCTCTGCGACATCTAGGAGTGATGGAAGAGATGTTGCATGCCTACTCAGGCCTACTGTTCCCGAGAAAACATTGTAGCATTCTAGTTCTGAAGTGGTCTCTGCAACACGCCGCAGCTCTTTCTCCACCTGAAGCTCCTTGAAAATCTGTCTGGTGTTTGTTTCTGTTCTCATCATTGTGATAACCAGTTCTACCACGAACCTCCTAATCCGCGGCAGATTGACCGACGGCCTTGGGTGGTTCTGTAAGATCTGAACCAGTTTCGATGCCAACTCTGATTTGGTTGTACCTGCTTGTGATAGAGCTTTGTTAAATTGTGAAGGATTTGTGAATCTGAAGATTTGCGCTGCAAGTCCAATTGCAACTTCCTGAGATTTAGTCCCTGATGACATTATAGTCCTGAATACCTACAGAGAAAGATGCTTTCAGAGTACAATCTTTCATGCAAATTAAACAAAGAAAATAAACACAAAAGATTAGGAGGACATTATATTTCAGGCCACGAGTCACAGGCAAAACTATCAAAAACAAGCAAGAAGTTGTAATTAGATTCACCAAGAGTCAAATTTTGATCAGACTATCTTTCATAAAGATTTTAAGGATTAGCTGAATCGAATTGAGATTAAGATATCATATACGTATAAAATTGAAACTGAACTTTTTAAAAGCAGCAGTTGACTGGTATATGCTAAACACTTAAGTGCTAACAAATCTTAACCATCCATCTTTAATGATGAATGGTTGAGATTTGAATCTATAAAGCAAAAAGTATATGGATCCGTATCTACACTTTATTCACATGAGTTCTTTTAAAATTCATATCTCAACCATTCGTCGTAAACATAAATTAAACGGTTGAAATTTGTTTAGATTTACTGGAACCACCTAGCATTTACCCATTTCTCTTTAACAAATCTCATATATATATATATACATATATATGGATCCATATCTACACTTTATTCACATGAGTTCTTTTAAAATTCATATCTCAACCATTCGTCGTAAACAAAAATTAAACGGTTGAAATTTGTTTGGATTTACTGGAACCACCTAGCATTTACCCGTTTCTCTTTAACAAATCTCATATATATATATATATATATATATATATATATATATATATATATATATATATATATATATATATATATATATATATATATATATATAGAGAGAGAGAGAGAGAGAGAGAGAGAGAGAGAGAGGAAAACACCAAAACTTTCTAATGAGAAACTTTGTAGAAAAACCTAAGGCCAGTGATCCTAGGCTCGCAGCGTTGGAGTTTTCCACCTACTGGCTTCAACAACAAGCATAAGCTGAAGTCGTAGTGAATTCGATACCTGGTGGCTCCGATCAAATGCCGCGAGAGGTATCTCTGACACCAAATTATAAATAAAGAAAAGAAATAAAAAGAAACGTTATAGCAAAATCTTACGAAAGCTGCAGCTTCAGTGACCTCTACCAGCTTATATGGACAATCCGGTCGTGTATATGCAGATAAATTTCGCAGAATTCTAGCAGCATTTATGCACAATGGCCTGTGATTAAGGCTTTCAACCAGTTTCCGAACCACATCCAGTTTCAGCATCCTCTCACAATTATGCTGATTGTCCAATGCCAACATAGTCAATGCTTCTCCAGCCTTCATCCTTAGCCTTCTAAAGATTTTATCACTCTCGACTATTTCTTCCTTGAAAAAAATGCCAAACAGCAGGTTTAATATTCCTCCTGTGCTTCCGATCTTCTCTCTGGCTCCCTCGTCGAGAGCCATGCTTGTTAAAATATCTATTGATAAAGATTGAAGCTCTTTATGGCGTTCCCCGTACTGTATGATGTCTCTCAGATTGCTGATAGTGAAAACTATGCTTGAGGTCTCCTGCCTTAGAACTTCTCCTGTTCTACCTGTTGCGGTCGTCAACTTTTTAACTAGTTTGAGAGATCTGTTCACTATTGTTATCTGCGAGTCCACTGCACGACTATCTATTAACAGCGTTTCGCCGATGCCGATAAACTCAATGATTTTACTTAGCAATCCTCTTGTTGTGCCTATCTTTCCACAATTATCATGATCATTAGCAAGCTTTTTCAGTATCAGCAAGCCCAGAAGATTGAATGCTGAATACTCATAGTTTAGGTCATCCACGACCACCTCTTTTTGTTGGATTCCGTCTTCAGAAAGGTTGACAGCTCCCGTGTGCAAAAGTGATGATATGGACTCCATGGCACCCGGGATTCCGGCAACACGAAGAGAATTCTGCTTCTTTCCGGTGATTTTCGACACGGTCATGGCTGCCAACCTCCTGATCTCTTCTTCTCTGTGGCTCCCCCAGCTCAACATCTCGACGAGGCGCTCCATTACGTCCATGGAAGTGCCGATTCGGCGGAATGCATCAGCAGAGAACCGCTCACTTGAGGTGAAATGTGCCAGCATTCTAGCACCTGTTAACTGCTCTTCAAATGAGTGGCTCAGTAAAAGTTCAGCAGCAAAAGACAGGAGATCCATTTTAAGGCCGTCAAAGATGCTACCAGTCAAGTTCTTAGTGTAAGCATCATAGAAAAACCTTCTAATCCAAGCAATTCCGGTCTCTCCGAAACCACACTCTTTGTTAACATGCTCAAAATATTTGTTCATTCTCACCTTCCACCCCCAATAGGCTTTCTCCATCAGAAAAACACATGCTTCAGAGAGTGCAAGACCGTAGAATATCTCTAGAGCAGGATTTCGGATGTGATTATCAGGGGTTGTGACACCAAATTCTTGACTAAGCAACCTCATCATGGAGAGCACTACACATGCAGTGGCTGCAGCTAACTGAAACCAGTGAAGAATTCTACTCATATTTCTTGACGCAGAAATCCAGCCTGCGTATGGAATCAGAGGGACTTCAGATGTAGACCACGTTCTTTTAGGATTGCTTGGATGCTGATCTTCTGGCAATGTTTTTCTAGTCGAGGTTGTGATCTTTGGCTGCCTACTGCTAATAGGAAGAATAGAGGAAACTGGCCCTCTGGGAGCCTCTATCTTCCTGAGTAATCTTTTGGAACCTGATTTGATTGCTTGGAAACTGCGTTTTCCGGCGTCGGCGAGTGACCATCTATCTTCATGCTGCCATTCTAGCTCATGAGATCTGCTGTAGATTCTACCACCTTCTACTAAAAGGATGATAGTCACAAACCAGAAGTCTATCATCTCTAGTGTGACCGCAAAGCCCCCAAGAAGGACCACTGTGGCCCAGATGAAACCGAGCGCTCCGAGCCCACTTGCTGTTTTTTCAAACAAGGCTAGGCGCAGGGCCAAGAGAGTGAGCTTCTTTTCTGGAGCCTCTTGGCCACCGAGCTCGGCAGGGATGGTGCTCTTTAGCGTAAGCCCGGTTTTCTCTAATGGCTCAGTCATCTCTGTGTGAGGCTCGAAAATGGAGCCCATGCCCTTCTCTGAATCTGGTGTGATCTGATCAGGGATCTGCCAGATGATGCTGTTATTAGCTGATACTGGACTTCCAAAATCCATTGTTATTTTGCACTTTACAAACTTGAACTTGCAGGATTCGGTTATCAGGTTGTTCAAACAGTAATCCTGGTGGATTTGAACCTCTGAAGGCTAACAGTGATATATATGCACAGGATAACTGTAATTGGATAGCATCTTAACCCATCATAATATTTGTGTAGCCAACTTGCCTCATATAGTATCCCTTCTTATCATGTATGGAAAATGACAGAGATGCTGACATTATGAAGCTCGAGCAAAGGTTCAGAAAAGCACCCACAAACCCACCAGGCATCACGTAATAGTTTCTGTTCGGAGACAGACAACAATCTCTCTCTCTCTCTCTCTCTCTCTCTCTCTCTCTCTCTCTCTCTCTCTCTTCTAGGCCCTACTCAAAGTCAATGCACTTTGTGAGACTGTATATTGTTCATTCCCCTACATCAATACCATCATGACAAAGATATAGAAACACAACGAAAGACAAGTATAGGCCTCTTTCATACACAACATCATCAAGTTATCAGCAGTATTTAAGTAAGTAAGTATTGTAAAAAGTGTGAAAGTGATTCAATAATTACCTTTTAATCTGAGGAGATAAGTTAACTAAAATAAATAAAGTAGACTTAAGTTATAAGAACCGTAATGGTGCGGCTTTTCATAAAATAAAGTTTACCACATCTCTTAAGCACATTAGCACATATTTCAAAAAGCATAAAAGCTTAAGTACTCCAAAAATAAACATACCTATACATACGACTACCAAAAGAAAATTGAGCCTTAACCAAGTCCAAACACCTAAAGAACGGGTTTCTCTGCACCCGATCTTCATCCAAAACCCCATCTGGGATCCCCAATAGACAAAGCCCTCCCAAGTCAGGCATGTGGCACACCGTAGATGTAGGAGTCCGAAAGTGGGCCGACCTAATCGAACTCTCCCTACAGGAAGCTCTCCGATCATCCCAAAGCTCCCTGCGGGGCAATGAGAACTCTGCAAGTGGAACATCCTGTGTCAAAGGTGAACGTGACCTACTTTATACCCGGTCCTCGCTCCAACTCAAGGTGACATAGAAGCTGCGATTATACCGAACGCCACCAGTGTCCCCCCACCGACACCCATGCTCCGATGCCTCCATGCCCGATGCCTCCATGAAATCAGAAGCCTAGCTGAAACCTCGGTGGGTCTTGCTGCGCGCCATCGTAGCCTTTTCATCGTACGCATAAAGATAGTAAATGTATTTAATAATACGCAGTAGAAAAGGTGAGATCCCCTACATCAATACTATCATGGCAAAGAAAACACAATGAAAGACAAGTAGGTGCCTTCATACACAACATCATTAAGTAATAGGCAAAATGGAGTAAAGAAGTATCAGTAAAAGCGTGATTCAATAATTACCTTTAACGGGAGGAGATAAGTTAACTAAAATAAATAAGAGACTCAAGTTATAAGAATCGAATGAAAGGCTTTTCATAAAATAAAGTTTACTATATCCTTAAGCACATCAAGACATATTTTAAAAGCATAAAACTTAAGTACTCCAAAATAAACATACCTATACATATGACTACTAAAAGAAAATCGAGCCTCGACCAAGTCCAAACACCTAAAGAATGGGTTCCCTCGCACCCGATCTTCGTCCAAAACCCCATCGGGATCCCCAATAGACAGTGCCCACATCAATACCACATCACGACAGCTGAAGATCCCCAATAGACAAGAAGTGTTTCCTTAGCTAGGGCACAACATCACGCGCTGACAAGATTCCGAAGCAGGCCGACTCCACCGAATCCCTCCCTCGTATAAGCTCTCCGATCATCCCAAAGCTCCCTGAACGGAGTACGTAGAACTCCAACTGAACACTCGTGTCAAAGGTGAACGTGGATGCGCCCCATACCCAATCCCGCTTCTAACTCAAGTGTTACATTAGCCGCAGATATCGCTGGCCCCCGTGTCCCATCTGACATTCCATGCTCTGGATGCCAAAATGAAACCGTAGCATACAGTAGTGAAACCTCGTGTGTCTCGACTTGTCACCATCAGAGCCTTTTATCGTACGCATAAAGATAGAAATAGCACAATAATACAAAGAGAAGAGTGTGAGATCCCCTACATCAATAACCATCATGGTAGCATCCCCACACAACGAAAGACCCAAGTGCCTTTCTCATACACAACATGTCACCGCAAGTATGATACCAGGATGGCACCCACCGAAAGCGTGATTCATGTAATTACCTTTAACCATCATCCGCAGGAGATAAGGCGGCTACGGAACTCCAAGTGAACAGACGTAAGTTAAAAGTGAACGTGGACCGAAAGGTTTTTCGGTCCCGCTCCAAGTTTACCACATCCTTAAGCACATACCGTTATACCGAACGCGTCCCGTGTCCCACCGACACTCCATGCCCGACATGCTCTAGAAATCAGACTCCATGAAACCTCGGGTCATTGCCATTGCATGTGCCATCGTAGCCAAAAAGAAATCGTACGCATCACCAAGATGTCCAAATACGTAAAGAACATGTTATAACAGGTCGAGATCCCGATCTTCGTCCAATAACCCCATCATGGCATCCCCAATACACAAATGAAAGACAATAAGGCTTGGGGCATGTCACAACATACGCATGTAGCAGTCCGGGAAAGGGGGCCGACTAGCAATTGCACTCTCCCTAGTGTGAAGTCAGATAATTACCTTTTAGCCTCAGAGAGGCATGATAAGTTAACTAAAAGTGAACATAAGAGACTAAGTTATAAGAACCTAATGAAAGGCTTTTCACCCCATACGGTCCTAATCCACATCTCAAGGTGACATCAGCCGTTATACCTAACGCATCCCGTGTCCCATCGACACTATCATGCTAGTACGCTAAAATAAACATACCTATGAAATATGACGTAGCTAAAAGAAAATGCGAAAGCCCTCGCGGTCAAGTTGCCAACACCTAAAGAACGGGTTCGTACAGCCGATTTTCATTGTACTCAAAGACCCCATCGATCCCCAATAGACGTATAAGCCCCTGTAGAAGAGGCTGACGTCATCCGCTACATCAAGAGACTCGAGTGCCACGACTCCAATCGACCTTCCTCGTAGAAGCTCTCCGATCATCCTGGGGCCTCAAGGCACGTAGAACTCTGCTGAACATCTCGTGTCAAAGGTGAATGGACCGCCCATACCTGTCCCGCTTCTAACTCAAGGTGACATAGCCGTTATACCGAACGCCACCCCGTGTCCCACCGGACATTCCATGTCTCGATGCCTCTAAGCGAAACCGTAACCCAGCGAAACCTCGCTGGCCCTGACTGTCACCATTGTAGCCTTTTTGTCGTACGCATAAAGATAGAAATAGATGTATAATACAGTAGGGGCATGAGATCCCCTACATCAATAATTTCTTCTTTCTGAAGAAACTAGACAAATTATCTTTCCCTGTCCTTTCATGTGTGGATTACTGTTTGAATCTTTGGAGGCGCAGCTCACATGAAATTAATGCATTTGGATCTCTACTTTGAGTCCTTCAGTTGCAGAAAGACCGCATGATCGTGTAGTCAGTAGGAACTATATTCGCACACACATATATATACATATACATATATATATATATATATATATATATACATATACAAACCCACCAGGCATCACGTAATAGTTTCTGTTCGGAGACAGACAACAATCTCTCTCTCTCTCTCTCTCTCTCTCTCTCTCTCTCTCTCTCTCTCTCTCTCTCTTCTAGGCCCTACTCAAAGTCAATGCACTTTGTGAGACTGTATATTGTTCATTCCCCTACATCAATAATTTCTTCTTTCTGAAGAAACTAGACAAATTATCTTTCCCTGTCCTTTCATGTGTGGATTACTGTTTGAATCTTTGGAGGCGCAGCTCACATGAAATTAATGCATTTGGATCTCTACTTTGAGTCCTTCAGTTGCAGAAAGACCGCATGATCGTGTAGTCAGTAGGAACTATATTCGCACACACATATATATACATATACATATACATATACATATATATGTAGAGAGAGACGGGCAGAGAGAGAGACTCAGAACCCCCAAACCACAAAATTTCCTGAAACTTTCTGACATAAATGATACGAATTAAAGAATGGTAGTTATGACCATGACATCCTAAGAAAGTTAGCTTGATAGAAAAGAAGTATATAATTCCACCATGCTAAAGTCAATAATTTTAAAAACAGTCTAGAATAGATTAAGGAGATGCTTCAAGCTACTTCATGATGATTCCTGTAAATCATCAATGATGTTGATGTCAACATTTCTTTTTGGACAACTTTCTCGGGCTGGCTAATAGAAGTGTTCGTAGTCGCTCTATGGCGATAGAGAACTACCAAGAGGGATTACTGTTTGAATCTTTGGAGGCGCAGCTCACATGAAATTAATGCATTTGGATCTCTACTTTGAGTCCTTCAGTTGCAGAAAGACCGCATGATCGTGTAGTCAGTAGGAACTATATTCGCACACACATATATATACATATACATATACATATACATATACAATATATATACATATACATATACATATACATATATATATACATATACATATATATATACATATACATATATATATACATATATATATACATATACATATATATGTAGAGAGAGACGGGCAGAGAGAGAGACTCAGAACCCCCAAACCACAAAATTTCCTGAAACTTTCTGACATAAATGATACGAATTAAAGAATGGTAGTTATGACCATGACATCCAAAGAAAGTTAGCTTGATAGAAAAGAAGTATATAATTCCACCATGCTAAAGTCAATAACTCTGAACCCCCAAACCACAAATATATATATATATACATATACATATATATGTAGAGAGAGACGGGCAGAGAGAGAGACTCAGAACCCCCAAACCACAAAATTTCCTGAAACTTTCTGACATAAATGATACGAATTAAAGAATGGTAGTTATGACCATGACATCCTAAGAAAGTTAGCTTGATAGAAAAGAAGTATATAATTCCACCATGCTAAAGTCAATAATTTTAAAAACAGTCTAGAATAGATTAAGGAGATGCTTCAAGCTACTTCATGATGATTCCTGTAAATCATCAATGATGTTGATGTCAACATTTCTTTTTGGACACCTTTCTCGGGCTGGCTAATAGAAGTGTTCGTAGTCGCTCTATGGCGATAGAGAACTACCAAGAGGGATTTGATCATCAACAGTACATGAATATTTGATTATTTCCTCTGAGGATTGTTCATAGGCCTCGTAAATGAGACGAAAGAACCGAACAGGAGATGGCCGTGGTTAATTCACTAACTCATCCATCACACTGAACTCGAACCAGACGAGCTAGACGAGCATAACATGAGTTGCTCGTTATATACATATGTTTATATAGTTATAACATATATACATACATGTGGGTTGGGGGGGATACCTTTTACAAGATTTGATATATCATTTAACTGTATTGTACCAAACCATGGGCAACATGGTGTTTTAGAATATATGGATATAAAATTCTATATACTAACTAAATACTTGCTTAGTAAACTAAACATGCATGATTTATATATACTTGACTAAATGAGTTTGTACAAGCATTGTGAATCTAACACGCAATCTTCATGTTTAGCGTGTAATCCTTCATGAGCCAGCTCATATTTGAATTTTCAAGATCATGAGCCGATCGAAGACGAATAAACTCGTCACGACAAAACCGAGCCAAACCATGAGCAGCTTGGTTCATCAACCAGCCCTAGTACATGATTAATATCAAAGTTTAGTTTGATGTATTGCATATCCTTGTCATCTCTTTGCTCCAGTACTTTACAAAATTCAACAGGTTTTTCCTCCCTTTCTTCCTTCGTTGAATGTCGGATCCCTTATTGCGATCGCCTTTGCTTCAAACAGTGATCAAGCTAGCCAAAATAATCTTAGATTTCTTTCGCTACGGTGACCTACCTAACAGCCAGATTCTCTACAGGTTGCTAGTTTTTCAAGGTATAAAATCAATGGTCTATTATTTATGACACAAGATATTACTTTCTTGAAAAATAATACATGCTAACCTATGGTTGGCTTTCTGAAAAATTATTGCAATCAGTGGTGGTATCGTGAACGTAAACACTTGAAAAGTAAGAAAAGAAGTCCCCAAAATCAAAGAAAACTATGAAAAATGCTTTTGCTTTTGTAGAGTTGAATACTAATATGACAGAACAGAGCAGAATGGTCATGTTAGACATGTCCGGTTCCGAACCATCGCAACAGTTTTTTTTTTTCAAAAAGAAGATGCTTTACAGGTTGAACTCCCCATGAATCTCAGTTGTAGGATGCTCCCTATGAGTTAACCACAACCCTTGTAGCAGCTCATGTTGTTTCCATCGAGGCGATCAGACGGCTTATATTCGGGGTGTAGGTACTCTTGTAGCAACCTATCATTCTTATGTGTGTATTTGTAGGTCAGTATGGGTTGTACACCTTATTTCCAAACCTGATCACTCTGGTGGCGTTTGGGTCTGGATTGCACGGGTCAGGTCAATATTGCCATCCCTATAACTCGATACGTAGCTTTAAACTCAATTTTGCTTTGAACTTGTAGTTGTTATTGTTGGATTTAATGTTAATTATGGTAGGGTTAATTAAGTATTAATAGCATTTAATTCATGTTTAGTATTCTTAAATATTCAATTAATGCATCATTGATATATGTGAAAGTCTTAAAGTGTAAAAAGTAACATGTGAGAGACTTGTGCATGTGATGACTAAGATAAGACAAAGTTTAGTCTCATATTGAAGAATGAGACAAACCCACATAGTCCTTTTATATAGTTGGAAGATCATCAACCTTAGTTTAAAGAGGTTGGGGAGGACATGTTAAACCACACATCATGCATTGGGTTGGGCTTGGGCTTAAGAATTATCTTTGGTCTATCTTTTGCACGAAAAATGTACGTGGCTTTGAGTTGGAAAAAGGTATGTGGCTTTAAGTTGTATGTCTCTTTTATCCTAGGAGAAAAACACATGTATCCCTACGTACTTTATAGCAAGGCATTGATTTTTCTAAGGTAAGTCCGCAAAGGCGACTCATATAAATAAGTTTATTTCTGATTATTGCCTTTGCTTGTGTTTTTCGTACGCTTTGTTTATAATTTACTTTGGATCTATGAATGTTATTGGTTGAAGCATGTTTATAATTGTTGCACATTGATTTATTATGGATGTATTTTCACGATTCTTTCCAATAATCTTAGATAAATCATTATTATTTGTAGTAAGTATGTTTTTGTCTGCTATCCTCTGACCTAAGGTTGACTTTACGTTGATGCCAAAAAAATTTTTTGGTCTCTATTTGAAGTGCTAGCAAGAGCATATGAAAATCTAGTTAACTATGTTAATGTCCTATTTGTATATTGAGTCGGATTGTCCATAACCAGATAATACTGACCCTAGAAGCTCGGATAAAATCACCGAGTGGAAGGAGAATGACACCCTATGTTGGCGTTGTATATTATCGACAATGTTGAATATTTTATGCGATGTTCATAGTTATTTGCCATCCACGACAATGAAAAATTTGTGGATTGATTTAGATCGGAAATACAATACTAAAGACCTTGGTCTTTAAAAATATTTGTGGCAAATTTCTTAAGTATCAAATGGCAGAGAAAAAATTTGTGACCGAGGGTTTCTTTTGGATCTTAACCTTTAGTTTATACTTTAACTATTTTCCTTTAGGATCACTAGGTTGTTTTTTACGTTAGGTTAACCCTATGGTTGCTATGTACAGGCGTAACAAGTTTTTTACTTCTATACTTTTCCTCTATTGCTATGTTTGCCATGAGGTCATCAAGAGTCATCTTATCCTTTTTATACTTGAGATATATACCGAAACCCTCCTAAGACTTAGGAAGTTTCTCTATAATAGATATAACAATAAACTTTTTAGGAAGCTCTATCTCAGCTTTTTTTATAGCATGATATAAAAATTAAAAATCGTACATGTAATTTATGTATATAATTTAAACCCCATCTCCTTTTTATTTATGAATCACAATACTCGATAATATATACTGGGGCAAATGTGAATGTTTGTAATGACCAATTTTTGTTTGTGTCTTACCAAATCGTTTATGGGAGAACAGTGACCTTAGGCGATAATTCGATTGTTGAAATCAAAGGTAAAGGGCATGTGAACTTAAAATTTCCTTAAAAAAAGGTTCAACCTTTTGAAGAAATTAGACACATTCCAACGATTCAACAAAATATCCTAAGTGGTCCTACTTTAGTTAGAGAGGGATTAAATTTAGATTGCAAATGTAATAAAGTTATCACTACACGACTTAGTAAATGATGTTTCTTTGGGAAAGACTATTTGAGTGATATAGAAGATCTGTTTAAAATTCATGTAAAACTAATTTTTATTCTTGTTTAAATTTTAATGATAATAAAGCCTATACTTTTAATTCCTCTACTTCTACTTCTTTGCACAATATTGAATGATATGATGTATGACATGTTAGGTTGGGTCATGTAAACTTTGATTCCATAAAAAGAATGATGAATTTAAATTTTATCTCTAAGACTGTTATAGATAAAAAAAATACAAATGTGCTATATGTGCAAGCGAAATAACCTAGAAAACTTTTTCATATGACTGAAAGAAAATCTGAGATTTTGAATTTGGTGCATACTGATATTTGTAAATTCAATGAAATGACAACGAGAGATAACAAAAGATATTTTATCACATTTATTGATGATTGCAGTAGAAATGAAGCTTAAGAAAATCATATGTGATATGGTTGATAGGATACGTAAATGATTAAGGTTGATAGGGAATGAGAGTATACCTCAAACCTTTTTCATGTATACCGTCAAAAGAACGGTATTGTTTACGAGGTTAATGCTCTGTACTCTCCTCGATCAAATGGAACAGTTGAAAGAAAGAATAAAATCATGTGTGATATGGTTAATATTTTATTTTAAAGTTTTGAGTTATCTACTTACATGTGGAGGAAGCTTTGAATACGATTTGTCATATTCTTAATAGAATTCTTCATAAGCATAAAAAAGTAGTAGAATGGTCGAAAGACCAATCTCAAGTATCTTAAAGTTAAGGGTGTCTTACGAAAGTACTTATCCCTAAATACAAGAAAAAAAAATTTAAACCTAAAATAGTGGATGTTATATTTTTAGGTTACATATAGAAAAGCTATGTGTACAAATTCTTGGTCATTAGATTTAATGTTTATGGTATAGATGTTAGCAAAATAGTTTAGCTTTATGATGCTACGTTATTTAAGAATGTGTTTTCCCTGAAGACTAGAGTTTTCCAAAGTTTATCTTCTATAGATTCTTACCTTACTATTGGTTTCATTCTCGATCCTGTGGAAAGGATGACAAATGTGAGGATGATCCTAATTGTGTTATTTGAAGATCAAATGATTCTAAGAAAATAAGTGAACCAAGGGGAAGTAAAACTTCTTAGGATATCAAAGAACTTTGGAAGTGACTTTATTACTTTTAATGTCGATGATATCATATCACCTTTCAATATGCTACGATCTCATGAGAGGTTATACTTTCGAAGGAAACAATTAACAATAAAATTAAGTCAATTGTCTCTAATGATCTCTTGAGAATTAGAAAATTTGTTTCTTAGTTATTCTATTATGGGTTGCAAGTTGATCTTTAAGAAGAAATTGAATGCAGACAGAACAATCAAGAAGTACAAAGTCAAGTTAGTTGTCAAGAGATACACGTATAAGGAAGAGATAGATTACTTTGATACATATTCCCTAGTTTCTCGGATAACCACCACCCGAGTGCTTATAACACTTTCATATGTATATAACCTCATAATTCATCATATAGATGTGAAAACTACTTTCTTACATGATGACTTTTATGAAAAAATTTATATGGATTAGCAAGAGGAATTTATAACTTATGGGAATGAGTATAAGGTATGTAAGCTTATTAAATCATTATATGGTTTGAAACAAATACCTAAGCAATGTCATGAAAAGTTTAATTGTATAATATCATTTTTTGGCTTTGTTTATAATTATTATTCATCATTCATTGCCTATACATAGATGATATATTATTGTTTGATACATTCATCATTCTTTATTTATAATAAATGAGATTAAGTCATTCTTATGTAATAAGTTTGAGATAAAATATATGGGTGTAACTGACATGATTTTAGGACTTAAAATCACAAGGTATTTTGATGGTATACTAATCTCTAAGTCTCACTATGTTGAGAAAGTTTTAAAGAGATTTGGATATATGAAATGTAGACCTTTTAAGAACTCATATGATTTATCTAAGGCTTTGTATAAGAATGAAAGTGGTATTCTTGTGTCTCGATTATGATATTCAAATTATTGGTAGTTTGATGTATCTAACCAATTATACACGACCAAATATTGCATTATTATGTGTAAGTTGAGTAGATACACCAATTGTCTAGATAGAACCTATTAGGATGCTCTATAAAGAGTATTTCACTATGTGAAGGAAAAAATTTCTCTTGGATTGCATTATAGTAAACATCCTTCTATGCTTATATGATTTAGTGATGTTAGTTAGATAGTAAAAAACTTTATGAGTAATAGGGTCACTTCATATGTGTTTCTTGTAGGAGGTGACGATGTCACCTGAAAATCAAAGAAACAAACTATATTACCTCGTTATAACTTTGAGGGAGAATTATATGCTTTGGTTGAGATTTGATTGGAAGCTAAGGGAATTATGTCAAGTATATCTATGGTAAATAAGTTGATTCATGCAATTTTAGTGCACTGTGATAGCATGTCTATAATTGCTAAGATCAATAGTTAAAAGTACACCTATAAGCAACAAAAATACATCCAAATCAAACTAAAGTTTTTAAGAGTTCTTATGTCTGATAGGGTCATGATTGTAGATTTTGTTGGATCCAAAGATAACACAATTGATCATTTGACTAAAGGTGTATTAGTAGCCTTAGTTGAGAAATCGAGGTTGGGGGTGAGGCTGAAATTCATGATTTATTCATAAGCAGTGATAACCCAACCTAACTAAGTAGAGATCCCATAAAATAAGTTCAATGTAATAGTAAAAGGTTGTTGCATGAATAAGATGACACTTTGTAATATGTAATACTTCCAGTATTTGTATGTTTGTCCCTTGTAAACCTAAAGTATCATTACTGTAAGTTTAGAAAAAAATTATTCTCTTAATGGGATCAAGTCATAGGATAGGATACTAGTAGTACATCTTTGGAAATGTTCAGCTAAGTGATTGACATTGTGTAGCTGTGATATGGAATTGGGTTGTTCCCTTAAGTCAATCATGATATAGGATATGGATGCATGACCATTAATGAATCACCCTTAAAGATCACATCATAACCTTTTATTATGTTGTTACCAATAGAGACTTTACACCCAAGATTGAGGTTAACACGTATGTTCACCTAGTTCCTATATAAGAGTAATATTGGATAACTCAAGTAATTGTTCAAATAGGAAGGTTCAGGACTTTGTGAGGGATTATTGAATTTAATGTTAATTATGGTTTGGTTAATTAAAATTTATGTATTAATAATATTTAATTCATGTTGAGTATCCTTAAATATTCAATTGATGTATCATTGATATAGGTGAAAGTACTAAAGTGTAAGAAGTCACATGTGAGGGACTTGTGCATGTGATGATAAAGAGGAGACAAAGTTTAGTCATATATTTAAGAATGAGATAAACTTACATGTCTTTTTATATAGTTGGTATCTCATGAACCTTAGTTCAAAGAGCTTGGAAAGGACATAATAGATCATACACATGCGTTGGGCCATGTCGGGTTTTGGTTTGAGAATGGGTATTGTTTGGATTGGATTCACGATCCGTGATCCAATATGAAACCTATAAATATGTGATTAGGGCTTCCTAACGAGGAAATTTTGCAATTACTCTCTCCTCCCGCCTCCATTCTTTCATCGCTCTACCCTTGGTATTCCATTGTTATGATTGCTCCTAGTCGTCCTTTCCTCTACTCATAGGTGACTGAGGCATGATCGAGGTTGACTCGAAACAAGGTACGTGTCTTTCGAGCGTATACATTTTATCATGAGAGGAAGACGCACCCGTCCGTACTTAAAGCGGAACACTTATTTCTCTAAAGCAAGCCTACAAGTGCGACCGGCAGAGATAACTTCTCATTGTGTTTTTTTGTTTTTCGTATGGTTTATTTATGCCTTAATTTGGATCTTCGAATGTTGTTGATTGAGGTATGTTTATATTTGTTTCATATTATATATATATATATATATATATATGTGTGTGTGTGTGTGTGTGTCTACGGTTTTTCTCAACAGTTTGAAATAGCAAAACAACCTGGGTGTTCTCCCTTACAGCTTAAATTCCTTGAGCCCACTGATACAGACTTGTGTTTGTGTTTGTGTGTGTGAGAGAGACAGAGACGACAAATCTGAGTGTCACAGAGCTGAAACGCCGTGAAGCAATTCCTCTGCGACATCTAGGAGTGATGGAAGAGAGGTTGCATGCCTACTCAGGCCTACTGTTCCCGAGAAAACATTGTAGCATTCTAGTTCTGAAGTGGTCTCTGCAACACGCCGCAGCTCTTTCTCCACCTGAAGCTCCTTGAAGATCTGTCTGGTGTTTGTTTCTGTTCTCATCATTGTGATAACCAGTTCTACCACGAACCTCCTAATCCGTGGCAGATTGACCGACGGCCTTGGGTAGTTCTGTAAGATCTGAACCAGTTTCGATGCCAACTCTGATTTGGTTGTACCTGCTTGTGATAGAGCTTCGTTAAATTGTGAAGGATTTGTGAATCTGAAGATTTGCGCTGCAAGTCCAATTGCAACTTCCTGAGATTTAGTCCCTGATGACATTATAGTCCTGAATACCTACAGAGAAAGATGCTTTCAGAGTACAATCTTTCATGCAAATTAAACAAAGAAAATAAACACAAAAGATTAGGAGGATATTATATTTCAGGCCACGAGTCACTGGCAAAACTATCAAAAACAAGCAAGAAGTTGTAATTAGATTCACCAAGAGCCAAATTTTGATCAGACTATTTTTCATAAAGATTTTAAGGATCACCAGAATCCAATTGAGATTAAGATATCATATACATATAAATTTGAAACTGAACTTTTTAAAAGCAGCAGTTTGAGGCCTGAATCTGGTGTGTGTCTATATATAGAGAGAGAGACTGGTACATGCTAGCACGATTAAGTGCTAACAAATCTCAACCATCTCTTTAATGATGAATGGTTCGAGCTTTGAATCTATAAAGTAAAAACATATATGGATCCGTATGTACACTTTATTCACGAGTTCTTTTAAATTTCAGATCTCAACCATTCAATATAAACAAAATTGAACGTTTGAAATTTGTTTGGATTTACTGGCACCAACTAGCATTTGCCAGTTTCTCTCTATCTACCTCTCATATATACATATACATATATACATATATATATATATATATACATATATAAGGAAAACACCAAAACTTTCTAACGAGAAACTTTGTAGAAAAACGTAAGGCCAGTGATCATATACATATATACATATATATATATATATACATATATATATATACATATATATACATATATACATATATATATATACATATATATATATATATAAATAGAGAGAGAGAGAGGAAAACACCAAAACTTTCTAACGAGAAACTTTGTAGAAAAACGTAAGGCCAGTGATCATAGGCTCGCAGCCTTGGAGTTTTCTACCTACTGGCTTCAAAAAAATGCATAAGCTGAAGTCCTAGTGAATTCGATACCTGGTGGCTCCGATCAAATGCCGCGAGAGGTATCTCTGACACCAAATTATAAATAAAGAAAAGAAATAAAAAGAAACGTTATAGCAAAATCTTACGAAAGCTGCAGCTTCAGTGACCTCTACCAGCTTATATGGACAATCCGGTCGTGTATATGCAGATAAATTTCGCAGAATTCTAGCAGCATTTATGCACAATTCCCTGTGATCAAGGCTTTCAACCAGTTTCCGAACCACATCCAGTTTCAGCATCCTCTCACAATTATGCTGATTGTCCAATGCCAACATAGCCAATGCTTCTCCAGCCTTCATCCTTAGCCTTCTAATGATTTTATCACTCTCGACTATTTCTTCCTTGAAAAAAATGCCAAACAGCAGGTTTAATATTCCTGCTGTGCTTCCGATCTTCTCTCTGGCTCCCTCGTCGAGAGCCAGGCTTGTTAAAATATCTATTGACAAAGATTGAAGATCTTTATGACGTTCCCCGTACTGTATGATGTCTCTCAGATTGCTGATAGTGAAAACTATGCTTGAGGTCTCCTGCCTTAGAACTTCTCCTGTTCCACCTGTTGTGGTCGTCAACTTTTTAACTAGTTTGAGAGATCTGTTCACTATTGTTATCTGCGAGTCCACTGCACGACTATCTATTAACAGCGTTTCGCCGATGCCGGTAAACTCAATGATTTTACTTAGCAATCCTCTTGTTGTGCCTATCTTTCCACAATTATCATGCTCATTAGCAAGCTTTTTCAGTATCAGCAAGCCTAGAAGATTGAATGTTGAATACTCATAGTTTAGGTCATCCACGACTACCCCTTTTTGTTGGATCCCGTCTTCAGAAAGGTTTACAGCTCCCGTGTGCAAAAGTGATGATATGGACTCCATGGCACCCGGGATTCCGGCAACACGAAGAGAATTCTGCTTCTTTCCGGTGATTTTCGACACGGTCATGGCTGCCAACCTCCTGATCTCTTCTTCTCTGTGGCTCCCCCAGCTCAACATCTCGACGAGGCGCTCCATTACGTCCATGGAAGTGCCGATTCGGCGGAATGCATCAGCAGAGAACCGCTCACTTGAGGTGAAATGTGCCAGCATTCTAGCACCTGTTAACTGCTCTTCAAATGAGTGGCTCAGTAAAAGTTCAGCAGCAAAAGACAGGAGATCCATTTTAAGGCCGTCAAAGATGCTACCAGTCAAGTTCTTAGTGTAAGCATCATAGAAAAACCTTCTAATCCAAGCAATTCCGGTCTCTCCGAAACCACACTCTTTGTTAACATGCTCAAAATATTTGTTCATTCTCACCTTCCACCCCCAATAGGCTTTCTCCATCAGAAAAACACATGCTTCAGAGAGTGCAAGACCGTAGAATATCTCTAGAGCAGGATTTCGGCTGTGAATATCAGGGGTTGTGACACCAAATTCTTGACTAAGCAACCTCATCATGGAGAGCACTACACATGCAGTGGCTGCAGCTAACTGAAACCAGTGAAGAATTCTACTCATATTTCTTGACGCAGAAATCCAGCCTGCGTATGGAATCAGAGGGACTTCAGATGTAGACCACGTTCTTTTAGGATTGCTTGGATGCTGATCTTCTGGCAATGTTTTTCTAGTCGAGGTTGTGATCTTTGGCTGCCTACTGCTAATAGGAAGAATAGAGGAAACTGGCCCTCTGGGAGCCTCTATCTTCCTGAGTAATCTTTTGGAACCTGATTTGATTGCTTGGAAACTGCGTTTTCCGGCGTCGGCGAGTGACCATCTATCTTCATGCTGCCATTCTAGCTCATGAGATCTGCTGTAGATTCTACCACCTTCTACTAAAAGGATGATAGTCACAAACCAGAAGTCTATCATCTCTAGTGTGACCGCAAAGCCCCCAAGAAGGACCACTGTGGCCCAGATGAAACCGAGCGCTCCGAGCCCACTTGCTGTTTTTTCAAACAAGGCTAGGCGCAGGGCCAAGAGAGTGAGCTTCTTTTCTGGAGCCTCTTGGCCGCCGAGCTCGGCAGGGATGGTGCTCTTTAGCGTAAGCCCGGTTTTCTCTAATGGCTCAGTCATCTCTGTGTGAGGCTCGAACATGGAGCCCATGCCCTTCTCTGAATCTGGTGTGATCTGATCAGGGATCTGCCAGATGATGCTGTTATTAGCTGATACTGGACTTCCAAAATCCATTGTTATTTTGCACTTTACAAACTTGAACTTGCAGGATTCGGTTATCAGGTTGTTCAGAGAGAGAGAGAGAGAGAGAGAGGGAGGGAGGGAGGGAGTTTCTTTGATTCAGAACTCTTTCGGATGGGATGGATGAGAAACACAACATGCATCCTACTGAACTCCTTATTCTTGCATGGGTTGGATTTGAACCTCTGAAGGCTAAGAGTGACATATATGCACAGGATGACTGGAATTGCATAGCATCTTAACCCATCATAATATTTGTGTAGCCAACTTCCCTCATACGGTGTCCCTTTTTATCATGTATGGAAAATGACAGAGATGATGACATTATGCAGCTCGAGCAATGGTTCAGAAAAGCACACACAACCCCACCGGGCATCACGTAATAGTTTCTCTTCGGAGACAGACAACAATCTCTCTCTCTCTTTCTCTCTCTCTCTCTCAACTATCATTCTTCTTGGCCCGACTCAAAGTCAATGCACTTTATGAGACTGTATATTGTTCATTCCCCTCCATCAATAATTTCTTCTTTATGAAGAAACTAGATAAATTATCTTTCCCTGTCCTTTCATGTGTGGATTACTATTTGAATCTTGAGAGTCGCAGCTCACATGAAATTAACGCATTTGGAGCTCTACTTTGAGTCATCAAGGATCAACTTTAAGTTCATGCTTATTTATAATGGTGGTGATTGATGAGTTAACAAAACATATTGAAGATGAAGTACCTTGTGTATGTTATTTCCCAATGACATTGTGTTAGTGGAGGACTCTAAGGAAAAAGTTTATAGAAAATCGGAACTATGGAGAGAAACATTAGAAAGCAAAGGCAAAGAACTCCGACTTAGTAGAACAAAGACAGAATATATGGAAGGTAAGTTTGATCATTTGGTTACTTCAGAGAACATAAAAATTAAAATTGACACAATTGCATCCCCCAAAAGGAAAGCTTTAAATACCTAGGGTCAATTTTTTAGAGTGATGAAAGAATTGATGAAGATGTTACGCATAGAATTAATGATGGTAAAATGGAGAGGAGCATCAGGTATTCTTTATGATAAGAAGATACTATTAAAGTTAAAAAGTAAATATTATAGAGCATCAATTAGACATGCCATGTTTTATGGTTATGAGTGTTAGGTAGTCAATCATCAACATGGACAAAAGATGTCTCTGACAGAAATGAAGATGTTAAGATGGATGAGTGGTCATACAAGAAAAGACTGTATACATAATGAGGTTATTAGAAACAAATTAGGAGTGACACCAATAGGGGATAAAATGAGAGAATATTGTTTAAGAAGATTTGGACATATAGAAAGAAGATCAAAACAAGAACCTGTAAGAAGGTATTAAAAACTAATGAAAGTATTAAAAAAGGTAGAGGATGACAACAAAAGTGTTGGAAAGAAACAATAAAGAATGATCTAGCTTATTATGAGTTAACTGCTAACATGGCACATGATAGAGTTATGTGAAAACAAAGAATCCATGTAGCCGACCCCGTCTAGTATGCGAAAAGGCTTAGTTGTTGTTTTTGTTCTAGTTGCAGAAAGACCGCATGATCATGTAGTCAATAGGAACTACATTCACATATATATATATATATATATATGTATGTATGTATGTATGTAGAGAGAGACGGGCAAAGAGAAACACACAACCCTCAAACCACAAAATTTCCTGAAACTTTCTGTTATAAATGATACGAATTAAAGAATGGTAGTTATGACCATGACATCCTAAGAAAGTTAGCTTGATAAAAAAGAAGTATATAATTCCACCATGCTAAAGACAATAATTTTAAAAACAATCTAGAATAGATTAAGGAGATGCTTCATGCTACTTCATGCCGATTCCTGTAAATCATCAATGATGTTGATGTCAACATTTCTTGTTGGACACCTTTCTCGGGCTGGCTAAGAGAAGTGTTCGTAGTCGCTCTATGGCTATCAAAAACTACCAAGAGGGATTTGATCATCAACAGTACATGAATATTTGATTATTTCCTCTGAGGATTGTTCATAGGCCTCGTAAATGAGACGAAAGAACCGAACAGGAGATGGCCATGGTTAATTCACTAACTCATCCATCACACTGAACTCGAAGCAGACGAGCTAGACAAGCATAACATGAGTTGCTCGTTATATACATATGTGTATATAGTTATATCATATATACATATATGTGGGTTGGGAGGGATAACTTTTACAAGATTTGATATATCATTTAACTGTATTGTACCAAACCATGGGCAACATGGTGTTTTAGAATATATGGATATAAAATTCTATATACTAACTAAATACTTGCTTAGTAAACTAAACATGCATGATTTATATATACTTGACTAAATGAGTTTGTACAAGCATTGTGAATCTAACAAGCAATCTTCATGTTTAGCGTGTAATCCTTCATGAGCCAGCTCATATTTGAATTTTCAAGATCATGAGCCGATCGAAGACGAATAAACTCGTCACGACAAAACTGAGCCAAACCAATGGCAGCTTGGTTCATCAACCAGCCCTAGTACATGATTGAATATCAAAGTTTAGTTTGATGTATTGCATATCCTTGTTATCTCTTTGCTCCAGTACTTTACAAAATTCAACAGGTTTTGCCTCCCTTTCTTCCTTCGTTGAATGTCGGATCCGTTATTGCGATCTTCTTTGCTTCAAACAGTGATCAAGCTAGCCAAAATAATCTTAGATTTCTTTCGCTACGGTGACCTACCTAACAGCCAGATTCTCTACAGGTTGCTAGTTTTTCAAGGTATAAAATCAATGGTCTATTATTTATGACACAAGATATTACTTTCTTGAAAAATAATACATGCTAACCTATGGTTGGCTTTCTGAAAAATGATTGCAAGTGATGGTATCGTGAACGTAAACACTTTAAAAGTAAGAAAAGAAGTCCCCAAAATCAAAGAAAACTATGAAATATGCTTTTTCTTTTGATAACGAGTTGAATACTAATATGAATGAACAGAGCAGAATGGTCATGTTAGACATGTCCGGTTCCGAACCATCTCAAGAGTTTTTTTTTTTCAAAAAGAGGATGTATAAGGCCTTTACAAGTCGAACTCCCCATGAATCTCAGTGGTAGGATGCTCCCTATGAGCTAACCACAACCCTTGTAGCAGCTCATGTTGTTTCCATCTAGGCGACTAGACGGCTTATATTCGGGGTGTAGGTACTCTTGTAGCAACCTAGCATTCTTATGTGTGTATTTGTAGGTCAAGTATGGGTTGTACACCTTATTTCCAAACCTGATCACTCTGGTGGCGTTTGGGTCTGGATTGCACGGGTCAGGTCAATATTGCCATCCCTATAACTCGATACGTAGCTTTAAACTCAATTTTGCTTTGAACTTGTAGTTGTTATTGTTGGATTTAATGTTAATTATGGTAGGGTTAATTAAGTATTAATAGCATTTAATTCATGTTTAGTATTCTTAAATATTCAATTAATGCATCATTGATATATGTGAAAGTCTTAAAGTGTAAAAAGTAACATGTGAGAGACTTGTGCATGTGATGACTAAGATAAGACAAAGTTTAGTCTCATATTGAAGAATGAGACAAACACACATGTCCTTTTATATAGTTGGAAGATCATGAACCTTAGTTTAAAGAACTTAGGGAGGACATGTTAAACCACACATCGTGCATTGGGTTGGGCTTGGTTTTAAGAATTATCTTTGGTCTATCTTTTGCACGAAAAATGTACGTGGCTTTGAGTTGGAAAAAGGTATGTGGCTTTAAGTTGTGCGTTATAGCAGGGCGTTGATTTTTCTAAGACAAGTCCGCAAGGGCGACTCACATAGATAAGTTTATTTATGATTATTGCTTTTGCTTGTGTTTTTTGTACGGTTTGTTTATAATTTACTTTGGATCTATGAATGTTATTGGTTGGAGTATGTTTATGATTGTTGCATATTGATTTATTATGGATGTATTTTCATGATTCTTTCCAACAATCTTAGATAAATCATTATTATATGTAAGTATGTCTTTGTCTGTTATCCTCTGACCTAAGGTTGACTTTACCTTGATACCAAAAAACTTTTTTGGTCTCTATTTGAAGTGCTAGCAGGAGCATATGAAAATCTAGTTAACTATGTTAGGGTCACATTTGTATATTGAGTCGGATTGTCCATAACCCGATGATACTGACCTTAGAAGCTCGAATAAAATCACGGAGTTGAAGGAGAATGACACCCTATATTGGTATTGTATATTAATTATTCACCTTCCACGACAATGAAAGATTTGTGGATTATCTTGGATCGGAAATACAATATTGAATACCTTGGTCTTGAAAAATATTCATGGCCAAATTTCTTAAGTATCAAATGGTAGAAGAGAAATTTGTAACCGACTAGACCCATGACTTTCAATTTTTATGTCATAGTATAACAGAAGTCGAGGTAGAGCTTTCTCAAAAGTTTATTATTATATCTATTATAGAGAAATTTTCTAAGTCTTGAGAGGGCTTTGGCACATATCTCAAACATAAGAAGGGTAAGATGACACTTGATGACCTCATGATAGACATAGCAATAGAGGAAAAGTATAGAAGTCAAAAACTCATTACGCCTGTACATAGCACCCCTAGGGTTAACCTAACGGTTGATAAAAAATAACCTAGTGATCCTAAAGGAAAAGCATAAACCAAAGGTTAAGATCTAAAAGAAACCCAAGAACAAAACGTATTGGCTTTATGGTCAAGTTGGATATTGAGCTAGGGATTGCCCCTCAAAGAAATTTAAGAAATCTCCAGTAGTTGAAGGAGTTATGGTCAACATGGTGACCACTGCACCTATTAATAACTAGTATCTATTATTTAAACCCCATCTCTTTTCTATTTATGAGTAATAATACTCGATAATATATACTGGGGTTAATATGCACGTTTGTACTGACCAGTTTTTTTTTGTGTCTTACTAGACCGTTTGTGGGAGAACAGTGACCTTAGAGGATCATTCAATTGTTGAAATCAAGGGTAAAGGATATGTGAACTTAAAATTTCCTTCGAAAAAGTTCAAACTCTTGAAGAAGTTAGACACATTTCAATAATTTGACGAAATATCCTAAGTAGTCCTACTTTAGTTAGGGAGAGATTAAAGTTAGATTGTAAATATAACAAAGTTGTCATTACATGACTTAGTAAAGGGTGTTTCTTTGAGAAGGACTATTTGTGTGATGTAGAAGATATGTTTAAAATTCATGTGAAACTAATTTTTGATGTTCTTGTATGAATTTTAATGATAACAAAGCCTATACTCCTAATTTATCTACTTCTACTTCTTTGTACAATATATATATGACATGTTAGGCTGGTCATGTAAACTTTGATTCCATAAAAAGAATGATGAATTTAAATTTTATCTCTAAGACTGTCATAGATAAAAAATACAAGTGTGTTATATGTGCAAGTGAAATAACCTAGGAAACCTTTTTATATGATTGAAAGAAAATATGAGATTTTGAATTTGGTGCATACTGATATTTGTAAATTCAATGAAATGACAACGAGAGATAACAAAAGATATTTTATCATGTTTATTGATGATTGTAGTATAAATAAAGCTTTAGAAAATCATGTGTGATATGGTTGATAGGGTACGTAAACGATTAAGGCTGATAGAGAAGGAGAGTATACCTCAAACCTTTTTCATATATATCGTCAAAAGAACAATATTGTTTATGAGGTTAATCCTCCGTACTCTCCTCGATCAAATGGGACAATTGAACAAAAGAATAAAATCATGTGTGATATGGTTAATATTTTATTTTAAAGTTTTGAGTTATCTACCTACATGTAGAGGAAGCTTTGAATACGGTTTGTCATATTCTAAATAAAATTTCTCATAAGCATAAGAAAAGTAATAGAATGGTTGAAAGACCAATGTCAAATATATCAAAGTCAAGGGTGTCTTGTGAAAGTACTTATCCCTAAATAAAAGAGAAAGAAATTAGAACCTAAAATAATAGATGTTATATTTTTGGGTTACGTATAGACAAGTTATGCATACAAATTTTTGGTCATTAGATCTAATGTTTATGGTATAGAAGTCAACAAAATAGTTGAGCTTTATAATGCTACGTTATTTAAGAATGTGTTTTCTGTTAATACTAGAGTTTTCCAAAGTTTATCTTCTATAGATTCTTATCTTACTATTGGTTTCATTCTCGATCACGTGGAAATGATGACAAATGTGAGGGTGATCTTGTTTGTATTTTTTGAAGATCAAATGACTCTAAAGAAATAACTGAACCAAGGAGAAGTAAAACAGCTTACGATATTAAAAGACTTTGGAAGTGACTTTATTACTTTTAATATCGATGATCATCATATCACCTTTCAGTATGCTATAATCTCTTGAGAATTGGTAAATTTGTCTCTTAGTTATTTTATTGTGGGTTGCAAGTTGATCTTTAAAAAGAAATTGAATGCAGACAGAACAATCAACAAGTACAAAGCTATGTTAGTTGCCAAGGGATACACGCATAAGGAAAGGATAAATTACTTTGATACCTATTCCCTAGTTTCTCATATGACCACCAACCGAGTGCTTATAGCACTAACATCCATATATAACCTCATAATCCATCATATAAATGTGAAGATTGCTTTCTTTCATGGTGACTTTTATTAGAAAATTTATATGGATCACCAAGAAGAATTTATGGCTGATGGGAATGAGTCTAAGGTATAAGTTTGTTAAATCATTATATGGTTTTAAACAAGTACCTAAGCAATGTCATGAAAAGTTTAATTATATAATATCATCTTTTGGTTTTATTTTTAATTATTATGATAAGTGTGTCTACTATAAGTCAATCAATAATACATTAATCATTCTTTGCCTATATATAGATGATATATTATTGTTTGATACATTCATCATTCTTTGTCTATAGTAAATGAGATTAAGTCATTCTTATGTAATAAGTTTGAGATGAAAGATATGGGTGTGACTGATATGATTTTAGGACTTAAAAATCACAAGGTATTTTGATGGTATAGTAATATCTCAATCTCACTATGTTAGAAAGTTTTAGAGAGATTCAGATATACGAAATATAGACCTTTTAAGAACTCATATGATTCATCTAAGGCTTTGTATAAGAATGAAAGTGGTATTCTTGTGTCTCGACTATGATATTCAAATTATTCATACTTTGATGTATCTAACCAATTATACATGACCATATATTGCATTTACTATGTGTAAGTTGAGTAGATACACCAGTTGTCTAGATAAAACCTATTGCAAAGCTCTAGAAAGAGTATCTCACTATATAAAGGGAATAATTTCTCTTGGATTGCATTATGGTAAACATCCTTCTGTTCTTATATGATTTAGTGATGCTATTTAGATAGTAAAGATTTATGTGACTAATAGGGTCACTCGATATATGTTTCTTGTTGGTGGTGGTGGCGTTGTCACCTGAAAATCCAAGAAACAAACTATATTACCTCGTTCTAACTTTGAGACAGAACTATGTGCTTTGGATGAGATTGGATTGGAAGCTTAATATATTTAGGGACTTATGTCGAGTATATCTATAGTAAAGAAGTTGTTTCATGCAATTTCAGTGCATTGTGACAGCATGTCTATAATTGCTAAGATCAGTGGTTAAAAGTACAACCAAAATCAACGAAGACACATCCAAATCATACTAAAGTTTGTAAGAGTTGTTGTGTCTGATTGAGTCATAGTTATAGATTTTGTTGAATCCAAAGATAATACAATTGATCCTTTTAATAAGGGTGTATCACTAGCCTTAGTTGAGAAATCCAAGTTGAGGATGAGACTAAACCCATGATTTATTCACAAGCAGTGATAACCCAACCTAACTAAGTGGAGATCCCATGATTTCCACTTTATCAAATCAACACTTCCGACTTAGTAGAACAAAGACAAAATATATAGAATGTAAGTTTGATCATTTGGATACTTTAGAGGATATAGAAATTAAGATTGATACACATTGCAACCCTCGTAAGTAAGTTTTAAATACCTCTTATCAATTTTTCAGAGTGATGGAAAAATTGATGGAGATGTTACGTATAAAATTGATGTTGATTGGTTAAAATGGAAAGGGACATCAGGTATTCTATATGATAAGAAAAAACTATTAAAGTTGAAAGGTAAATATTGTAGAGAAGCAATTAGACCTTCTATGTATAATGGTTATGAGTGTTGGGCACTTAATTTTCAACATGTACAAAAGATGTTTGTAGTAGAAATGAAGATGTTAAGATGGATAAGTGGTCTCACAAGGAAAGACTGTATACATAATGAGGTTATCATAATCAAATTAAGAGTAGTACCAATAAAGGATAAAATTAGGAAAAATCGCTTAAGATAGTTTGGACATGTAAAAAGATGACCCAAGGATGCTCTCATAAGAAGATATGAAAAATTAGATTGTGAAAATGTTAAAAGAGAAAGAGGACGACCACAAAAGTATTGGAAAGAAATGATAAAGAATGATCTAGTTTATATTGACTTAACTACTAGCATGGCACATGATACGGCCGTATAGAAACAAAGAATCCATGTAGCTGACCCCATCTAATGAGAAAAGTTTTGTTGTTGTTGTAGTATTATGAAATATTGAAAATGGTTCAACTTTTTCTTTTTGATAAGTAACCTGGGGTTTGGCAACAATTTTACCAGTACAATGAAGAAATATAGAAAAAATTACATTATCAGGTGGTTTATTTTTCCGGGTATTGTCCTCCAAAACTCAAACTAGACGAGCCAGCCAGACTGTGAGCAAAGGTATTTTTCTGAGTGGCTCCAAACACGTTTATCTTGATGCACAGAACACAACTTCAAGATAAACTTATTTCTTTGTTCGCCATCGTTCTCATCAAGTAATGAACTCATCTAACTATACCCATATGAGACTATTCTATGACAAGTTTACTCTCATTTGGGATGTCTTGAACAATTTCCAACCACAAAGGGTTCAAATTCAGTACCAAAGGTGAAACAAAAGGCACAAACAAAAATCTCAATGTCTAATTAACTAGATCAGGGATAAATTTAAGTTTCTTATTGGCACTCTAATTAGCGGTAGTATCAATGTTGAGCATGGCACATCTGTTTGTTGTTAAGAAACATGAAATATCAAGGAGACCGTGGATGACGATCCCAAAGTTTTAGTGCACTCTGGCATCATCAACGCCCTTCAATCAATAAAACGTAATAAAAGATGCATCAATAGGAACTTGTCTCATCCTTGGAAATTGACTTTTTTAATTAAATCATGACCTTTCAAGCCATGAGGGATCAAGTTATGGTGCACTTGGAGCTGACATGCTTCTCTTTCTTCAAAAATGCGAGTATATTTCCCATTAAAAAACCATACAATCGCATTTCTAGGATAAATCAGAGAAATAATACAGGAAACTATATGTCAGGGCTTTCTTACTTCATGTGTGCGTTAATGTGTATACATGCGCACGGGCATGTGTGTGTGTGTGTCTGCAGCATATGTACAAGACTAGTTACATGAGATTGGACTAATCCACGACATCCTATGAAAGGAAGGGCCACCAGAAGAGAGATCTCACGAATTTTTTTTATTGGTGGTACTGCAAAAGGAGAGCATAGGGCTCGCATTTTCCTTTCTTCAATGCACACTCACAGAACACACTTGAAGCTGACACCCTAAAAATCCACCGAGCACCTGCACGACCAATCAGGAATATGAATTCAAAAACAAAGATTATAAAAGCTCAAGCCAATGATGGAATGAAGAAGGAAAGGATGGATTTGATTGTAGCTAAAATGAGATCCGTATTCTGTAATCTGTGAGCCTATGATTTGAGTTTTGGAAACAGAGAAAACAGGCCAGCAATCTCCGCTATGCAGGTGGGCAACTATGTGCAAAAGGGTTTGAGTTGGAACCTTCTATCAGATCCATTTCTATCTTCAAATTGAACTATCAGAAGGAGGGTAGAGATGTCAATATGGGACGGGACAGGACACATTTTGGACGGGCCTGTAAAATGTTGGCCCGGCCTGGCCAGGCCCGGCCCGCATACTAGGGAGATAAGGGCTGGATATATGATAGGCATTTGCTTTCTTGTTTAATATGGGACGGGACGGGACAGGCCTGTAAAATGTTGCTGGATATATTTTCTTTGCAAGAAATTAAATTCGTTTAGGCATTTGCTTTCTTGTTTTAATAACAAGTCTGGCTCATCACTTTTGACGAAATGCTATCGTTAGCGTGTGATTCATTGGGACAAAGTGGTGTGATAGAAATGCTATTGTTAGTGTGTGATTCATTGGAACTAAGGGCTGCAGCTTTTCCTAACAGCACATGATAAGAAATCTAAAGGCAAAGGTTTAGATGACAAAGGAAAGGTGTAGATAACAAGATCCCCAACAGAAGCAAGAATATGATCTAATAATTAAAAAAACAAAAACATCTCTCAATGAGTAATTTAAAAAATATGTATGTTTTAATGTGTCATGGTCTACAGATCACAATATTTTACAGTGTGATTCGCACATGTTAATTCACCACCAATAAGATTTAAACTGTCAAACAAAATTAATAAACTAGAGAGAAGTGATTAACTTAGTCCCTAACTACCAAAAGAAAAAGAATAGTGGTGGTTTTGAAGGAGCATGCTGTCGTCCCATCATGGAGATTGCACCTGGAGGTGAGAAGGTGGTAGTGAGAAGGCAATGAGATGTCCTGCATAAATCTCCTCAAACGTGTTTATAAACTATAACCTTTTTCAGGTGACTTGAACCGGGTCTTATAATCCCGATCCAATAAACAACAAGCCTATGGTCCTACGGGCCAGCTTGGCCCAATTCTCGTCGGGCCTCAGGGCCACATGCCGGGCAATTCGGCTCGACCCTGCATTTTCCAGGTCCGAGCCAAGTCCCGAGTCAGAACCATTTTGACATCTCTAGAAGGTAAATAAGATAGAAGGCAGGGTTAGCAAGAGACGGAGAGTACCAAGAACACAGCGGGAGGGACGGGATCACAGAGAACGAGAAGGACCCATTTGCTTCAGCAAACTTTGGTACGGAACTGGCACCTTGGGTTCCAGTTCCACTCGCAATGCGAAAACTGAAATGAAAAGCTACGAAAAAACGTAGACACCAACAAGCAAGCCTTTTCTCATACTACATCTATGGGAATATGCCCGAGGGATTCTTTTGTGTCCGTAGAGCCGTAGACTTTATCAATAACAAGGGTTGGCTACATGTATTTTTTATTTTCTTAGAGATCATTGTGTTATTGTTAGGAGTAACTCAACATTTCCTTTCAACATATCTTATTATTTCCTTTCAATATTTTTGTAGTTTTTTTTCTTTTAACATTTTTTCAAACTTTCTTAGTAGTGTTTCTTTATGTCGTTTTTTATGTGTCAAAACTACTTTAAATGATTTTTCTCATTTTATCATTATTGGTATCATTTTAAATTTGTTTGTAATAACCGCATTATATATACATCATTTTCTCGTATAATCATTCATCTATCTCAACATCCTCATTTTTGTCACGAACATTTTTTGTAAATGTTGATAATTACCGAAAATAAGAATGTCACGAAATTCATATTTCACCGATATAATGAAAATTGGATGCTTCAAGAAGTGCACACATCTGTCTCGAAATTCTTAGGCCTGGAAACTTTGAGAGGTACACAGTTTCATGACTCAAATGGGCCTCATTTGTGTGGAGTCAGTGGATCAGAATCAAAACTGAACTCTACCATGATTTAGAACCCAAAGTAATATCAGATAAACAACCAAAGTTAGAGTCAGTTTTCAATTTTCATATCCAAATCCAAACTCAAATCCAATGTTTCACAACCTCATCAGCTTAATTGGACGGATTCATGCCAGAAAAGACCAAGTGAGACAGTTGGTTCTCGCTTGAGTTGGGTTGGATCGGTATTTTATAGATCCAAGTGACTTCATCAACTGAGTCACTCGGGTTGGTCGGGTTGACCTGGACATTAACCAAGTCCAGTTAAACTTTTGTGAAGTAACTCAATATGAAAAAGGATATAAGTTTGGGTTGAATTGTTTTAGACATGAATTTGAAGTGACACGAGATCCCGACCTGCGAACATGATTTGCCACCCCTTGCATGGAGATTTCTTTCCCGTGCAACCAAACACACCTTACAAAAGAAAGGATTTTCGTACGTCAGAAACACGATGACTATTAGCCACTGGAAACGATATGATCCAAAGAACTAAAGTTTTCTTTTTAGAATGAAGGCTGAAGTCGTGCATCCCTCAAGAGTCGAACTCCGGTGCCAAATATGTCATATATACATTGAGAGAGAGAGAGAGAGCGTTACTGGTGTACATAAATATTTCTATCAGTTGATGGGCTTGGCAGAAGCATATATATGAACTAAAACTACCATTGTACTTATCACTTCAACTTATGCATTTATCACTACATATATATATATATATATATATATATATATATATATATATATATATATATATATATAGAGAGAGAGAGAGAGAGAGAGAGAGAGAGAGAGAGAGAGAGAGAGAAAAGGAGGGGTGGATAGATAATGTTTAAATTGTATGACCTTACTAAAACGAGTACATCCTTCCATTCCATGTTTACGATCAACAATAAAGAATTTAATTATTTTGTATTTAATGCTAAGTACAGAAGTAAAGTAAGATGATACTTTTAATTCAAATCACTGCCATTGATCTCAAATATCAATTAATGGATATGTTTATATAAGATTATGCATCAAAAGGCATTATGTATTTATCACTTTTCCTATATATAGAGGTAATGTTAAATGCTCAAACTTCATCCTTAATCAAATCTTCTCTATCATCTCAACTGTTTGATCTTTGGGATAAAATGTGATAAAAGCAAAAGGCATATAATTCAAATCTTTAATGTTTATTATATTAATCAAATAATTGATATTTAAGTAGATTTTAGTATTGTACTCCATGTATCTATATATACCGAGAGAGAATATGGTCAATGCTTAAATCTACTCAAATATCTAAACTATTCAATCTTTAAGATAAAGAATTAAGGTGCCAAAGCGATTCTTTTAATTAAAACCTCTGATTGAAAGAGTGAGATGCTCATTCATTTAAAAGATCGAAAGATTAAGATGTTTGAATATATTTGAGCACATAAAATTTGATCATTTACCACTACCTCTCTTTATATATATATATATATATATATATACACACACACATTAAGATCGCCTAAGTGAGGTTTGGGTTTTAAAGAAAATGACCCAATTGGGAACGAGTGAGGTTTGGGTCGACTTACTTTTGAAGTGGCTCACCCGTGGACCGGAGTTGCCACACCTAGAATCTATGATCTTGACAACCTTGAGCGTAGATACATGTGCACCGGTGCCATGCTCGGATCACGGTAGGTTCATTTCAACGTATCTAACTCATAAACCAGCTTATTGCAGTGGCGCTCACCGTTATTTTACTCATGAGTACGAATTGAGTATAAACTCATAGAGTATAGCTTACTTATTATTATATATATATATATAACAAATAAGAAGCAAAGCATTTTATATATTTCAATAATGAATGTAATATATAATTTCATTAAATTGATAAATATATAAAAACACATCTACTTTAAGTGTTATTATAAAGATTTGTGTCTTTCTCTTTGTCGAAAAATCATTCTTGAACAAAGCTTACTGCAAAAAAGATGGTAGTGACCGTAGGAGTTTGTATTGAAAACCAGAGAGAGTCTAAAAGTTTGAAGAACAAAACCGATGGTTTTGGATTGACACAGAGAATTTAGTGGTTATTTTGAGTTTTAAAGAGAAAATGTTTCTCATAAACAAGAGACTTCAGAAATGTTTTTCAGAAGCACGAAACTTTAGGAAAACGTTTCCTTGGAGTTCTCTGTTTCCGATGGGTATGGAAACAGGAAACATCTCCGAGGAGAAGTTTGGCCGCCTCATGGTTAATGACAATTACTGATCGAAAGTATTCTACTTAATGTGGAAGAACACTAGGTTTTAGAAAAATGTTGTTCTTTAACATCAGTCAAACCCGTGTGTAAATCACGGCACACATCAAAGGCTATATATATCATCACTAAACAGGGATTTAAGGAGAAGTGTCTCCTTTTCGCGCGCACACAGACACACACAGACGTCGATTCCAGCGACGGTGGAAGGATAGAGAAATCAGTTTCTCTGCCTAAGTTTTCTCTTTCTTTGTCAATCAGTCTCTCTCTCTCTCTCTCTCTCTCTAAAACGTACAATTTTAGTTTCAATTAATGGTGGCATTGAGGAATTTCATCACTAAATTCATGTAAAGGGGACGTTATCTGTATTTTGAGATCAGCCGATTTTGCCTATAATTGGGGGCCTTTCGTTCATATGTTGCATAATTGCATACGATGATGGTTTTCTTCACATGACTTTTGTTCTGAACGATAAGAAGTGTTTCTTTGCGATCCTGATACAAAACTTTGCGTTTTCTCTTCCAGTATTGGGTAAGCCAAGGCAACAAATGGTGTGATTTTTGCAAAATCTACATAGCCAACAACCCTTTGAGTATTCGGACCCATGAGCTAGGCGAAAGGCACAAGGGTAATGTGGCGAAAAGGCTTTCTGCAATGCGTAAAGAGAACGCCGCGAAGGAGAAGGAAAAGAAAGACGCTGCGCGGGCTCTTGAACAGATTGAAGCTGTAAGTCGGTGATAGCTTTGTGATTACCTTTTTGCTTTTGTATGCGATTTTTCTTCACAAAGCTGTTATTCTTGGATCTGAAAAGCTTGTTTTTCCTCATTTTTTCTAACCAAATATTATGGATGTGACTTTTGATATGGATATTTTCTTACTTCTGAAACCACCATCGCGCGCATCAGTGTTAAGCTTGATCACTTAAATAACATGGAGCAGTGGATACCGCATTGCCTAGAGCTGGTATAATGCGTGCTTTTGTTGTTCTTTGCGTGTGCCTCTGAAATCAGGTGATTGTGTTTCGAAGTCTTTACTGGTGTAAAAGGATAAAGAGTTGTTGTAGTTCACATGATATTTACCCAGCTTAAGACGAGTTTGAAAGGGTTTCATTGGTTGAACCATGGTAACGGATGATGGAGAATCGGAGATCATCAATTAGTTAGCCATATTCCCCATATCATTCAACATTTTAATCAACAAGATGCGGTTGTCGCGTGTGTGCTTTTGTGTTCGCACATGGGGAATAACTGCACTCTAAGGAAAAGATAGTGTTCAGTGATCTTTTGGCAAAATAATCTCACAAGAATGATCTCCTGGCTGAAAAACTTGGAGTCAACTATTCCTTAATTTTGGCTAAAGTCAATCATATTTGATAAGTATTGATAATCAGCAGCCCTAGATTTGCTTACAAATTTCTGATATAGATATTAGAGAAAATCTGTAATTCGTAGATTTTTGGGCATTCCTAGCGCATTGGTACTGTCACTTGTGTGAAAGTACTAATTCCCTTTTCACTGGAATGATGGATCCAATGAAAACCAAAATCAAGCCTTTTCCACTCTAAGTGGGGCACTGGTCATTAACCGCCATTCAACTCAATGTGCCAAGTTGCCACTTAAATCTGACAAAAGAAGCATCAAGTTTCACCTTGTCCTTCCAACACTTTGGGCATTTCTCTTACTCTTTTAAAATGTTTCTCGTCAGATTTCTTGCACCTTCTTTATGTAGCTCCTTGTGCCCACCTCTCCAAATGTCAAAATCACCTTAATTGTATCTCTTTCAAGTTCCAATTATTGGCTTCCCAACTCTTTCTCACTGGCACCACGACAACTTCAGCCTTCCTGGTGAACTATATGTTATGGTGTCATCAGCATCCATTTGTACGGACATCAGTCTGATTTGCACAAAGATACTTCATGTACATAAACTCCAGCTTTTGCTTGGATTAAAGTGATAAATAATATAATTTAACTGCATGACAGCAGGGACAATTGAATTTCAGTGGTCAGTTCATCCAGGATACAACCTCATATTGTTTTATATCAGAATAACAGTGAACTGGAGCATGCATTTCTTCTATCTTTTTCATTTTTTGTTCCACAACTCTTTCTTGCACTATGCACAGCCTTTTTTTATGTATGTTTGTGCACGTGTATGTGAAGGAGGTTGGATAGGCCTCTGTCTGTGCATGTCTGCTTGTATGCATGCCTTGTGTGTGGAAATTATTACACTCAAAGGCAAACTTCCATTTATCTAAAAGCTCAAGTCTTGCTTGACAAGGGCTATACTGCGATAACAACTGGATATTACAGATATATTTAGAATGTTCCACAATATCTCATTGTACAATAGGGCATCAAAAGACCATTTATCACCGAATTTTCATCAAATTTTCATGTTTTGTATTCTGAAATTCATCAAAAGACCATTTATCACCGAATGGGGTATACTAAGACATCTCTTTGTATAAGCAAAACAAATATAGATCACGTCCATAGGGCATGATTTGCGAAAAGACTAATAGAATATGATTTGGAGGTTTTCATACACGGGTTCTGTTTGGTGGCAACGCCCAGCATAGGCCTTTGGGGAAGACTTCTGGCTCTGGACTTCGACACTGGCAGTTCTCTTGAGTTAATCATACCAACACGCACACATACATATAAATAAACACACACACACATAGTCTTTCTTATGTTTGATTTGTACAAGCCTGTGCTTTAACAAGATAATTGTTCATATGAATAGTGTCACTGGTTTATATCATAATATTTAACACAAGTACATGACGTCTAGAATCTCAGCATAGGATTGCCATGATCCATGGAAAGGTGCATCATAATTTTTGTTGTACATTCTGCTTTCTATAGTAGGGTGAAACACGGAGGTCTTCATTTTAATAAGCTGTCCATATGATGAAGAGCTATATAATTCTCTACAAGCCTTTGAAGCTAATCATCTCATCTTCTAAACTCAGCTGTACTTGGCTTCTTGACTTCTAGATTGACTTTCAGTGTTGCGATGGAAAGTAGAACGGTTAGGGAACTGCACTCCTCTTAAAGGGATTTCCCTTTACGATGCAACTCTAAATTACTATAAGTAATTTTCCACATCAAAACCCTGTAGGCGGTGTGTGATAAAACACAAGACCCTGCTGGAAATGTTCTAAATTATGTCCACTGCTGTCACTCTGCACAAGTCAAATTAAGAGAATTTCTGCTCCAATCTTGGGAAATGTTCTCTTTATGTTTTCTCAGTTTACAACCAATTTGGACCTCATCATTTGAAACCAGGCGACATTGTCCTTTACCTTAACCCCTTCATTATCAGATTTGATAGTTGTCTTGTTAAAGTATTTTGCAATGCCTGTTACATAATTGATACGTTATGTTTCCCACAAAGCTAAGAGAAGCTATCAGAAAGATGTGGTTGCTTTCAAAGAGGCAAAAGATTCAAATGAACTGAAAACGGATGATTATGTGGAAAACTCTGAGGCTGTCTCATGTTCTGTGTCACAAAATGATGGTAATGTCGTTGTCCTTGTGTTTCTTTGCTAACTCAGATTAGTGTGGGAGTCTTGGAAATTGCTTTGTTTTGGTTTTAGTTTAGTGAGAAACAGAACCATTTATGTTTTTCTTGTTCTATAGATCTGATATGCGATTTGATGATTTTCTGGAATTGAGGTTGGGAATACACAAATTATGAGCATTGCTTTGGAGCGTCCCCACCTAGCCACGCATTGCAGAGCTCGCATGCAGTGATAAGTAAGCAAGGACCACTACATTTTCGCCCGGATGTAGTGAATCAATTACAAAGAGGGTTCCCACATCATGGATGGGTGTGGGTAAAGAAGTTAGTCCCGCTACATTACCGCTCGAATGTAGTGAATAATTTACAAAGCGGGCCTCCGCATTTTTAATATGAACGGATGTGGGGGGGTAAGGAAGCTAGTCGTAGATAATAAAATTCGTATTAGTTCTTAGAATATCGAAACATTATCCGATAAGCTAATGGAGGTGGTAGATACTATGATTCGGAAAAAGATTAATATTCTATGTTTACAATAGACAAAGTGGGTTGGAGAAAAAGCAAATGAGCTAGAGGATACAGGTTTTAAATTATGGTACTAAGGTAAAGAAAAGGCTCGAAACGGAGTTGGTATTATCATAAATAAAGATTTAAAGGATAGTGTAGTAGACATACAACGATATGATGACCGAATCATAACGTTGAAATTAGTGTTAGGAGCAGAGGTTTTGAATATAGTTTGTGCTTACGCACCCCAAGTAAGACAACATTTTGGGAAGAGTTAGATAAGGTGATTTAATGGATTCCACAAAGGGAGATGATTTGTTTAGGAGACTTAAATGGACATGTCGGTAAAGAGGCATTCGGATATCAAGGTATTCATGAAAACTTTAGTTTTGGGGATATAAATGAGGAAGGTAGGGAGATTTTAAATTTTGCTATGGCATTTGATCTCTTTATAGTCAATACAATCTTCAAAAAATGAGATGAACATTTAATTACTTATAAGAGTGTCTTATCACAAACACAAAATTGCTTTATTTATAGAAAAAAAGATAGAACATGTTGTAAAGATTGCAAGGTAATTCCAGGAGAAAGCTTAACCACCCAACATCGACTTTTAGTTATGGATTTACAAATTAAAAAAATAGACAAAGAAGAAAAGAGTGCATCGAGCTATTCAGACTAAATGGTGGAACCTCAAAAGCGAGAAAGAAGATATATTTAAACAGAAAGTCCTTCCGTTGGTACACCTTGTGATATATGGAAATATTAGGAAAGTGGCGAAAGATGTGTTAGGTGAATCTAAGGAAGGTGTACTGACACAAAAAGAGGCTTATAAGAAAGCAAAGAAGGAAGCGAAAAAGGCTATCAATGAAACAAAAGCTAAAATTTGGGAGGATTTATATTAAAAATTCAACTCAAAAGAGGGTGAAAGAGATATTTTTAGGATAGTTAGGGCTAGAGATAAGAAAACTAAAGATCTTAATTATGTTAGATGCATCAAAGACGAGGATGAAAAAATTCTAGTGGAAAAACTATTTTTATAAGCTTTTAATGAAAATAAAGATGTTACTATTAGCTTAGGAGAGTTAGCCAAATCAGAAAAGTATATAAACCATAATTTTTACCGACGTATTCAAAAGAATGAAGTCAAAGAGGCTCTTAAACAACAACAACAACAACTAAGCCTTTTCCCATACTAGACGGGGTCGACTACATGGATTCTTTGTTTCCACAGATCCCTATCGTGTGCCATGTTAGCAGTTAACTCCCAATAAGCTAGATCATTCTTTATTGTTTCTTTCCAACACTTTTGTGGTCGTCCTCTACCTCTTTTAATACTTTCCAAATTTAGTTTTTCTAACTTCTTACAGGTTCTTCTTTTGATCTTCTTTCTATATGTCCAAACCATCTTAAATGATGTTCTCTCATTTTATCCTCTATTGGTGCCACTCCTAATTTGTTTCTAATAACCTCATTATGTATATGGTCTTTTCTTGTATGACCACTCATCCATCTCAACATCTTCATTTCTGTCACTGACATCTTTTATACGTGTTGATGATTAACTGCCCAACACTCAGAACCATAAAACATGGCAGGCCTAATTGCTGCTCTATAATATTTACCTTTTAATTTTAATGGTATCTTCTTATCACAAAGAATACCTGATGCTCCTCTCCATTTTAACCAACCAGCATTAATTCTATGTGTAACATCTCCATCAATTCTTCCATCACTTTGAAAAATTGACCCTAGGTATTTAAAACTTTCCTTTTGGGGAATGCAATGTGTGCCAATTTTAATTTCTATGTCCTCTGAAGTAGCCAAATGATCAAACTTACATTCCATATATTGTGTTTTTGTTCTACTAAGTCGGAGGCCTTTGTTTTCTAATGTTTCTCTCCATAGTTCCAATTTTCTATTAACTTTTTCCTTAGACTCCTCCACTAATACAATGTCATCTGCAAATAACATACACCAAGGTACTTCATCTTGAATATGTTTTGTTAACTCATCCATCACCATTATAAATAAGTATGGACTTAAAGTTGATCCTTGATGTAACCCAATATTAACTTCAAAGAAGTCTATCGTTCCTTCATGAGTCCTCACACATGTTTTTGCACCATCATACATGTCTCTTACAAGGTTAATATATGTCAATGGGATATCTCTTTTTTCCAAAGTTCTCCAAAGAACCTCCCTCGGTACCCTATCATAAGCTTTTTCTAGATCAATAAATATCATGTGAAGGTCTTTCTTTTTTGCTCTAAAATGTTCCATAAGACATCTCAAAAGGTGAATCGCTTCAATAGTAGATCTACTTGGCATAAATCCAAATTGGTTCTCTATTGTACTTGATACTTGTCTTAACCTACGTTCGATAATTCTTTCCCATAATTTCATAGTATGACTCATTAACTTGATACCTCGATAATTCGCACAATTTTGAATGTCTCCCATGTTCTTATATACGGGTATAAGTGTACTTGCTCTCCATTCCTCGGGCATCTTTTGGTTTTTCCATATTTCATTAAATAGTCTTGTGAGCCAAGTGATTCCTATTTCTCCTAGTATTTTCCAAACTTCTATAGGAATATTATCTGGTCCTATCGATTTACCACTCTTTATATGTTTAAGAGCCTCTTTGACTTCATTATTTTGAATACGTCGGTAGAAATTGTGGTTTATATACTTTTCTGACTTGGCTAAATCTCCTAAACTAATACTAACATCTTTATTTTCATTAAAAAGATTATAAAAATAGTTTTTCCATCTATTTCTTATATCATCATTTGCCACTAGAATTTTTTCATCCTCGTCTTTTATGCATCTAACATAATTAAGATCTTTAGTTTTCTTATCTCTAGCCCTAGCTATCCTAAAAATATCTCTTTCACCCTCTTTTGAGTTGAGTTTTTTATATAAGTCCTCCCAAATCTTAGCTTTTGCTTCACTAACGGCCTTTTTCGCTTCCTTCTTTGCTTTCTTATAAGCCTCTAAAGTTTCACTAGTTTTCTTAGCATAATGTAATTTGTAACATGCCTCTTTGCCTTGATTTTATTTTGTACTACTTCACTCCACCACCAAGCTTCTTTTTGTGCCAGTACACCTCCCTTAGATACTCCTAACACATCTTTCGCCACTTTCCTAATATGTATAGCCATATTGTTCCACATATCAGAGGGTGTGCCAACATAATTCCAAACATCTCCTTGAAGGACTTTCTGTTTAAATATATCTTCTTTCTCGCTTTTGAGGTTCCATCATTTAGTCTGAATAGCTCGATGCACTCTTTTCTTCTTTGTCTATTTTTTTATTTGTAAATCCATAACTAAAAGTCGATGTTGGGTGGTTAAGCTTTCTCCTGGAATTACCTTACAATCTTTACAATATGCTCTATCTTTTTTTCTACAAATAAAGTAATCAATTTGTGTTTGTGATAAGCCACTCTTATAAGTAATTAAATGTTCATCTCGTTTTTTGAAGATTGTATTGACTATAAAGAGATCAAATGACATAGCAAAATTTAAAATCTCCCTACCTTCCTCGTTTATATCCCCATAACCAAAGTTTCCATGAATCCCTTGATATCCTAATGCCTCTTTACCGACATGTCCATTTAAATCTCCTCCTAAACAAATCATCTCCTTTTGTGGAATCTTTTGAAACACCTTATCTAACTCTTCCCAAAAAACTGTCTTTATACTATCTTCTAGTCCTACTTGGGGTGCGTAAGCACAAACTATATTCAAAACCTCTGCTCCTAATACTAATTTCAATGTCATGATTCGGTCACCATATCGTTGTATGTCTACTACACTCTCCTTTAAATCTTTATTTATGATAATACCAACTCTGTTTCGGGCCTTTTCTTTACCTGAGTACCATAATTTAAAACCTGTATCCTCTATCTCCTTTGTTTTTTCTCCAACCCATTTTGTCTCTTGTAAACATAGAATATGAATCTTTCTCTGAATCATAGTATCTACCACCTCCATTAGCTTACCCAATAATGTTCCGATATTCCAAGAACCAATACGAATCTTATTATCTAGGACTAGCTTCTTTACCCCCCGCATCCGTCCATAATCAAAATGCGAAGACCTTCTCTGAAAATTTTTCACTACATTCGGGCGGCAATGTAGCGGGACTAACTTCTTTACCCACACCCGTCCATGATGTAGGAACCCTCTCTGCAATTGATTCACTACATTCGGGCGAAAATGTAGTGGCCCTTGCTTACTTCTTACTGCATTCGGGCTCTGCAGCACGTCGCTAGGCAGGGACGCCCCAAAGCAATGCTCATAATTTTTGTAATCCATGTTGTAGAAATCCGACGAAGTTTTACGCTGGCTGTCGGAAGCCTGACACAACCCTCCTCCTTTATCCGGGCTTGGGACCGGCAATGCAAGGGTGATCCCGTACATGGGCGGAGTTAGGCTCTTAAACATATAAAGGGTGGTAAATCAGTAGGATCTCACAATATTCCTGTAGAAGTGTGGAAAATACTAGGATATATAGGAATTACTTGGCTCACAAGACTATTTAATGAAATATGGATAAACCAAAAGATGCTCGAAGAATGGAGAGCGAGTACACTTATACCCATATATAAGAACAACGGAGACATTTAGAATTGTGTGAATTATCGAGGTATCAAGTTAATGAACCATACTATGAAATTGTGGGAAAGAATTATCGAACGTAGGTTAAGACAAGTATCAAGTACAACAGAGAACCAATTTGGATTCATGGCTGGCAAATCATTAGTTGAAGCGATTCACCTTTTGAGACGTCTTATGGAACATTTTATAGCAAAAAAGAAAAACCTTTACATGATATTTATTAATCTAGAAAAAGCTTATGATAGGGTACAAAGGGAGGTTCTTTGGAGAACCTTGGAAAAAAGAGGTATACTATTGATATACGTTAACCTTATAAGAGACATGTACGATGGTTCAAAAACATGTGTGAGGACTCATGAAGGAATGACAGACTTCTTTGAAGTTAATATTGGGTTACATCAAGGATCAACTTTAAGTCTATACTTATTTATAATGGTGATTGATGAGTTAACAAAATATATTTAAGATGAAGGGCCTTGGTGTATGTTATTTGCAAATGACATTGTGTTAGTGGAAGAGTCTAAGGAAAAAGTTAATAGAAAATTGGAACTATGGAGAGAAACATTAGAAAGCAAAGGCCTCCGACTTCATAGAACAAAGACAAAATATATGAAATGTAAGTTTGATCATTTGGTTACCTCAGAGGACATAGAAATTAAAATTGGCACACATTGCATCCCCCAAAAGGAAAGTTTTAAATACCTAGGGTCACTTTTTCAGAGTGATGGAAGAATTGATGGAGATGTTATCCACAGAATTAATGTTGGTTGGTTAAAATGGAGAGGAGCATCAGGTATTCTTTGTGATAAGAAAATACCATTAAAGTTAAAAGGTAAATATTATAGAGCAACAATTAGGCCTGCCATGTTTTATGGTTTTGAGTGTTGGGCAGTTAATCATCAACACGTACAAAGGATGTCTATGACAGAAATTAAGATGTTGAGATGGATGAGTGGTCATACAAGAAAAGACCGTATACATAATGAGGTTATTAGAAACAAATTAGGAGTGACACCAATAGAGGATAAAATGAGAGAATATCGTTTAAGATGGTTTGGACATATAGAAAGAAGATCAAAAGAAGAACCTGTAAGAAGGTTAGAAAAACTAAATTTGGAAAGTATTAAAAGAGGTAGAGGACGATCACAAAAGTGTTGGAAAGAAACAATAAAGAATGATCTAGCTTATTGTGAGTTAACTGCTCACATGGCACACGATAGGGATCTGTGGAAACAAAGAATCCATGTAGCTAGTATGGGAAAAGGCTTAGTTGTTGTTGTTGTTTGCAGGTTGGGAATACAGTGCTTCTTCTGGCTATTACTACAATCAGGCTGCAGGCCACTACTATGATCCAAATTCTGGCTTGTACTTCTCTAACAAAATAGGTAAGGAAGGGGCTTCCAAATGTTGCACATGTAAATTTTGTGGTTAGTTTCAGTAAAGTGTACTATATTTAGTAACCAAGAAGGTTAGAATTTCTATGTAGTTCTTCGTGCACAATTATTGATATGTGGCTAAACCTGAATACGATCTGTTAGATTTGGCAAACTAAACCATGACCAATCAATTGTGGATGGTGTTCTGATGTTGTCTGTATCTACGTTGAGATGGTTGGACCGTTGGAGTGCCTATTCACCCGAGTTTTCAGACACACCCGATTCGAATGAGGTATCAATGTAATATTTCTTAGATTTTCAAGGATGCCCTAGATATATAATAGCAGCTCTCTCTTGCAATCTCAACTGGTCGTATAGTAGATTTTTCTCTATGGTGACCAAAGATGGACATAAGAGACAAGGAATCCCTCGCTCTGGACCATGTAAATCTCTTCTTTTTGTTTGTATGGTTGTTTCTACATTTTATGGTTCTGTCCTTTGTGGCGAATTTGATGAAAGTACTTGATTAACAAACCAAATTCAAGTTTACTTGTAGCTTTTCCCATTGTGTTGAGCTCTATCAGGTGGGTTTAGTGATACCTAGATCTTGCCCAAGTCCATGAAATCCCTCGTGTTGCCTATGCATGTAGCAGCATGCACTGAAGGGCTTGCTAAAAGGGTGAAATTTCAGGTAAGTGGGTGACACAAGAAGAGGGATTTGCTTCAGGTGAAGTTTCAAGACCGAACGGTACTGGTGCTGCTTGTTCGTCAGAAACTGGAAACGGTACTCTCAATGCCAGAAGTGTTTCATCTGCAGTGAAAACCTTGGTCCCATCGGAGCAGAAGGTGACTCCACAAAGTCAAGGTGGTCCACAGCACCTGGGCGAGTTCTGCTATCATCAGCGCGGATAGGATCAGGAAAAGGTCCCGACCTTCCTCTCTTGGGGTTACCAAGAGAAAGAGGGAAGAGAAAGCCAAGGCTGTATCTGAGGAGGAAGCTGCCGCCCTTAAAGCAAGAGAAACTGCAAGGAAGAGAACGGAAGAGAGAGAGAAGCATCTTCTTGGGCTTTACAATTCATATTGATGGCCACAAGAACTTCTGTGTCGCTAATTTGGTTTTCCATCTTATACGCACTTCTATTTTTTCTTTATTCATCTTATATTTATGGAATAGTTATTTCTATTAATGGTGCACAAGCTGCACTGCCTGTTGTGTCATTAGCTGTTTAGTCATCAGGAGATGTTAACTTCATGACATGTTCAATATGTTGCTTCCAAAAGGTACCAATATGGACCAGTTTAGTTTAAACTTTTACCATTTTTTCCTTTTTGCTGCAATGTTTTAGATCTTGTGTAGTTTTGCCCCAGATAATATGACCACTGTTATAACTCAGCCGATACGTGTCTTTACGAATGAGGTTGAATCACCTTTTTTTATAAGAAAGCAAACAATCTGATTAATCAAATTTTGGGTTTACATGGTCTGTGTCTACAGCAAGGGGAACACCCCTTTGGGCTATGGTACAATTTGCTGTTTATTGTATGTTGACACCAATATTTATAACACTGGATACAGTGAATTTGTATAATATTAAGGTTGCAAGCAGAGTACATGTTTTTTTTACTTTTTACAATGAGCAGGTTGAAGCCAGGTATACACGCACCGAGTATCGAACTGAGGACCTTCAACTTGTGAGTCGAGTCTCTGCTGGTTGAGCTATCACTGTGACTGCTAACTACCTTATCTTTCTTATCCATTTATTGGTGTGGATTGTCCCATGTTGGAAGACATGCACTGTAATAGTATAATATTATTGTATCATTCGTACAATATCTTGATTCTTTTGTGTTTCTAAAAGATTTTAGATTTTTTAAGTTTTTAAATTGAACTTTGAACCAAATATAGAAAATTGCAGTATCAAATCATACAGGAAACCTTGATCAGAAAGAAAATCATACAGGATACCAATGTGCCATATATCCATACCCTGCACAACACATGATCCGATATTTACAGTCATTGTCACGCGACCACCACACTTACCAGTCAAGGGACTCGGCTTAACATGGCACAGCTCGTGAGTTTGATACCCCGGGGGTGTGCATCCCTGTTATAACCCAAAAAAAAAAAAATTGGTTCACTGCCAATGTTGAGATTGTTGATAATGGCTCCTCAAGGGAAATCTATACTCTTGTATACAGATGAGCCGCAGTATATCACCACATTTGTGTCCGTGTGGGTTTCGTGTTTCCTTTTTCCTATAATTTCCACCGTCATGGGCATTAGAGCAATTAGAAAACCTTTCTCTAGCACGAGAGGACCAGAAGGGACATGCCTATGGTGTACCGGTTATCGTCACCATGGAAAATATCCTCCTTCCTTTTGAGGTTAGCTTATTGAGGGGTCACAACAACCCAGGGTTGGTGGGGGCACCGGAGCCTATACTTTCATATTCAATTTTCCTCATTGGCTTTGAATCGAGTTTGCAACTTGAGTGCTTGTCGTTTGGTGAATAGAAGTTTCTTAAGGATTAGAACGTTGGATACCCTGCACACCGATAGCCTTTGCATCCATGTGCAAGCCTGTCGGTCAACCTGCACTTTAATATATATATATATATATATATATATATATTGATTAGATTTTATCAACATGTTTGACCATTATTTTTTGGAGCATGAATACAATAATATTATCCTTCAACCTCCTTTTTAAAAATATGTTCATTAGAAGTGAGCGATTTTCCAGCAGTTCTAGCTTTGAACCACCCGTTTGATTTCAAACAAGTTTTGTCTATTTGAGTTGACACATTTTTTATGAAAACTTGATAGGACACTAGATGAACCCAACCCAAAATATGAAATCCCGACCATGAGGCATTTGTATGGTAGCATCCTACCATAAGATTCAACTTTAGGTCTGAAAATCCACTACAAAACTCGGATTGGAGTGATTGTGAGCACGATTTGGTTTGGTTTTAGAGCTTGTATTTGAAATCGTGTACCAAAATCCAAGTGTATCAACTTTCTCTTCTCCTTTTATTTTGGGGTGAGAGATGGTGTACAATATGGGGAGATCCCATGTATCAAACTCATGACCTTCAATTTTTGAGTTTACCCTCTAAACAAGTGAGCTATTATTTGTTGTGCACCAAATCCCTCTTTGGTTGTTGGATACATATCAGATTCGGATCTAAAACATTGACATTTCTACTAGTTGTCTATCAGCAGACTCTGTTACTCTTTGCGATTGGGAATCATGCGTGTATTGTGACTAAGATCTGTAATTCAAATTTTGGAAAACATACTTGGTAATAAATCCATTGATTTCTAGATCTTATTTGGAGTCTTCTTTGTTGCAGTGGCAATTAAATGTGCGGACTTAGAGTTTGAGGCTTTCTTTATTTGACATCATTAGTAGATGTATTAATGGTTTATTATAATTTAAAGATCTATGGAGAGAGATGGTTTATTATAATTTAAGGCTCAAATTTGAGCTTTTGAATTATGTTCAAATAACTCCAACACCACATTGACATTAACACTATCAGCTCCAATGAAAACTCGAGAATAAATATCATGATATGCTTGTACTTTTAGAAAATATTCTCTACAAACTTTTGACCAATATATGATTGGATAAACTCAAATGTGATTGAGTTTATGGATTAGGTCAAATTATTAAGAACTTAATATTATATATATAAGTATACATATATATATATATATATATATATATATATATATATATATATATACATATAAAGCTTGAATAAGCTCTAGAGCTTCTCAAACTCAGCATGCAAGCAACCCAAGCTCTAGTCAAACTGAACAAAGTTGAGTCAACTTTTGAGTTTTTCGGATTGAAGCTTGAGTAGCTCATGTGCAACTCGTTGGTACTTAGTATCAAAGAGTCTAATGCTGTAATTATATATGGGTATACATATTAATCAATAATAACAAATTTATTATTGAGTAAACTAGCACCCATAGTGTTAGCTCACCAATAGAGCTCTCTGATGCATGCTTGCAAGTTTCAAGTTCAATTCCCACTGGGTGCATGATGTGTGTTTTTATGCGCTTAATACAATTAGTTTGGGCCAGTTTGTCCAAACCTGACCTGAACCAGTCAAATTTGGGTCAATCTGTGACCCAAACACAAAATGTAACTAAGAAAAAGGTGTTTCAATAAAATAATGTACAAAAAACCAAAAAAGAGGGGGGGGGGGGAGATCCAAATATAAAGACCTATTTGTATACGAGAAACTTGAAGACGTTAAGTAGCTGAGTTAGGCACAAGAAAAACTAAGAAAAAACTGGGAAAAATATATGTAAGGAAAAACTGAAATATACAAGATCCGGTCATAATCGAGCTTGGACTTTTTGGTGATTGCTTTAGGTTAACCCAGACCAAACCAGATGTGCGAAGTCCTTAGCCGGACCAAGACTTTTTGGGTCAGGTAGTGTGCTGGTTTTGAAATTGCCACACATATTACCTACAACGGCTCGCTCACTTTAGGGCAAGATGAGTCACGCATCTAAACTGAATTTTGAAAAATTGCTAGAGCAATAAAAAAATACAAATGTTTTGTGAACATGAAGTACAAGTGCTCCTGGTCCTAAAATAATTCCTAAGTGTGCCATTGCTTCTCCTAAAAAAATTCCTAAGTCTGCCATTGCTTCTTGGAATCGAGTCAATTCCAATGAATTCAACTTGTATTCATGCCTAAATTGAACAAAGAGTGAAATTGGGCTGAGCCTATAACCCACACCCAAGTTTATAGATTATAAAATTGCTAAAATATCCTTAAAAAGGTCGATACATAATCTATTAAAATTATTTATATTTGTGCCTATTACATCCATTCTAATAAAAATCAGTACCTGTACCCATATTTGTAAAATACCGAATACACACACACACACACACACACACATATATATATATATCCATATCACGGTTTGGATCGTATATCAATGTCCGATTTACGGGTCCTCTTGTCCAAGCTCAGTACTCTCCGTAACTGTTCTTACTGACTTTATGTCTTCGGCGCGCTTTCGAATGTTCAAATTAACGGGCACAGAGGAAAAACTAGTGGAGCAAGAGAGGAGAGGTGGTTCCTCCCTCCCCTATTGATATTACCGTCGGTGTCGATCCCCGATCTCTCTCTCGGGCAGTGTTCGTTTTCACAATTCATCTCCGTCACCCTGAGCGTTTTCTCGCCGATTTGTGGCTTCATTCATTTGATTCTCTTCGGGAAGAAGTTGTTTTCTCTCTGTCAATTGGTCGATCTTGGCAGTGTTCATCTTCACAATTCCTTCCGGGGCGAACAGGGAGCTTCCTCGTGAATTTGTGGGTTCACTGCATTAATTATTTTGCAAGAGGTTAGTCTCTCTCTCTCTCTCTCTCTCTCTCTCTCTCTCTCTCTCTCTCTCTCTCTCTCTCTCTCTCTCTCTCTCTCTCTCTCTCTCGGCACGGCCACATCACGTACTGTGAGGATTTAGCGTCGACGAAGTATGTATCTTTCTCACAATTGAACATGGGAAGCTAGATTTGCTTTACAGAACTTTGTATCGGAGGTGGCGCTCTTTTGGAAAGCATGATATTTTTGAAAAACCCTAAATGTCTCAAGAATATTTCGTTCTTTTGGTTGATAAAGACAGGGATGGTTTTAGGGTTCTTGCTAGGACAATGAGATTTTTTGGTTTCGTGAAATTGACATATTGCATACTTTACCGTGTTTTACCCCAGTAAAGCGTGAAAAATGAAATTGTAGAAAATAATACAAAAATCATACTTATCCTGTCTTCTCCTTGGCAAATCAGTGTGCAAAAACTAGTAATAGTCGTTCAAACAACTCCGAGAAGACGTAAAATCTAAACCCTAGAAACAAGTGCATTACTACCAAAATCCTAGTCCTATCAGGGAGCCGGATAGGTCCTAAACTTAAAACAAAAGAGAGAGAATCAAAGCTGAAAGAATGGTATTTTGTTCACGATGATGAAAAGAGGGGAACTGATACTGTTTGATCCGCCAAATTTGAACTCTTTATTCTTCGTCTTCTTGATCTTATTCTTTGATTGATCTCCTTAACCTGTTGGACAACATGGCCTTTACTCAATGGCAATATGTGACCGTGCACAAGGGAAAAAATAGTCAATGCTTACCTTTATTTGAATCTGAAACGTTTAGCCAATGGCTGTTGCTCCTCCTATGATGTTAATTGGCTGAGCTGGTCTGTGCAGCGTGCTTGCTTATGTGATGAGTAATTCTTTGCAGGTTCTTGGCAAAAATGAGTGGGAAGAAAATAAAAGGAGCTAGTAATGCACAGATCAGCAGCACTTCAATTATCGCCCCTGCTCTTTCAGAAGGGAGTGCAGGAACTTCCCAGAACATTCGGTCATCTCTTGGGTAATTTATACTACTTTCTTCTTTGCATAATGTTTTGGATATGTGTGTAAGTGTGTCTGCACTGTGTGCGTCATGTAGATTCACCTATGATCTGAAAGAAGATTTTTTTTTCAATTCTGTATGATACTTGAGGAGATGTGTACATTCATATGTTCGCTTGCAACATATGTTTATATGTATCCTCATACGCATGTACAGAAAAGCTTGCATACAAATATGTATATACACATATTGTCTTCTCATTGACACGACAACCTTTTTATAGGAGGACAAGCGGTCCTACTAGGCGATCAACAAAGGGTGGCTGGACGCCGGATGAGGTAAGGATTGATGGACCGAGAATCATTACCTTTTTGCTTCATGTACTTGTCATAACATGCAGGTTGGTTGAACTTGTGCGAAAATCCTTTGGACAAATTGAGTGCTACTTATAATTATTGGTTTGTGCATCTTTATAACATAAATATGCAAAAAATACTGTTGGGATAGTTAAACTATCAGTGCTTCTGTATTTGGAGAATTAGTTCTCTTTGTGTGTGTAGTTGAATATATACATGGATACACACACATATGTGTGTGCATATCTCATTGCATGCTTGTTATCTAGAGCTTGAAATATTGCAACACTTTTGCAGGATGAAATACTGAAGAAAGCTGTTCAATGCTTTAAAGGGAAAAACTGGAAACGAATAGGTACATCTGTAGTAAGTTTTTAAAATTTACCATTTTGTTTATTGAAATCAAAACTTGCCCAATCTGCATATTAGCTATTTTCTTTGTTGGGATTCTTTTTGATGATTATCATATTGCTCTCTTTTTGTTCTCATTGCTGATCATTTTCCAACCAGTTTTCAGTGTTACCATTTTGTCTTGTATAGGAAGAACAGTTAGTATCTTTGGGGTCATGTATCTGCTATATTATTATTATCATCCCCATGTTGTTAGAACTGATCCTTAACAATGTGCATCTATGTCACATAGACAAGGCATAAAGTGTTGTATCTGCTCCAACACGTGTGCGGGTGTGGACATGATGTTAGACACACCAACATCTATGGTCAATAGTATCGGACATGGCTAACCATATTGAAGGCATAACAGTTTTTTTCCTTTTCAAACTCTTTCAAAAATTGAAGAAGATGAAAGTGAAGTAATAAAAGTACCTGAGCTTGATACAGTACATTTGGCTAGATGCTAAGAGGAAGAAGACGGTGAACCCACTGCCTCACATTTCGGTAAGTGAGTAGAGGTCTAGAGCCTTCTTTTTCACTATCTTCAAAATGTAAAAAAAGAAAAATGTTAGTAACTATATCTCCATAGAGTCCATACTAGGTAGGTCCACTTTATATGGAAACAAGAATCCATGTGGCTGACTTCATCTAGGGAAAAGGCTTAGCTATTGTTGTTGTATATCTCCATACCAGGTGTACATTTACTTCTTGGGATAAGATAGGACATTAAATGGCCAAGACATTGTATTAAATGCCTCGTATCAGTAGGTCCACTTTATTTGGAAATTTCAGAACTATGCAAAATTATTTTAAAAACCCTGTTTTCTTTTATAAACAAACAAATATTAATTATACATACTTATGGTTAGATTAAAAATATAAAAGATGAGGTGTGTGTGTAGCCATGTAACCACACCCAATTTTTTTTTTGAATTGCTATGTCCTGCCCCCGCACCATTGTGACATAGATGTGCAATTCATCACATTTTTGTGAGATTTCTATTTCTAGGCATTATCTTCTTGCTTCTTAATACGTTCCATCTTTTTTACGCAACTGAGTTTGTTTAGTAATGTCATATTATTGACAGAAAAGTATAAACTCCATACATGGCCTAAATTACTTTGATCCTTTCCGTTTTATCTTCAGCTGACTTTTGACTTTTGGGTGGATCATGTTAACTTCCCCATACTTGTCGCACTTCTTTCTGCCACCCCCACAATAAAGTACTTTCTGCCACCCCTGTATTCAAGGAGCACATCTCCATGCTTATAATTTGTTGAATCTTTTTTGACAGCTGAGTTCTTCAAGGATCGGACTGATGTTCAGTGCTTACATAGGTGGCAGAAAGTTTTGAACCCTGAACTTGTGAAAGGCCCATGGTCAAAAGAGGTATTGATGCTACCAGACTGCATGTACCTGTTAACAAATACAAGGATTACACTTTGCTAATTTGCATTTGAATGTAATTTTGGTTTCCATATGCTTCGTCATCTTTAATAGGAGGATGACATGATAATAGAGCTTGTTAACAAGTATGGGGCCAAAAAGTGGTCAACCATTGCACAAGCATTGCCTGGGCGAATTGGTAAACAATGTCGTGAGAGGTAACACATAGTCCAACCTTTTCACCTTTAGTATTTGCTGCCGAGTCCCTACAACTGATCTGTTTTCTCTATTGTGTTTGTTATATATTTATATCATAACCTATGCATAGTGATGTTCGGTTAGCAATTTTAATATGAAACTTCATGTTTGTTTTCTTGTTACCTTTTTTGGTTATTGATCTTAGTGTTGATGTGTGAGAAAATATATTCTTAACATACTTTTTCTTACTTGTTTAATTTCCTCCTAGTCTCTCACTAAATGTGCAAATGTTAGCTCGATTGCCACTGTTCATGTCATCTTTATTGTTTTCTACTGTTGCTCTATGTGCACACACATATGTTGATTAATGTGTCATCAGAAGAAAGAGAACAAAGCCAGGTGGAGCGCTTAGATGACCTGCCTGCTTTATAGATCATCCCTGGGAAAGCTTATCTTGAAGTTCATGAGGTCTTGAACTCTGATGACAAATGCTTGTAAAACAAATACGCAGTCTCTGCACTCATAGATAGTTGTATATCTGGTGTGAACTATCAGATGTTTAATAGTGTAATTTTCATATGTTCTTCGAGACTTCTCTGAGGTCTTTGCATTATTTAGCTTGTATAATTCATTCATGTTCACTTAGGCTTCACCAATGTTAATAACTTCACATAAATGTCTTCTTCCTCTTCCTACTTTTGTAATCTTTCATGACTTTTTTGTGCCCGTATCTGATGCTGTAAGCTGACTTTGCAGGTGGCACAATCACCTGAATCCAGCCATAAACAGGGAACCATGGACAGAAGAAGAAGAACTGGCACTTATTCGAGCTCATCAAGTTTACAGCAACAAATGGGCTGAGTTAGCAAAATGCTTACCTGGGAGGTTGTCCATCAGGCCTTAGAATGTCCATTTTAAGCTTTAAGCTTTAGAAGTATTCAGATTCATTTTGGAAGCATTAAAAAAAGGCTCTATGTGTTGTAATTTTAATGTTTTAATTTACTAAATCGCCAGCAATATAAAAAATTTGCGGTCTGTGGCACCTTTTAAAATGTCAATTGTTATGCTGAGAAACTTATCATTTACGTCAGTTGGTAATGATGGTGCTTTTATGTCCCAAACCGTGGTTGATGATATATGAACTGGAGTCAAGAGATTGTTTCATGTGCTGGTTATGCTTTCTTCCACCTTTGGTTCAAAGCTTCCGTTTACATATATTAATAAGACAATGCACCAAATTGGATGCTTATATAGTTTTAGAGTTGACTTACGCATTTGTTTGCAGAGCAAACTTCAATACATGTTGACATTTTTATTGATTTCTTTGTTTAAGACCTGTTTGAGGTGAAACTATGCCATTGTTTTTAATATTGAGAAACAACTGATCAATAATATATGAAGTAATAAGCAAAGTGATGATCGCCTTTCGTTTGTTCTAGTATCAAGAATATGGTAGTATAGTAAAAGTTGATTATTATAAACTAAGTTGTTACGATAATGCTACTTCTGTTGTTAGATGACAAAAATGTTTTAGTTTGTAAAGTTTCTTCTTTATTGTACTGAATTGTTAGCAGAGACATTCTCTACTATGAGATGGATGATTTAAAGCTATTATCTAATTTTGAATGACTAAACCTGCATCCATTAAAAAATTTGTGTTTGCAATCATGAAAAGAATGAGAGATTGAGTTGAGAGTTGCCATGAAGCCTGCTTGTTCACAGGAGAGTTCTGTGTGGAAACTTTAGCTTGCTTCTTGTTTCTTTGTAGGGGCACAGTGAAGATTCATGCAGATGATATCAGCAATTTTCGTTCCAGAAAATGAGAGAAACAGCAAGCAAACAACTTTAAAATTGAAACTAGTCTTATACCGAAAGAAAAGTTGAAACTACCCTTTGCTGCTTTGTTGACTCCACCATAGCTATCTTATTTTTCTTAAAAAATGAACAGTATTTGTTAACTTTCTTCATTTTGACTTTAGAGAGATGCACATGCAATATTTCCTTCGGTTGCTCTTTATGTTTTTGCTAGCATTGGTTCTCTTTTCTTCTTAAATTTAAATCAAATGCATTCATGGAACCACTAAACTGTTGTTCTTTCATGATTTCAGGACAGACAATGCAATAAAGAATCATTGGAACAGCTCTTTGAAAAAGAAACTTGATTCGTATCCAAAATCAGGTGTACTCAATCAGTTCCAAGGTCTGCCTATGCCAAAATCTTCAGAGAAATGTGTTTCATCGACCTCAGTCACCAACCAGCAGAGTTTGGGACTTGACAGTTCCCGTGATGATGGTGCTGTCAATAACTTGTCAGATTGTAGTCACGCATCATCATTTGCGGAAGGCTATCCTTCTAATCCACAGAAATTAAAAAATGTGGCACCAATGGAAAAAAGGAAGCAATCTAAAGTAGGAGTGAAGGAAGTACAAGATACTGTTCCATATAAGCCTTCTGAGGTGTCCGATGGACTTTCACAGGGAGCATCTGCCTGCATTGTGGCTCATAAGTCTTTCAGTGAAATGGCCGTTAGTGGTATCCTCAGCAAAAGAAATTTGGGGCAGAACTCTGGAGATTCTGGCATTGAGGCGTACACCTCAAACAATGAAGACTTTCCTGGAGCTGCTTTCTTGGATGTTCAGGTCTTGCTTGATTCAGTTAAGGTCCAAGGTGATTGGCTACCCTGTATGGAAGATGCATACATAAATGAGTTAGCATGCCCTCATGGATGCGGCATGGACATGTCATCCTATAATAAGTTTGTGGGTTCTGACATGCAGGATAACAGACTTTCCTGCAATCATATCAAAGGAGGGTCTCCTGAGAATCAGTGCTTTCTAGGAAGCAGCTCAATAGAAGGACCTGAAAATGCCCCCTTGCTTGGTTCTATGGCTTCATTTATTGACAATTATTCATTCAGAACTTCTGATGCCGAGAACATCTTAGCTTCATGTTTACAGAATTATCATTCTTGTAGCAGTAATGAACTCAAAAAATCTTGTGCACAAAACGTGTGTCTTGATTTTCCATCAATTCTTTATGTTTCTGGTGGCAATGATGCTACATGCAATGATTCTTTGACAGATGGTGACCTCGTAAATAGTTCTGGAAATTTGCATGATGACTTGGTGTCAGTATATGAAGAACCCAAATCTGCTGGTGGCATGGAAAGTTTGCCTCATGTAAGTGATAATTCTTTTGACTGTCAAACTATGCCAAAAAGTGAAAAGATATCCACACCGGAGCTCATCCCAGTGGAGAAGCCAGTTTCCAGTTCTTACTTGAGTGCCTCCTCTGCTTTACTGGTGAAAAGTGAAGATACAGGATCCCTTTTTTATGAGCCTCCTCGCCTGGAAATTCCATTTGTGAACTGTGATCTCATTCCATCTTGTGGTGATCGACAGCAGGTGTACAGCCCACTTGGCATCCAACAGATGATGATTTCTGTTAACTGCTCATCGAATAAATTTTGGGATTCGCCTTGGCAAGAGAGGAATCCTGATGTTTTTCTAAGAAATGCTGTGAAAAGCTTCATTTGCCCACCTTCTATCTTGAAAAAGCGGCAACGCGAGCTGTCAACCCCTTTGAAAGAGAACAAGAGTGAAATACTAGGAAGAGCAGTGACTGACTTGGTTTGTGCCTCCCCATTGCGTAGACAGGAAAATTGCCTTGTAGATCCACTTTCAGATGAGAAGGATAATGGGATTTCTTCTCTTTCTTCGATTGAAGAATCATTCCTGTCCCCACCTTATCAGCGTAAAAAGAAAGTAGTATTCTCGAAACTTCAAGAGTTGAACACGGTCATCTCTTCACATCAAGAAGACAACCTGGCTGTTCTCAGAGACAGTTCACTTGACGAACAGTGCGTGCATGATGAAATGAAGCCTACTACATGTGGGGAACTTGATGAGGTAAGTGAAGCAAGTAAACTCAATGTGCATTCTCTTTCTTAAGTACATCCTACATAAATTGTTGCTCTTCTTTGAGAGAACAACAACAACTAACCCTTTCACCATTACGCTCTAAATATATGTTTACCTTTTACAAAGTTCATGATGTTTCTCAATTTTTGTGGTTTCATTTTCAGTCCTGTTTCTTTGGTAGGCAAGATGGGGTTAGGCAGACCCCAACTAGGTATACATGCTATACAAATAACATGGCAAAAAGAAAACAAAAATACACCAAGGGAAGCCACTCAAGTGGTTCGTCCTTCCAACAAAATTTGGTATCCTTGACCCCTAATCCTGCCCAAAGGATGGGGTTTTGTTTAGATGCTTAGGAATCCACTGAATTTCAACCCTTGGAAATCCAGTGAACTGTGATGTGTTTTGCAATTAAGAGTTTAAGACTACCACTTCGATGTATTTTTTCATTTCCATTGATTTGCATCATCAGTGGTACTCAACTTTTAATTTTTGTGGTTGTTCTTCAAAATGGTGAGGGCCCTTTTGCTTTAAATGCAGGCATCTGGAGTTCTTGTAGAGCGGGATCTGAATGAGTTGCAATTATCATCTCCTGGTGTAGGTGGATATCCTCTAACCGAGTCCTCCAGTTCTCTATCCAAAACACCAAAACCGCTTCCTAGAAAGACAGACAACGGATCAGATGGTTCTGATAGACAATCTGGGAATCCTGCATCAACATGCTTCTTCTCTCCAAGCAATGCTGAGAAAAAGACTGACCAGCGTTCAGCACCTTGTTCATCTTTATGCTACCATTTCACTTTATCAAATTCAAAACAGTACAAAAAGAGCAGTGGGTGTAACAATCCTGACATTTCAAACCTGAGCATGTGCGTGGATTTCCTGCTCCTTATGCACCCTTTTTTAGTTGCCTCAACATCATTTATGTGTTAAATTAAATGTACCTTTTTAAAGTCATGTCTATTTCTATGCTTGAACGGTGCTGGAAATATGCTACTGTAATTGTCGTTTTCGACCTATTATTAGTGAAATTTTACATTAAGGGCCTGCACTTCGGAAGTGATTTATCAGGGTCGAGTTAGTGTCTTCTTGTTGATGCGTGAGAGGGGGCCTTGTGAATGTTTATGTGTTAAATTAAATGTACCTTTTTAAAGTCATATCTATTTCTATGCTTGAACGGTGCTGGAAATATGCTATTGTAATTGTCGTTTTCGACCTATTATTAGTGAAATTTTACATTAAGGGCCTGCACTTCGGAAGTGATTTATCAGGGTCGAGTTAGTGTCTTGTTGATGCGTGAGAGGGGGCCTTATGAATGTTTTTCTGCATTTCTGTGTGTATGAATGCTGCCTGTTGTCTTGTAATTTCTTTCTTTTCTTAGTGTCATCCTAAATCTGATTGGAATGAATGTGTACGTGTTGCACCCCTTAGTTCTGCAATATCTGCAAAAGCCCTTCCACTGCTTCTGGATACCAATATGGACAGGAACCTGCCAAATCCATACCCGAAGAGAAGAATTGAGGTTCTGTTGTACTGTGTGTGGAAGTGGTCCTCTATGCCCTTTACTTGGTTCACAGCATGTCAGGGACGAAAAACATTGTCAGGATTATTGTCTGCATCCTTGTTGCTACATGCTAATTTTGGTGTTAATTATTCCTGAAGATGTGGAAGATTAATATAGAATTCCTATGACGAAAATGTCCGCACACAATAGCTTGTTATTTCTCTTTCCAAAAATGCCATGCAACTAATATCAGTAGATGTAGCCTAGTATGCACTTGCCTTTTTTGTGTCATTCATGAGAAATTCTTTTGGAAACAATTATGTTATGTGCTGCTCTGTTGTGGTGGTTGCACTTTTGACTGACTTCGTGATAGCGTAGCTTCATTGCTTAGATATTTCTATAAATATTGTTGCTTTGTCATGTGGACATGCCATTGATATGAACACACTGCCTTCTCGTTCATAATCACTTCCGAAGTAGCCATTAACATAAGGTTTTAAGGTGGTATGGGAGTTCTTATTTGCATTTCTGTGATAGCATGGGTTTTGAAAATTTTTACTTTCAAGATCTAACTCATCCATGTGTATGGGTATTGCCTCATTTTGCTAATGAAATACATTTTTTCTTTTGGCAGTTTCGACAACACTCCTGGCTATAAAAGAGGCCTTGATTCTCCTTCAGCTTGGAAATCTCCTTGGTTTATAAGTTCGATGTTCTTAGGTCAAAGACTTGAGACTGATATTATGTTGGAGGTACCCTTTTGTGTACTACATTCAACAACAATAACTAAGCCTTTTCCCATACTAGATGGGGTCGGCTATATGGATTCTTTGTTTCCATAGAGCCCTATCATGTGCCATGCTAGCAGTTAACTCAATATAAATTATATCATTCTTTATTGTTTCTTTTCAACACTTTTGTGGTCGTCCTCTTTCTCTTTTAACATTTTCACAATCTAATTTTTCATATCTTATTACGAGAACGTCTTTTGATCATCTTTCTACATGTTCAAACCATCTTAAACGATTTTTTCTTATTTTATCCTCTATTAGTGCTACTCCTTATTTGTTTCTAATAACCTTATTATGTGGATGGTCTTTCCTTATGTGACCACTCCTCCATCTCAAGTTCTCAACATCTTCATTTATGCTACGAACATCTTTTGTACATGTTGATAATTAACTGCACTCAAAACCATAAAACAGAGCATGTCTAATTGTTGTTTTATAATATTTACCTTTCAACTTTAATGATATCTTTTTATCACATAGAATACCTGATGTCTCTCTCCATTTTAACCAACCATCATTAATTCTATGCTTAATATCTCCATCAAATTTTTCATTGCTCATAAAAACAGATCCTAGGTATTTAAAACTTCCTTGTGAGGGATGCAATGTATGTCAATCTTAATATTTCTTCTGGAGTATCTAAATGATCAAACTTACATTTCATATATTTTGTCTTTGTTCTACTAAGTCGGAAGTCTTTACTTTCTAATGTTTCTCTCCATAGCTCCAATTTCCTATTAACTTTTTCCTTAGACTCATCCACTAACATAATGTTATATGCAAATAACATACACCAAGGTACTTCATCTTGAATATATTTTGTTAACTCATCAATGACCAATATAAATAAATATGAACTTAAAGTTGATCCCTGATTTAACCCAATATTAACTTCAAAGGAGTTTGTCGTTCCTTCCTGAGTCCTCACACATGTTTTTGCACCATTGTATATATCTCTTATAAGATTTATTTATGTCAATAAGATACCTCTCTTTTCCAAGGTTCTCGAAAGAACATCTCTTGGCACCCTATCATAAGTGTTTTTTATATCGATAAATATCATGTAAAAGTTTTTCTTTCATTCCATTGCCAATATTTTTATGTGTTTTTTCTCTTAGACTACATGAATTTGAAACTTGTCTCCTCATTCATCTGTTCTGGAGATGGGGTACTTCTTGAGTCCAAGGGAGAGACCCTACGATGCGCTCAGACTGACGCAGCAGATGAGCGAGCAGACAACAGCAGCATTAGTTGAAGCGGAAGAGATTCTTGCGAGTGAAAAGCCTGATGTCACATCTTGTTCAGTGAAAGCTAACGAAACTAGTGAACAAGTTCACTCTAAGGAGAACATTCCATTCTCTGACAATGAGCTGGAAAACCTTATTTCCATACCATCTGGCTTCTCGGTATGTTCCTTTTCCTTTCCATACATAGCATTGAAATGCATGTACTAAAAAGTATTTAGATTTAAATGGCATTCCAAAATCAAAACTAGAACCAAAGTCCAAAATAAACCAAGACTCTCTGCATAGTAGGGGAAATCGGGTTTTTAGGCTCCATTGTGACTTGTCTTGGTCGTCAGGACTGCATTTAAATCTAAAAAGTATCAGACAATGTCATGCATCTGCATCAACATTCCATTTCTACCATATACGTCTCTACATATGCCGGCAATTGATTTTGATAATCCATGTTAAGTCCGACAAAGTTTTATGCTGGCTGTCGAAAGCCTAACACAACCCTCCTCCTTTTTCCGGGCTTGGGACCAGCCATGCAAGGGTGATTCCTTACATAGGCGGAGTTATGTGACCCAAATACAACAACAACAACTAAGCTTTTTCCCATACTAGACGGGGTTGGCTACATGGATTCTTTGTTTCCACAAATCCCTATCGTGTGCCATGTTAGCAGTTAACTCCCAATAAGCTAGATCATTCTTTATTGTTTCTTTCCAACACTTTTGTGGTTGTCCTCTACCTCTTTTAATACTTTCAAAATTTAGTTTTTCTAACCTTCTTACAGGTTCTTCTTTTGATCTTCTTTTATATGTCCAAACCATCTTAAACGATGTTCTCTCATTTTATCCTCTATTGGTGCCACTCCTAATTTGTTTCTAATAACCTCATTATGTATACGGTCTTTTCTTGTATGACCACTTATCCATCTCAACATCTTCATTTCTGTCACAAATATCTTTTGTATATGTTGATGATTAACTGCCCAACACTCAGAACCATAAAACATGGCAGGCCTAATTGCTGCTCTATAATATTTACCTTTTAATTTTAATGGTATCTTCTTATCACAAAGAATACCTGATGCTCCTCTCCATTTTAACCAACCAGCATTAATTCTATGTGTAACATCTCCATCAATTCTTCCATCACTTTGAAAAATTGACCCTAGGTATTTAAAACTTTCCTTTTGGGGAATGCAATGTGTGCCAATTTTAATTTCTATGTCCTCTGAAGTAGCCAAATGATCAAACTTACATTCTATATATTCTGTCTTTGTTCTACTAAGTCGGAGGCCTTTGCTTTCTAATGTTTCTCTCCATAGTTCTACTAAGACCCAAATAAATGATAACATAAAATATATAGTAAAGGTGGCATTTTGCAGTGATGACAAAATGAAGCCCATGGTGCGAAGACATAAGACTTGGAGAATATTGAAAAGGCCATGAAAGCCTACAAGTGTATGAAACCATAAAAAGTTATCTATTGCTATTGTTTGATGCCAATTGCTCTTACTCTTCTGCTACTATTACTGTAAGTAAATTATTCTACATATAGGATGTTTCTTACTGCTATTCTAATGTGACACATACTTGAATGGCCCTGAATTTCTTTGATTCCTTTCATGTTAAGGAGCATAGCTGCAGCTGAGGTCATGTTAGGAGTACACATTTTCGTAATCTATTCGGGGGGGAAATAATTCAATTCAGTTTTTCCTTACAATGAATGGTACCAGAGAAACAGTAATAGTAGGCTACATCTAGGCTAAGGAGATTTCCATATTCCTTTTCGGGCATATGAAATTCAATTCGCCATCTTATATTTTGATATAAAGAGCCTATATCGAGTTCCTTCATGAACTTAATATTCTTTCTTTTTTCTTCCCTCTTGTTGCAGCACTTCCAATTGGAACGGAGAGTATTGGACTTCAGTGGTTGTGCATCACCGAAGCGTGCAACAGATGGTACCAGAGAAACAGTATCCCCATATGGAGGCTCTCTTCTGAAATTCTCCAGTCCAAATTCCTACCAGATGAAGGGATGTAGATAGCATATTGGTGCCCCTGCTCCTATATATTTCAAATAGCTATGCAGAAGCTGTTATTATATTTTGGGGGTATATTTATCTTTTCTTACATAATAGAGAGAGATCATCTCTTCCGCGTGTTTATCGTCTTCATACATATGGGCGCTGCTGTTAAGCCTTTGGTACCTACCTCCACCGAACTAAGAAGCCCTTGTGTTTTAGGGTATGTGTTACATATCTCATGTATCATTTCTTGTCATATCATAATATTTTTTCTCTGTTGATGATATTCAGAATCAACAGCCCAGCGTTGTACTACTTTCTTCTGCGAGGTATTCAATATGGAAGAGAAATATCATCATATTCTGTTTATCTGCTGGAAGCATGGCTGTGCATACACAACTCTGAAATTTCCAATTAGTCGCTTTTGTTAGACTAGGATGTCAGCGGTTCGAATTGACAAGCTGCCTCTCTTTAAGCAGGGGGCTCAGTTTGAGAGATGGGTAATGTTATATATAATCACAGACAAAGGATATTCCTATATTTCTAGGGGTTTGATTCACAAGTTAAAGGTCATGAGTTTGATACCAAGGCATGCAGGCCTCGCCATCGGCCAAAAAGTACATGAATGATCTGATAATGGTGTGTAGGATTAGTCCGGTTTGAGCTTTCTAAACCATATCCAGTTGGTAATTCATGTAGTATCGATCTAAAACTCGATTGAAGCAACATGAACCCTACTCGAAATTGCAATATGCCAAAATTTTAGCATTTATGTCAGAAAAAAAGAAAATAAAAAATAGTGCAAAGGGGCGGAGTATGTGAATGCTTAGTTGCCATTTTCAAGTGGGCCACCTACATGAACGCCTAACCAGCGTTGTCATCAATCTTTTAAGCACCACCATTTACTTAAGAAATGTATAATTCTTGCGTATGTTTTCCTTCCAACTCTTTTAAAGCCTACCTCAGTATCCTTTTGAATGTCCACATTTTGAAGAAAATTCTTGCATGCGTTGGTCAATTACTTTACGTTCCAATCCTGAGAACTTCACGGTATTATTGATATGGAGAGCAACCCAAATATCAAGGTCTAGATGTGTGTGTGTGTGTGTGTGAGAGAGAGAGAGAGAGCATATACAATTTAATAATAAATGAAGTTGGTATTGTACATGGACACTGAAAAGACGAGGGAAACCAAAAATTCACTAAAACTTGATATATTTCTATTCTCCGATCATGCAAATCTCAGAACAACCACTGCCATCACGGTTGCAGCCCTGAACACAATTTGATTCAGGCTTTTCTTCAGCATCCTACTAGCCATCTTCTCATCCCTCATAGTTACCTTGGTTGAAGACTTGCTGACAGATACAATAGTGTCCCTCAAACTGTTCACAGCCCATGAAACCCAGACAAGGCCAAATGCAAATCCCATACTCAGAAGCCTGTTTGCGCTAAGGACGAATCTTCCATTGACCGCCTTCGTGAAGATGAACAACATGACAGCAAGGCCAACTCCGGCGATTCCAACAGAGAAACTAGTGAGCATCTGAGCCAACAATGGGCTGGATTTCTTCAAGGCCGACATCAATGTCTTATCTGAATGCCTACCAACAAGCACTGACAACACGTTCTCACATGCGTGAAGATAGCTGTTTCTGGAGAGATCCCTCTCCTTGCTTAGTTTCCTTGCATTTCTCTTCCTTGGCAATGATTTTCTCCCGACCTTCTCAGGGCTGCATTTGTGGGAAGTTGGAGGTTCTAATTAATCCCAAGACTAGATGCATAATCAAAATCGTCATATACGTCATAAATGATATAGTTGAGATCATATTCTAGACACCACAGAGGACCATTATCACGATGCTAATGAAAGTATTAATCTTATTACATGGTTGAATCATCAACACAACCTTTACAAAGACGATGTTATGTTTGGGCCAGAATATCCTGCAGCCTTGTGTCAAATTGCAAATATATCACCTGAAAGCAACATTTTCAGCCAAACTAGGCTCACCTCAGTAAAGCTAAGATGCGAAGTGAACATAAGGCACCCCCATATGCTCGGCCCTTTAAACATATCCAAGTTACGATGTCCAAATAAATCAATATGTACCTTATTATTGTTGGAGAGGCAACCACCGTCTTCTGATTTGTAGAGTATATAAAGGTTGCTGGAGAAACTGCAAACTCATCCAATCTGAACAAGAGACCCGATAAGTTAGATGAAGCCATATTACAAGGCTATTCTTGAACATAAGCACACGTAAAAGTGGGAAAAGAATATCAGCCTAGTTGGACTTATTACAGAAATGGTCAAAGATTAGGAAATTTCCACAAGCTGTAGAAAAATGAAATCAGAATAACCATTGACCCCAAAAACTATACTGACCAAGACTGATATTATAACCAATGTTATCCGTATCGCATCGTGGAACTCCACGATACGATACATACTCGTGTATTGCACATATAAAGTTATTGAGCCGTATCGTGCGATACAACCCATATCACAAGATATAAAAGGTCCCTAAACAAACAAAAACCCGCGTTTTTGGCTTTTGTTGGAGTATGTTGAAAGCTCCCAAGGTGGTCTCTGATGGCTCCCAAGGTGGTCTACGGCGTATGTGCAAGGCTCTCAACATGGGTTGTGGTATATATTTTAAGTTTTTTAGATTTTTTTTGTTTTCTTCTTTTTTTAAATGATAATATATGAGGTTATGAAGTGCATGAATATGATTTTTAATGTATTCGTGAAGTGTGAGACACTCTATTTGAGTGTTAAGTGAAGATTGGGAATTTATGAAGTATTTTTATTTTCATGTTTTTTATTAGATTGAACTGGTCAATTGAGATGACACGAAAGGGTGTTAGGGACTCCCAAACTCGGTCCGATGATCCGGCATGACAATGGTGTATACCAGTTCATGGAAACATATTGATGATAAAATGTTTGTTTTGTAAGAAGATAGTAGTAGAATTTCACGATTTAAAAATCACCTAACATAGACTAAGAAAGAAATTGTTCCTTGAATGGACAGAGTTAGTAAATTGTCAAAAGCCATTAAATGACAATGTCTACAGATGATTTAGATTATACTTGAGAGGAGACAAGAGAAGGATGATTTATAGATGTTTGACAAAGAGGATGATGATGTTGTTAGATTGGGTGATAATATTACTTCTCATGATAGGACAAAGATTAGTAGTAGTAGTTCTCGACCACTAACCAGGAGAAAGAGGGTTGTTGAAGATGTTGCAAGTGGAAGTGGTAGAAGAGAAAGGAGTAGAGGAAGAGCTTATTCTGGCATACAAACATATTTTCCTCCTATCACTACACATGGTGCTCAACCTTGAATTCGTACAGTTATGGCTTGAGAGTAATTGCATGAGTACGCAGACCTTGCTGTGAGCAGATAATTTTATGATGCATACATTCCATTTAATGCAACAAACAGTTTTCATTTTAAAGCAATGGTAGATGCAATTGCTAACATTGGTCAAGGTATAAGATGTATTCTTATCAAAAGTTAAGACGAAAATTATTAGATAAAATTGTTCTTAAAGTTAAGGAGTATTATTTTACATTGAGAGAGTCATGGAAGGAGACAGGATATACTATTATGGTACACGGATGGACACATAGAGAGTAAGAACTTTATTAAACTTTCTTTTGTATTGTCCTAAAAGACTTATGTTTTTGAGATTTAGGTAAACCGAGGTATCATTGATTGTATAGACATATTAGTCCCTAATGAGAGTAGGACATATCCTATACATCGAGAGATGGAGATCTATGATAATACTCTTCACTTAATGGATTTGCCTACAGTAATTTGCAACCGCACTAATATACGCCCAGGTAAACTGTTTATCTTTATATTTAAGTTTCTTAAATATTATATTTATTGTGGATTAAATACTTTATGTTTATTTTTTCTATCATATGTTTGGTAGAATAGGTTTGGAAGTGATTGTCCAAACTTACACATTTTGCAGTAAGAGTTCTGAGTCAAACCTATAGTGCAACGGGTTGTGAAAGGAATTGGAGTGTCTTTGAATACAATCACACAAAAAAAGCATAATAGGTTAGAACATAAGCGACTCAATGACTTAGTTTTCATCCGTTATAACATGCGGCTCCGACTGAGAAAATACTTAAAGATTCAATTTAATATTTTATTTTACTTAAATTGTTAATGTTATTTACTAATTATTTATCTTTCTTTCTTGCAGGTAATTAAAAAAGTTAAATAGGGAAGACAACAACAACAACTAAGCCTTTTTCCATACTAGACGGGGTCGACTACATGGATTCTTTGTTTCCACAGATCCCTATCGTGTGCCATGTTAGCAGTTAACTCCCAATAAACTAGATCATTCTTTATTGTTTCTTTCCAACACTTTTGTGGTCGTCCTCTACCTCTTGTAATACTTTCCAAATTTAGTTTTTCTAACCTTCTTACAGGTTCTTCTTTTGATCTTCTTTCTATATGCCCAAACCATCTTAAATGATGTTCTCTCATTTTATCCTCTATTGGTGCCACTCCTAATTTGTTTCTAATAACCTCATTATGTATACGGTCTTTTCTTGTATGACCACTCATTCATCTCAACATCTTCATTTCTGTCACAGACATCTTTTGTACATGTTGATGATTAACTGCCCAACACTCAAAACCATAAAACATGGCAGGCCTAATTGTTGCTCTATAATATTTACCTTTTAATTTTAATGGTATCTTCTTATCACAAAGAATACCTTATGCTCCTCTCCATTTTAACCAACCAGCATTAATTCTATGTGTAACATCTCCATCAATTCTTCCATCACTTTGAAACATTGACCCTAGGTATTTAAAACTTTCCTTTTAAGGAATGCAATGTATGCCAATTTTAATTTCTATGTCCTCTGAAGTAGCCAAATGATCAAACTTACATTCCATATATTCTGTCTTTGTTCTACTAAGACGAAGGTCTTTGCTTTCTAATGTTTCTCTCCATAGTTCCAATTTTCTATTAACTTTTTCCTTAGACTCCTCCACTAATACAATGTCATCTCCAAATAACATACACCAAGGTACTTCATCTTGAATATGTTTTATTAACTCATCCATCACCATTATAAATAAGTATGGCCTAAATAGGGAAGAAAACCAATTTAATCCAATAAGTTTGGATAATTTTGATATATTAGAGGAGTGTATTAACTCCGCCCATGTAAGGGATCACCCTTGCATTGCCGGTGCCAAGCCCGGATAAAGGATAAGGATTGTGTTAGGCTTTCGACAGCCAGCGTAAAACTTCATCGGAATTTTATAACATGGATTACAAAAATTATGAGAATTGCTTTGGGGCATCCCCGCCTAGCGACGTGCTGCAGAGCCCGAATGCAGTAATAAGTAAGCAAGGGCCACTACATTTTCGCCCGAATGTAGTGAATCAATTGCAGAGAGGGTTCTTATATCATGGATGGGTGTGAGTAAAGAAGTTAGTCCCGCTATATTGTCGCCCGAATGTAGTGAAAAATTTTGAGAGAAGGTCTTCGCATTTTGATTATGAACGGATGCGGGAGGTAAGGAAGCTAGTCCTAGATAATAAGATTCGTATTAGTTCTTGGAATATCGGAACATTATCAGGTAAGCTAATGGAGGTGGTAGATATTATGATTCGGAGAAAGATTCATATTCTATGTTTACAAGAGACAAAATGGGTTGGAGAAAAAGCAAAGGAGATAGAGGATATAGGTTTTAAATTATGGTACTCAAGTAAAGAAAAGGCTTGAAACGGAGTTGGTATTATCATAAATAAGGATTTAAAGGATAGTGTACTAGACATACAACGATATGGTGATCGAATCATGACGTTGAAATTAGTATTAAGAGCAGAGGTTTTGAATATAGTTTGTGCTTACGCACCCCAAGTAGGACTAGAAGATAGTATAAAGACAACTTTTTGGGAAGAGTTAGATAAGGTGATTCAAAAGATTCCACAAAGGGAGATGATTTGTTTAGGAGGAGACTTAAATGGACATGTTGGTAAAGAGGCATTAGGATATCAAGGGATTCTTGGAAACTTTGGTTTTGGGGATATAAATGAGGAAGGTAGGGAGATTTTAAATTTTGCTATGGCATTTGATCTCTTTATAGTCAATACAATCTTCAAAAAACGAGATGAACATTTAATTACTTATAAGAGGGGATTATCACAAACACAAATTGATTACTTTATTTGTAGAAAAAAAGATAGAGCGTGTTGTAAAGATTGCAAGGTAATTCTAGGAGAAAGCTTAACCACTCAACATCGACTTTTAGTTATGGATTTATAAATTAAAAAAATGGACAAAGAAGAAAAGAGTGCATCGAGCTATTTGGACTAAATGGTGGAACCTCAAAAGCGAGAAAGAAGATATATTTAAAGTTTAAACAGAAAGTCCTTCAAGGAGATGTTTGGAATTATGTTGGTACACCCAGTGATATGTGGAACAATATGGCTATATATGTTAGGAAAGTGGCGAAAGATGTGTTAGGGGTATCTAAGGGAGGTGTACCGGCACAAAAAGAAGTTTGATGGTGGAGTGAAGTAGTGCAAAATAAAATCAAGGCAAAGAAAGCATGTTACAAAATACATTATGCTAAGAAAACTAGTGAAACTGTAGAGGCTTATAAGAAAGCAAAGAAGGAAGCGAAAAAGGCCGTGAGTGAAGCAAAAGCTAAAATTTGGGAGGACTTATAAAAAACTCAACTCAAAAGAAGGTGAAAGAGATATTTTTAGGATAGCTAGGGCTAGAGATAAGAAAACTAAAGATCTTAATTATGTTAGATGCATAAAAGACGAGGATGAAAAAATTCTAGTGGCAAATGATGATATAAGAAATAGATGGAAAAACTATTTTTATAATATTTTTAATGAAAATAAAGATGTTAGTATTAGCTTAGGAGAGTTAGCTAAACCAGAAAAGTATATAAACCACAATTTCTACCGACGTATTCAAAAGAATGAAGTCAAAGAAGCTCTTAAACATATAAAGGGTGGTAAATCGGTAGGACCAGATAATATTCTTATAGAAGTTTGGAAAATACTAAGAGAAATAGAAATCACTTGGCTCACAAGACTATTTAATGAAATATGGAAAAACCAAAAGATGCCCGAGGAATGGAGAGCATACACTTATACCCATATATAAGAACAAGAGAGACATTCAAAATTGTGCGAATTATCAAGGTATCAAGTTAATGAACCATACTATGAAATTGTGGGAAAGAATTATCGAACATAGGTTAAGACAAGTACAACAGAGAACCAATTTGGATTCATGCCAGGCAGATCTACTATTGAAGCGATTCACCTTTTGAGACGTCTTATGGAACATTTTAGAGCAAAAAAGAAAGACCTTCACATGATATTTATTGATCTAGAAAAAGCTTATGATAGGGTACCAAGAGAGGTTCATTAGAGAACTTTAGAAAAAAGAGGTATCCCATTGACATATATTAACCTTATAAGACACATGTATGATGGTGCAAAAACATGTGTGAGGACTCATGAAGGAACAACAGACTTCTTTGAAGTTAATATTGGGTTACATCAAGGATAAACTTTAAGTCCATACTTATTTATAATGGTGATAGATGAGTTAACAAAACATATTTAAGATGAAGTACCTTGGTGTATGTTATTTGCAAATGACATTGTATTAGTGGAGGAGTCTAAGGAAAAAGTTAATAGAAAATTGGAACTATGGAGAGAAACATTAGAAAGCAAAGGCCTTCGACTTAGTAGAACAAAGACAAAATATATGGAATGTAAGTTTGATCATTTGGTTACCTCAGAGGACATAGAAATTAAAATTGACACACATTGCATACCCTAAAAGGAAAGTTTTAAATACCTAGGGTCACTTTTTCAGAGTGATGGAAGAATTGATGGAGATGTTATGCATAGAATTAATGTTGGTTGGTTAAAATGGAGAGGAGCATCAGGTATTCTTTGTGATAAGAAAATACCATTAAAGTTAAAAGGTAAATATTATAGAGCAACAATTAGGCCTGCCATGTTTTATGGTTTTGAGTGTTGGGCAGTTAATCATCAACATGTACAAAAGATGTCTGTGATAGAAATTAAGATGTTGAGATGGATGAGTGGTCATACAAGAAAAGGCCGTATACATAATGAGGTTATTAGAAACAAATTAGGAGTGGCACCAATAGAGGATAAAATGAGAGAATATCGTTTAAGATGATTTGGACATATAGAAAGAAGATCAAAAGAAGAACCTATAAGAAGGTTAGAAAAACTAAATTTGGAAAGTATTAAAAGAGGTAGAAGACGACCACAAAAGTGTTGGAAAGAAACAATAAAGAATGATCTAGCTTATTGTGAGTTAACTGCTAACATGGCACACGATAGGGATCTATGAAAACAAAGAATCCATGTAGCCGACCCCGTCTAGTATGGGAAAAGGCTTAGTTGTTGTTGTTGTTGTTGTATTAGAAGAGTGTATTATAGAAAATAATGAAGCAAATGCGCTCCTAACCGAAGAATACATTGCATGGATTAATTTAGAAGGGGTCCAACAACAATATCATCAAGGGGACGAAGATTTTGATTTTAAAGCAGAATGTGGTGAGGATCTTCAACAGGAGAAGATGAAGATTATTTACTTGATGATCTTGATTACAATGTGTAAATGTATTTTTTCTAATTATGAAAGTTGTATTTTTTTCTAAGGATGTCATTTACTGCTTCAAAATATGTAATTCCTTTTTTAATTATTGAATGGTGAACGGTGAATATGTACTGCATTTTTGCATTATATGAATTTTTTGCAATTATCATATTTTTCTTTTTTTCTAAATTTTTTGGATGTTTACCAATTTTTTAGTATTAAATTATGATTCAGAGAGATATTATGCGATACATATCGAACAACACTGATTATAACCATTAAATGCTGCCAGTCTAACGGAGCTTATGAGAATAACCCTCGAGCTTAACGCCAAGAAAAGGTATTCCTAATTTTCTTGTAGCAAAACTGTTCCATGAGACTAACTGCCAAATTGAACTTCATATGGAGAAACAGCTGGCCATGAGGAATTTCTTACTTGAAACTTTTAATTTCGTGCTGTATAACAAAGTTCAAATTAAACAGCAAAAGAATAATAAAACCAGAAAGCGCCCAACCAGAATCTACGATAAAGATCTTCTCAGATAACCACGCCATAGAAGATGGTAACCAGTAATTGCAGAAAGCTGGCACTTTCCTTTCATAATTACTTCATTTTTCCCAGGTTCGAAAACTAATGGGATGACTGAGAATCAAGGACTTACTATGAATAAGAAAACTCAATTCAAGAGGTGAATAAATGGTCATACCTTGTAAAATGTGGAACAAGAAGTTGTTTTCCATGGCAAATGATATTCTTTGAAGGGTTAAACTCGGACATAAGACAAAGTATATCTTGCATCTGATCCCTTGTTCCTGTGAACAACACTTTCCCATCCTGATGGACTGAGATTATGGCTCCACAATCTATTTCATAGAATGAAATCATGCACGGTGTGTGGCTACGTGACATTCCCTTTGGATAAACCAATGGGGATTGTGGACCACTGTCTTCAAACTCGTAAATACTCATGTTCCTGGGAAGAGAAACATCTGGCTGACACGCATCAACATCCAATGTATGAAGACCAGCTGGTTTTGTCAATAAGGGATGACTACCTGCATGTGCTTCCTCTTTGGGCATGATAAGATGCTGGGAGTCCTCAAAGCCTATGAACCGCTTAGTGATGCCAAGATTGAGAAGGAAAGAACCAATTTTGCCATCTAATTACCCAAAAAGTAAAAGAAAAAAGAGGACTTAGTGAATGGGAAGCTATTCCAATAATAAGGATAAAAATGGATAAAGAGAGACCTTCAGAGAAGTATCAGTTTAACACATAATAATTCTCTGTCACAAAGAAAATTCATTTGAGGTGGAGTATTCTTGCAGATTCCACAAGACATGGTACAAAACCCTAGACATGGCAGTGTTTGGAATTTGCTCGCTTGTCCTTTTCTTTTTCTTACTTGTGTATTGAATTTTCAATTTGGGTAACCTGATTACTTTGTTAATATGTAATAACTTATGAAAACTGATTTTTACTTGGCCTAGCAAATAAAACCTTGCATTATTGTAATAAATTTATGTTTATTACGATCATATCATTTTTATGGAACTAATTGTATCTAATATCCCTGTAACTCAAGAACCCATCTTCTTCCCATGCCTAACAAATGCACCCATCTATACACATTCCTACATGATATAGATATAAGATCTGAATGAGTTCCAAATTCCCAAGGGCATATAAACGCAAAGGCAACGGGCACCCTTTGTAGAAGAACAATGGTCACAACACAAGAAAGCACCAGAAATCCCTCTCACGGAGTTGTCAGAGATGCATCCAAATCCATGCATCTTGGCCTGATTCTCAATAACCCAAGAACCTCATACATGTATGCGCGCACTTGCATATGTAAAAATGTTTCTCCTCCTTTGTGTAGAACCATATCATGGCATTTGATTACTTAAAAAGCATCTGTGAATGTCAGAATCCCTTTAGCCAAATCTTAATAAGTTCGAATTCTCAGGAAGCCTCTTAAGAACCCCCTCCATCTAAAAGCGACTTTTTGCATAGTTTTTCAAACTAACATGAAAGAAATCATGAAACCAGAAAGCTTGAGTAAAAGTTTTTCTCGTGACAACTTCATGGAGCATACTGCGTACCTTGTGAATCGACAATTGCAGATTTTCGTACAGCTTCAAGCAATACAAGAGACTTCTCAAGATGTGAGAATAGATTCATAAGCTTCCTTGAATCCAGAACCTGAGGCAGGTTGAGAAGCACATGGTCAGGACTCGGATTCTGCTGTTTTGGGCTATTACATTGCAACACGGGCTGGAATTCCTACATCACCAATTTGTCCCTGTTATGACATGGGTACAGAAAGCAACACAATAAAATTGTATGACACAGAGAAACCCTCATGTGATAAGGAAAATTTTAAATGTTTTATGGTCGTCATCAGACTCGGGAATTCAACAAATACTTTAAGGATATAGTATTAATACTGTTTTGCAGCTTTTCAATCTCTGAACTAGAGAAGGACAAGACCGTTAAGAATAAAAACACAGAACTAATCGTACTTCTTGCTTCACCCATGCAGACTTAACTCCTGCAACTCCGATTACATGGGTGAAACTTAACTAGGTGAGGAGTTATGCTCTCAGGAAGGGGTCAAAGCTCTTTACAGCAGTGACCCGATTCAGGGTAGTTCAGTGCAGAAGCCATTCATCCATCTGCTTGGAAGAGACTTTCACAATTTTATTAGGTACTTCTCCTCAATGTACTCAAAAGCATGTATAAGAGAACTCAGAGCAGGCTTCCGGAAAGGCAACGATAAGATAACAGAATAAAGGTGCACACTGACAATCTAACCAAGCTAGCAGATGGATGACATTCAAATAAACAATGTAAAAGCTCTACAGCAACCAAAAGAAATTCAATTGACCCCATACATACAAAATGTGTAAAAGATATCTTCATAAACCTAATACAGGAACTCAGGATTTGTTAAACCAAAAGTGGGAAAAGTCTCACAAGAAAAGAAAGATGCTGACTTAATTTGCTAAATGGATAAGATGCAGCAATAATAAGATCAACCAAAACAAATCGAATGCAGAATTATGACTTAACAAACACCATCTAGTCTATGAAATTATAATTAAGACCAAATACGCTAACAGATAATCATAATAAAAATTGAAGCACATACCAGGATGCAATAAGATCCTGGAAGTGAATGAACAATAGAGCAAGTCTGTCTGTGAAAACTATTGCTCATTCAAAGAGATGCTGACGCCAAACACTTGTGTGGAGAAGTTTGGTCTTTCATCCCAAATTCTGGAAGAAAGGAAAAAAATTCTCTTGAAGCCATCTCATCTCGTTTTCTCTATGTCTTTCTGTTGGAAACAAAAGGAGGTCTAGACATGACTGGAACAAAGGTATATTTAAGAGCGTGTGGGTGCTTGTCCATCTCTTACTGGTAATATACTATGGCATCAAGCCCTTAATGAAGTGGACCATTTGATCCTTCAACTGTGATTCGGTTAATTATCCTTCATCGTCCCATTCTGAAAGGTCAAATGCTGAACTTTGGGTTAGAGGTCGACAAAGAATGGTATCTCCTCAAACCTAAACATTCGAAACGAACTTGGAACTCGAATAGAAACAAAACCAAACAGAACCTAAGATCCTGAATTAATAGAACCATAGAAGACAAAAGAAAATTTCTCCATCTTGTCACCCTTACAAAATTCCCAGACTAAAACAACAAAACAGACGCAGCAAGCATAATAGGAAATAATCCACCACGATAAATCAAAACACACTCCCCAGTTTGGAACAACCAAAATCCATAAGGCAACACCTTCTAACACCACCAACACCCATCAAATCAGCTAAAGTTTTCTCACAGTTCAACAAAATTAGAAAGATGACAACGCAAATTCAGCATGTAGAAACTCCAAATATAAAAGTTAAACAACCCCGATCTTTTACCATCAATTCATCTAAACTAGACAAGTGAGCAACCGAACAAGAAAAAGGTTACCATATTCAAACCTTTCGGATCCTAGAAAGACTGCTCGCGGAATGAACCCCGGAAGAAAATAAAAAGATAAAAGCCAACAATTATGAAGAACGCCATCCTTTTGTAACCAACAAGGAAATCTCAAATTTTACATAAATAACAAGATGGTAACACAACATCAATTTCTACCGTCACAACTAGATAACATCAACTTCTTCCAGAAGTACCTACCAAATAATAAAGAACACTTCCAAACAGATCAGAAATTCTTAAACTCAACAGAACTAACGTGATGTTGAATCAAAATCAACATGTAGAAGTACCAAAAATCATCATAACCAAACTCTACAAAACCAAAAAAATCACCAATAATTGAAACATGGCCAACCCAGAAAAACAAAGAGAGGACCATTTTCATACCTTTGGGACCCTAGAAAAACTCTGTTCTTGGAAAGAAACCCCAAGAGGAAGAGAAGCGGGTGAAGTGAGGCAGAAATCCAGCATTGTGGCCCAATAACAGACAGGCTCTCAAACACCCAAGAAAGCTCTCTCTACATTCCCAAAATGATAATGGTGAGAATGAGAGGGAGGGTCAAGCAAGACCCAAGAATCTTTTGTGGAAGGCTGAAATTGGTGGCAAGGACAATTTGAGGACCTGGAATTTCTCGTCAAACCATTTCTGTTTAATTGTTTTAGGCCACAAGAGTAGCCAACAATATCTTACCCAGATTGCCCCGACATCGTCTTGTGGTTTCGATGGATCCACGACCATGTCATATGGGCACTATCGTCCGTTTGTGACCTCATGTTTTGCATTTTTTGTTGCGTTTGAATCCGGTGTCATCTGGTATTGGCTTACTTTGCTCAACTATCATACTTGATACCTATCTTCGCTACAAATATAAATAAATAAGCAAATAAATGTTTCGTGCCTATCACCTCATTGCCTGATATTAAAATTTGGGGTCTGAAATTAATCAGTATTTGGTCGGATCCTGTAGGGAAAGAGACAAGGGCAAGGGTGGGGCGGGTTTTGTAATCCAAGACATCAAGTCCTAGACATGAGAGCTCTGTTTTAAGCTCACCACTCTCTTGTCAAGATGCCGAACAAAGAATTTGCATCTCAAACCCATGTTTCCTCAAAAAGGATGTGTTTCGATGCGTTTAATCTTGGGGGCAGATTCCTTTCAAACCTGGTGCTCGACTATTTACTTCTATGTATCTATCTATCTATCTATAGAGAGAGAGATATTCATCCTTTATATATTTAAAAAGAGCGAGGCTAATTAGTGAATTGATGATTCATGGGGTGAACCTCTGTAATTGTTTATATTGAACTCAAATAGATGATTCACCCTGTAGGATTGTTTATTTTGAATTCAGACTGGAGCCATTCATTGGAAGTTTCAAGCAAGAAAAGTGCGATACACAAAAGAATGAATCTCTCTCTCTCTCTCTCTCTCGTGTTCATGCATTGGAACCACCGATACCAATGTGCCCAAAACCAGTCATGTTAATTTGATGCTATCCACGCATAAACCTGGCTGATCGGACCATAAGCATATCTAGTAATGGGCTTTGTTCGTTCTAAATAGTCGTGTCTGTTTGGCCAGGCACAATCCCATCAAAAGGTAATATTTAATTGTAAATAGCCATCACCATTCCTGCCATACGTTGTGGCTTTGAATGGGAATCCCTTACCGGCAATCTGCAGAGTTTTATAAATATGTGTTGTTTGAGCAAAAAAGAAAGACCTTCAAAATGCTTATGATAGGGTACCAAGAGAGGTTCTTTCGAGAACTTTGGAAAAAAGAGGTATCCCATTGACATATATTAACCTTACAAGAGACATGTATGATGTGTAAAAACATGTGCGAGGACTCGTGAAGAAATGACAGACTTCTTTGAAGTTAATATTGGGTTACATCAAGGATCAACTTTAAGTTCATACTTATTTATAATGGTGATTGATGAGTTAACAAAACATATTTAAGATGAAGTACCTTGGTGTATGTTATTTGCAGATGACATTGTATTAGTGGAGGAGTCTAAGGAAAAAGCTAATAAAAAATTGGAACTATAGAGAGAAACATTAGAAAGCAAAGACCTCCAACTTAGTAGAACAAAGACAAAATATATGAAATGTAAGTTTGATCATTTGGTTACCTCAGAGGACATAGAAATTAAAATGGGCACACATTGCACCCCCCAACAATTAGACCTGCCATATTTTATGGTTACGAGTGTTGGGCAGTTAATCATGTCAGTGACAAAAATGAAGATGTTGAGATGGATGAGTGATCATAGTAGAAAAGACCGTATACATAATGAGATTATTAGAAACAAATTAGGAGTGGCACTAATAGAGGATAAAATAAGGTGGTTTGAACGTATAGAAAGAAATCAAAAGAAGAACCTTTAAGAAGGTATGAAAAACTAAATTTAGAATGTATTAAAAGAGTTAGAGGACGATCACAAAAGTGTTGGAAAGAAACAATAAAGAATGATCTAGCTTATTGTTAGTTAACTGCTAACATGGCACACGATGGGGATCTGTGGAAACAAAGAATCCATGTAGCTGACCCGTGTTAAAGGTTGGCATTCACTGGTTTGGTAGGATGTCAAAGGAACTTTGCTTGACAAAAAGCTTTTGTAATGAATCATGTTGGTTCTATATGGTAGTCGTTTCCAGATATAGAATATCCTGAGGGTGGCCACTTTAAAGTGTACTTGATTCATGGTGTTTGGTCCCTATCATTACAATACAAGTGCTCCGAGGCAAGACGAAAGGAGGAAGAAAAGAAATGAAAATACAACCCGAACACAACCACTCTTGGTACAAGAGTTTCTCTATGAGCCTGCCACAGACTTGGTCGGTAGTGGGCTGCAGTCGAGAAAAATGATACACCGGATCCGTCGAGTGATTGCCGTGAACTTATAATCAAGGTTCACGATTGATTCCTATATAATATTGGTGCTTGAATTTTTAGGATTTTCTAGTCAATTCTTGTGGCCCACCTCCTCTGTGTTAAAGTTTTTCGATTTTCTGACTGTTGCTCATATTAAAGTGTTCATTAATAGGCCCGATTCCCAATACTGGGTTCTGCAGTTCCAATACCTCTTGTATTTCAAACGCAAGCCTACTCTGCATGATGAAAACAGGCACCACGAGTCTACTTTTGTACCAAAAAGCAGCTCACCCTTGAGGTACAGGCCTGGGACGTGTTATCAAACACTGAATCAAAAACAGCAACGACTAAGAACGAGCCAAACACAGCTAAAATTAGGTGCTAACTCGGTTTATTTACCAATCCTAGCTCTAACAATGGTTATCCCACACCCATCAGGCATTAACAGTAAGACAACCTTGTTTACGAGATTTTGTAAAAACCCTAGGGGTGTATCTGAAAATAAAATCCACTAACGGATTTACAGTATTCCAGAAAATATTTATAAATATACAAACCCATGCGCCGCCTCCTCCTTCCCGATCCATCTTCCATTCTTGCCCGTGCCTCCTTTTCCCTTCCCCCTCTCACCGAAGCCCTAGAAATCGTGAAATCGAACGGAATCACCCAAAAGAGGGCAAAGAAACAAAATTTCTACCACCATCCAGCGATCTTTTCATTTGCCTCAATCCGCAACGTGAAATTTGATATGGGTTTTGGCAGAAACAGCAAGGGATCGATCGCGAAGACGCCGTCTTCTCCTCCCATTACCACCTCAACGTCTCTCACGAACACCATCAATGGATCTCACCACTTCAAGATCAACGGATATTCTTTGTCCAAGGGGATGGGCGTTGGCAAATACGTAGCGTCCGATACGTTCGTCGTTGGTGGGTATTCGTGGGCAATCTATTTCTATCCTGACGGGAAGAGTCCGGAGGATAATTCGGTGTATGTATCGCTTTTCATCGCACTCGCGAGCGAGGGCACCGACGTGCGAGCGCTCTTCGAATTGACGCTCCTGGATCAGAGCGGGAAGGGGAGACATAAGATTCATAGCCACTTTGGGAGGACGCTGGAGAGCGGGCCGTACACGCTCAAGTATCGGGGTAGCATGTGGTATGTTTCTTAATTCGTTGTTGGTTTGGGGTTTGAGGGTTTCTGATGGATTATCAATGGTTCTGTGATGATGGTGTTCGACATTTTCAGGTTTCTGATGGATTAAAGGTGGTTTTTTATGATGGTGTTTGAGATTTTGGGGTTTCTGATGTATTATAGATGGTCTTGTGACGACGGTGTTTGAAATTTTGGGGTTTTAGATGTCACCTTTTCTTCTTCCTTGAGGGAAATCCTTCTTACCTTTCGATCATTATGATGCGGTTCTTGGTGTTTTAGTTTGTTTTCTTGTTTTCTTGTTTGTTTGTTGCAACCGGTGTGAAACAATATGAGGGTCGGGGTTTTGTCTATTTTTCAACTTGGAAGTGAAGTTGAACACGATATTTGGGTACACGTGTCCTGGATCTTGAATCTGTTCTTGCTTTTGGGGGTTATCTTTTCTCTCGGTTTCTTACAAATGGGTCATGGAGTTGTAAGATGAACCGTTTAGTTCCGCGTGCGTATCATTTACTGGTCGTAGTGGTACCTGTCCTTTCTTCCATTTCCTATGTGGTTACATTCTCATAGAGAGGAGTCATAACCATGTATGGAGGATAGCTGGAAACAGCCGTGGCCTATCGAGACCCTTCTTGAGATTGAGAACATTTAAAGACGTGCGCGGTGCTATCTGATGCGCCTACATTTCCGCTTTTTCCAGCATGTCGTGGGTGGTTTTTGTGATGATGGTGCCTATTTTCCTTTTTCTTTTCTTGGTATCTCCTTTTATTATTGATAAGTAAGCTTTTGTTTTTAGTTCGGGTTATGATTGTTATGACGTTGCTTGTACTTTATCCTCTTTCTGGAAAGGGTCATGAAACTTTGGTTTGTATTGTTGTTGGGTTAATTTGTTTGTTGCTATTGTTGCAAATGGGGTTTCACTGGATACATGCTGATTTGAGGTTTCTGGGAATCTGGAGTTTTATTAGTTAACAAACCTGGAAGACAGAGCTGAATTAACTCTTAAGAACTACATTAAACTTCCAAAAAAAATTCACAGTGGATCGGATAGCATCAATTCCAGCGTCCAACGGATACCCAAATTTGAAATTGAATATATTGATTGTCAAAATATCTGAAAAGTTATAATTTGTAAGGGACAATGGAACTTATACTATGTATGTATGTATGTTTGTGTGCATGCATGCACGCATGTATATGCATATGTGAAGTTGACAATACTGTCCTCGGTTCTTTCATCAGTATTACTCGATGAATCCATAGAATGTGTTTGTGATACTTTGCATATTTTGCTTTTCAACTTTTCCAATGAAATATCCACTTTGTCTCTCTTCAAATCATGGCAATGCAGTTTTCACTCTTATAGTTTCCTCCTCCCATAAATCTGCTGAAAAGAATAGTTACCTGTAGTATGGACCCATGTTTTACAATTTGGAGCCATTGGTTTCAAAAGGACTATCTCGCTTGCCTTCCATAACAAAGAGGCAAAAGAAGACTAACCTGAGAGAAGAAGCTCCACGGGAACAAGAAAAACCAAATGCCGCACTACTTTTTTGAACTTTGTAAGGCTATAATGTTGAAGAATATTTTCCAAGTTTTATAGGAAAGTTCAAAATTGTTGACTTGGCACAAAAGCAAAGCTTCAACAAAACTTTAAAATGAACCACCAAAGAGCCTTCTGCATAGCTCTAATACCATGTAATCTCAAGGTCAAGGAGTGTGATGGTTTGAAATGTTGAGAAACCCTATTGAGAACCTTCTGGGCAACATTTTTGTGTTGGGAGTCATATAGTGTTAGTCCCCAGTAATATCACTATGAAAATAAGGATATTAGTTGATTCCATTTTGCCTGTCTGAGGTGTGTTATGATGTACATTATATCTTCTCTATTCTGGCACATTGACTTGTTGGCATACCTCTCCAACCAGGCGAGTGTTTTTACCATACTTGTCTATATGTGGCAGCCAACCCCGTCTAGTATGAGAAAAGGCTTAGTTGTTGTTGTTTTTGTGTCTATATGTGGCACGTGCAGGCCAGATCCGTCTCCAGCCGTGGACAGTACTTGTAGTGTGAATCTGTGTGCCTATAATTGTAATGCACCTTGGTGCCAATGCTAGGCAAACTTATCAAAATTTCTTAGACAGGTTCAAGTCTGTTGTGTTTGTATTTGGTTTAGGAAAAAAAACAATTGCTGATGGTATGTAAGGGTAGAACTGTGTATAATACTAAATTGTTGCTTTCTATGATATGAAGTTATGCACAAACTAGAATCTCCATTGATAATCTAAGTCTAAGGCTTTACATCAGAACATTATCTTTTGGTGTTCTGGTATACAGATTTTTTTGCATGCACAAATGTTTTGGGTACTTTGAAACTGGTAGATCCAGACAAAAGCTTTGTTCCTGAGTGTTAGAATCTTGTGTGTATGTATTGCCCCTCTGTCACATGGATACCAGTATGAATGCTAATATTGGTGCTAGACACTCCAATTTTTTGAAAATCATGGGTATGGAGACATGACTATATAAAAGTATAATTATATAATGATTGATATTCTCTGACAAAACTATTGTATCTACTGATTAAATCAAAAGTTCTAAATGTGTGATCAATCGGCTAACTCACTAATAAAGTAATCATCATAATATCCATGAAATGCCTTACTGATATAGCATTAGAAAGTCTTTAAATAGATAGTATTGTGTTGGGCATAAGGAAGTATGGGTGTCGACTGTTGGAGTGTCCAACACCTGCGCACCATGGTAGAAGTCTCTGTGATGATGCGTATTAGGAGGCATGCAATCTAAAGCTTTTTCTACAAGTTCATTAGTAACATCTTGCAGAGTATGTAAGCTAATGGAGCTGTGTGAAATTTGCACTTTTGTGATAAGGGATTCCACTTTTCCCTTGCACTCTCTCCATTTTCCTTATCTATCTCTCCTGGCCTATATTTGACAAAGGGTCCTCTTCCGTAGCGCATATAAATGAAGTTTCGTGATGGTGCTGATACACTATGTTTTATCGTCCTATTAGGAGTCAGGGATGTCATTAATAGAATTGAAAACTGAGGTATACTTGCATATTGTGATGGTCCGTGAGCCGTGCATTTCATGTGGTCGATGTAAGAAGGATCTCCTATTGTAAGTCAATGCCATGTACCCAGATCTGGTTCAGCATGCTTTTTGTTTCTCTGCAATTTTAGATTTTTGTGTTTTTTACCATATGATTATGTGCTTTTATTCTCTCCTTAATAACCTTTAATTTATTATCAAGATGCTGGTCTGCTTTATGAAAGTTTCTTTCTTGTGTATTTTGTACGATTTAAGCTTTCTGCATACAAGCGGCTGGCAGTTACAATGGTGCATAATGGGAAAGAGGCTCTGTATGCATGATATACAGAAGCTTTTACGTTTTCAGGACCAACTGATAATGTATGCCTTGGTAATTAATAGGGGTTACAAGCGCTTCTTCAAGAGATCTATGTTAGAAGGATCAGACTACCTTAAAGATGATTTCCTTTCAGTTCATTGTAGCGTTGGTGTTGTGAGATCACACACCGAGGGGCCTAAATTTTGCGCCATTCCAGTGCCACCTTCGGACATTGGTAGACACTTTGGACAGCTTTTGGAAACAGGAAAGGGTGCAAATGTGAATTTTGTAGTTGACGGGGAAACTTTTGCAGCACACAAATTGGTACTTGCCGCACGTTCACCTGTGTTTCGAGCACAGCTGTTTGGGCCCATGAAAGATCAGAATACAAGTAATATAGAGGTTGAAGACATGCAAGCACCAGTATTCAAGGTCTGTCAATTATCAGTTATAATCAGGATTTCCTATTCTTTTGCTACAATTATGTATTTCAAATGCATATTAGGCTTATTAGCTACAGGTCACAGGTGCATAAGTTATATACACGGTTACCTGCATATATATGTACATATATGTATGCAGGCGTTTATCAGATGCCTGATAACGTGCTTGGATAAATTTGTTCAAGTATAGAACATTTTCTTATTGCAAAGCTTTCATGCAATATTACGTGATCGTTGGTTTCTTGATTCAAGTCTGAAACGTAACAAAATCCTAGTATTAGGCATCGACTCTGAATAAACTAGGTTGGATTTACACAGGAACAATAACATGCAGAAAGCCATAAGCTACTAAGGTCCATCTTGGTTGGAAACTGCCTAAACAAAAAAAAAAATCTATAATAGATGTTCACGTACTGTGGAAACAAAGAATCCATGTAGCCGACCCCGTCTAGTATGGGAAAAGGCTTAGTTGTTGTAATAGATGTTCACGTAATTCAACAGCAGACAGCATATTTTGTAAGTTCTTTTTTCTGACAATTGAAAATCAACAGAGTCGTATCAGTACTAAACGGAAGGGGGTAGAGGCTATTAGTCTAGATATATATTGATATGAATTTAATGCTGCAAATTGGAATTTACAAGGGTTCACATTAGTGAATGATTCACATGCTTTGAAAAGAAAAGAAAACATGTTCCTTACGTTTTCCAACTCAATAAACCCGACTTTGAATTCGTGTTACATGAAAATGTTAAAAGATGAAGACTACAAAGTGTTGGAAGGAACCAATGAATAATGATCTAGCTTTTGTTGAGACTTAGCATCAAGATCCTGAGAAACAAAAAAAATCCATGTAGCCGATTCCATCTAGTATGGGAAAAGGCGTAGTTGTTGTTGTTGACAAGATCAATTGACGCTATTAAATTTACTAATTTTTTCAATGTGATATTTTGACTTATGTCTTAATAGGGTTTCCGTATCTTTCATCTCTCATTGTGTGTTCTTTATCTTTCATTTTCATGAAGTTATACTGTGGATACACATACATGCATACACACATTACACATATATATACTTAAAAAAGAAAAAGCCTTTCAAGGCCCACTTCAAATTCTTCTTCCCGCTTCAGGTAACTATGAGTGGAACACATTGGTCGCCCCAGTTAGAACAGAAACAGTTCTGGTAAACCACCCCTTATCTACATGTATAGAAATTTTCAATTAACAAATCATATCGGTTTGTTTTCAATGTACCTCGTGCAGGCATTGCTCCAGTTCATATACTGGGATACACTGCCTGATATGCAAGAGCTCGTGGGTGTGGAATCAAAGTGTGCTTCGACATTAATGGCACAACATCTGCTAGCAGCAGCTGACCGCTATGGTATGGAGAGACTAAGGATGCTTTGTGAAGTGAAGCTTTGTGAAGAAGTCAGTATCAACACAGTGGCAACTACGTTAGCCCTTGCGGAGCAGCACAATTGTGTTCAACTTAAAACAGTTTGTCTGAAATTCATTGCAATGCCCGCAAATCTGAGTGGTTTGTCCTAAACTTTTTTTAAGTTACATTTTAGTATTCTTCATGATGCATACCAGGTCTCTCAGCATTGTCATCGTGGTTGTGTTAGTCATCTAGGTTTCTGTAGCTGAAGCTATTTAATTTTTTGTAGTGATGTTAGTCATCTAGGTTTTCATGACATTAATTACAACTGTGCAGCTGTTATGCAAACTGAGGGCTTTGAATATTTGTCGAAGAGTTGCCCGTCAGTTGTGACTGAGCTCTTGCAGTATGTTGCGAAGGTCAGTGAGCATTCAATCATTAGCTGTAGACATGCTAGCGATCCATTGGATGGAAGCGACAACAATGGAAGAAGAGTGAAGCAGCGGGCGTAGCCTTTCATAAGAATGTCTGCCCACCTTTCCTGGTCCAGCACTCTCTTGGCAACTTCTTTTGTTCTTTGATTTGTAAAATTTGTGGTCTGATCTGATGTATGCAGATGTATTGTGAGTTTTTAATGAGAAGCAGAAAATTAGTAGGATCTCTGTCTATCATATTTTGTATGGCTTCTATGAAACTGGACTAGGATGTTTTCTCACCATTTATTTCTAAACTAGAAATTGTATATGGTTGAACACCTTAGATTGTATTGTTGGATCGATGTTGACCCTTCGTTATCTGGCCTAGTTTCCGTCCTAGTTTTATAGAGATGAAACTTACAGAAACCAAATTCAGGCGACTCTGAGAAAATTGATTCATATCAACCTGGGAAAAGTATCTCATGGATTTCTTTGTGATTGTTACCTCTTCGCTGCGGCTGATGCTTCTATGTCCTTAAGTGTATGGTGCTAATTTACAGAACGATGTTGCATGTTTTAGGCATTTCTTTTTCTTAGGTCTTATTGCATGGATGAGTGGTCATACAAGAAAAGACCGTATACATAATGAGGTTACTAGAAACAAATTAGGAGTGGCACCAATAGAAGGATAAAATGAGAGAACATCGTTTAAGATGGTTTGGACAAATGGAAAGAAGATCAAAAGAACTTGTAAGAAGGTTAGAAAAACTAAATTTGGAAAGTATTAAAAGAGGTAGAGGACGACCACAAAAGTGTTGGAAAGAAACAATAAAGAATGATCTAGCTTATTGGGAGTTAACTGCTAACATGGCACACGATGGGGATCTGTGGAAACAACGAATCCATGTATCTGACCCCGTCTAGTATGGGAAAAGGCTTAGTTGTTGTTGTTGTACATCTTATTGCACCATAGTTTCGTTTAAAAGGAAAAGTACCAGCAACATTTGATCATTGAAGAGGTCTGTGGTTGGGAGGGGCATTTAGAAGCTTCTAGTTGGAGCATTGGAGGACAAACAATCTGGAAAGTACCTACCTATCTTCTGGGAACGATAATTCACTCTTTTCTCGTTTGAATCTTTTTTTATATAGATTTCGGCTGAAAATGATTGTACATCGAGTAATAAATGGTTGGAAAGTGAAAAATGAACGAAATAACATAGAGAACCCAATTTTATGTGTGAAAGATAATTTTGTAATTATTAAAATGATTGAGAAAAAAAAGGTATGTGAATAATAAAAAAAAGGTGGCAATTCTGTTTCTTTGTCCATCTCCGTTTCAAAGCTGCAATAACGGACACATACAGAAACGTTTCGATACCAGAAAATTTCTCTGCGATCACAAGGATGCCGATAGTTTGCAATCACATGATCAAGCTAGCTGGAGATAGTTTGCAATCACATGATCAAGCTAGCATCTCCAGCATTGCAATGCCTCCAACAGGTAGAGCTCATCTGTGCTTGCTCTTCATGACCGGGACGCAAGCGGAAACCGGCCGATGTAAGTGCATCATTGATCTTCACTGGAGGTGGAGCTGGGATTTTTACCTAAAAGATTCTCGGGCACTTTTCAGCGACTTTTATACTGAGGTTCTGGCTGGAGAACGTTGACTTCACCGCTTCCTCCATCGTCTTCTCTTACGTTCTTGTTGCTCCCACTTCTCCTAGATTCAAGCACAGAATTGCCGGATTAATTCCTAGTTTCTCGACTTTGTTTGTGAACGTCTGCAGACACTTTTTGCTAAATGCTTCAGGGGTTCAGCCGATTGTTGTATTAATCTCTAATATTTCCTGTCAAGAACGTGTCACGTAAAGATTCTTTATACTTTCATAAAACCCTTAGACATGACTAGAAGCTTGGGAGAAGATACCAAAACTCTCACTTTGTTCTGTCTCAATGAACGCAATCAAACTTGTTTATTAAGTGATATACACATACTATAGTAGCCCTCTTGAGAGTCCTCTCACGTATTGAATATATGCAAGTTCTTGGAACTTCTTTTCCACATGCTTATCTAGACCGCCCTTTCCACAAACAATCTCACTTAAGATTTTATAAGTTTTCATCTAAAATGGTTTCATAGGGGTGTCCACGGTTCGGTTCTGTTCTAGCCTCAACTTCGAACAGAACTGCTACTTTCGGTTCTCAACTTTCAGAGAGCCGAACCAGATCATACAATAGCCAGAACTGGTTCAGTCTAAACACAATGTATTATGCCATCATATTATTGGGATTTACGGCTCCATATTTTATATGTATATGAGGTTATAAAACTCATATATATACTTATCAAGATTAAAATCCATTTAAGTATATATATATATATGTGTGTGTGTGTGTATAATGTTGTAAAACTCATAAGTAATTCAACAGCGGACAGCATACCTTGTAAGTTCTTTTTCTGACGATTACTAAACAAGGATCACGTTAGTGTATAATTCACATGCTTTGTAAAAAAAACATCATTAGAAAGAAAAGACTATAAAAATATTGGAAGGCACCAATAAACAATCATTTAACTTTTGTTGAGTTAACCGTTAGCATGACTTAGCATAAACAAAGAATCCATGTAGAGGATTCCATCTAGTATGGGAAAAGGCTTAATTATTGTTGTCATGATCAATTGGAACTACCAAATTTACTAATTTTTTTAATGTAATCTTTTGACATGCCTTGATAGGGTTTTCGTATCTTTCATCTCTCACTATGTGTTCTTTATCTTTTATTTTCATGAATTTATACTGTGTATATACATACATGCATACACACATATATATACTTAAAAAAAAGAAAAAGTCTTTCAAGGCCCACTTGAAATTCTTTTTCCCGCTTCAGATAACTATGAATGGAACACATTGGTGGCTAGAACAGAAACAGTTCAGGTAAACAAATCATATCGGTTTGTTTTCAATGTACCTCGTGCAAGCATTGCTCCACTTCAAAATAAAAGTAAGCCTATACCTGGATGTACAGATTGATCTGATCAGACAAGTGCTCATGGGTATCAAAGTGTCCTAGATGGTATAACCATACTTCTGAAAGCTGCTGACAATAGGTGGATATTGGCTTTCATCAGACAAATGGATGCTTTGCTGAAGAGGATCAGATTGAAACTACTTTTTGTCAATTAGTATGCATATGCCAAAGAAGGAAATAGAGAGATGGACAAATATCAAAATGCAGTAAAAAACATGAATCAAAATACAATGTTTGAAAACAATCAGGAAAAATCTACCAGAGATTTTCCTAATTGCGAAACCGCGTTGATGGTCACAAAACTTGCCGGGAGGCACAGGCGATACTGGGATGTACTTATCTGATAGACAAGTGCTCATGGGTATGGTATCAAAGTGTCCTACATTAGTGGTATAACATCTGCTAGAAGCTGCTGACAGATATGATATGGAAAGACAATATATGCTTTGTGAAGAAATCAGTAGAAACTACTTTTTGCTCTAAAATTCATTGCAATGCCGGCAAATCTAAAACGTAACTAAAAAATTTGAAGGACAAACCACTCAAATTTGCCGGCATCAAAATGAATTTCAGACAAACTGTTTTAATTGCAACACAGTTGTGCTGCTCCGCTAGAGCTAAAGTAATTGCCACCGTGTTTACACTGACTTCTTCACAAAGCATCCTGATCCTCCTCAAACCATATCTGTGAGCTGCTTCCAGAAGATATTCTGCCAATAATATTGAAGAGCACTTTGATTCCACCTAACGAGTTCTTGCACACCAGACAGTCATTGTATCCCAGTATATTAAATGGAGTAATGCCTGCACGAGATTCGGGTAGCAACCTCTGCCCCATTGCAATCTCTAGAAGACGCCTCATTTGTAAACGAAACCTAAGGTAATGCTACGTCCATATATCCGGTGTCAAACTAATTATGCATTTGTTGTATTTAGAATGTTGGCTGGTCATCAAATAAGGCACGCATGACACTGTTGAGTACTTATTGACAAGCACCGACTTCAAATTAGATAAGCATCATATATATCTAAGTTATGGGAAGTCTATTTTAAAGATAAACGTGCAAAATAAAAGTAAGCCTAAACCTTGGATGTGAAGAACAGATTGATCTAAATCTTGCATAGGAAGAACAGGTTGATCAATATCCAGTTATGAAGATAAATCAAAAGACCAATCTGGACCCAAATAGACCCGGAAGTACTGCTCCAATACTGGATCTGCATTGGCTTTCATCAGTCTAAAACTAACCTTGGGCCACTGGTCTGCTGACTGACAGGATCAGATTGAACACTGTTTTGTCAATTAGAGTATTCTATATTCACAAAGAAGGAAATAGAGAGATGAACAATATTAAAAATGCAGTAAAAAACATGAATCATAAATACAATGTTTAAAACAATCATGAAACTGATGTCATCTCCCGAGATTTTCCTCATTGCGAAACCGCGTTGATGGCCATCACGTTTCGGGGAAACTTCTTAATGCCGGGAAACTCACCGGCGATAACGAGGATGCCGGCAGTTTGCGAGTACGTGATCAAGACAGGGCCAACGAGAGGTGGGAGGAGCCAACCGAACCGAACCGGATTAATCAATTTTTGTGAATTGCAAAACTGAAACCAAACAAACCAAAAAAACAGATTGATACAGAAACTTGGGGAAGTTCGTTTTGGTTAATCGGTTTTGACGGAATTGTGCTCACCCATACCACCACCCTCCTGGGCTGCAGCAACCACTTTTCTGGCAAAATACCGAGTTTTTAGCTGGATGATGCCGATGATAGCCACTTGTCTTCTTTTGCTCGTTCTCGTCAGATAACAGCATCCGGCAGTACGGTTCCTGGCGAGATATTGCTAGTTACTCGTCTATTCATCGAAAATAACAACAGCTAGCGAGTAATAAGGAATCCAGCCGTTCTTGCGCAGAACGGATGTTTGGGAGCTCGTATCTGCCGAGGGCCACGAGCAACAAGAGCCAAGGAGATACACGCATTTGCGCATGTTCCATGGTATTATTATCGGTCTTCAACTAATAAATGGCATCTAATGGCGAATCAAGAATGTGCATTGGACTCCCCACCAGAGATTTTGAAGAAGAACAGAAAAGTATAGCCCACGATTCCATTCATTAGGCTATAATACTTAGCACACCCCGACCTTAATATATTTTGTGGGCCATTTAACTCACCCCAAAAGTTTCGCAGCTTCGCCACTGAATTGACATTTCAATGTTAATGCAGATGCATAAACTTACATGCAATACGACTATTGATATTTGAAGTAGGTGATACAGCCACCTTAAAATTCTCTCTCTCTCTCTCACACACACACACAGGACACTTGTACACAGAGAGACACAGACGTTCTGATTAGAACTGATGTGAACGCACCTTGCAAGCTGACTTTATACAGCAAAACTTCTAAAGAACTTGTAAGATATGCTCCCGCTAGGTTACTGCCCATTCAAAACGATGTACATTCGATGTCAAATCCCTTATTTATGAATTTCTTTCAATAGAGGGGTCCATCATCAAATAAGGCGCATATGATGCTGTTCGCCTTGCCTGATGCACGGATCTCATTCCCTCGTTTGGGGTATTACCGCAATCACCAAGAAGAATTTAGAGACCAACGTTTTCATGCGAAAGTTCTGGAAACACATCGGTGGATGTCTTAATATGAATAGATACACACATGTATACTTAAAAGAGAAATAGCGTTTGAAGGCCAACTTAAATTCTTCTTCCCGCTTCAGATAACTATGAGTGGGTGGCCCCCGTTAGAACAGAAACAGTACCACCCCTTATCTACATGTATAGAAGTTTTTAATTAACAAATCATACTGATTCGTTTTTAATGTACCTCGTGCAGGCACTACGCCACTTCATATACTACGATACACTGCCTGATCTGCAAGTGCTCATGAGTGTGGTATCGAAGTATGCTTCGACATCAATGGCATAACCGCTAGCTGCAGCTGAACGCTATGGTACGAGGAGACTGAGGATGCTTTGTGAAGAAGTCATTATCAACACGGTGACAACCACTTTGGCTCTTGCGGAGCAGCACAATCGTGTTCAACTTAAAACAATTTTTCTGAAATTCATCGCAATGCCGGCAAACCTGAGTGGTTTGTCCTTCAACTTTTCTTAGTCCCATTTTAGATTTTCGCCGGATGACAAAATAGATTTGTTGGCATTGCGATGAATTTCAGACGACCAACTGTTTTAAGTTGAACACAATTGTGCTGCTCTGCAAGTGCCAAAGTAGTTTGCCACCGTGTTGATAGTGACTTCTTCACAAAGCCTCCTCGGTCTCTCCATACCATAGCGTTCAGCTGCTGCTAGCAGACGTTGTGCCATTAATGCCGAAGAGCACTTTGACTCCACCCCACGAGTTCTTGCAGACCAGGCAGTCACTGTATCCCAGTACAAAAGGTAGAGTAATACCTACACGAGCTTCGGGTCGAAACCTGCCCCATTGCCATATCTCGCAAACACCTCATTTGCAAACCAAACCCTAAGATAATCCTACGCCCATATATCCGGTGTCAAACTACTTATTATGCATCTGTTATATTTAGAACGTTGGTCATCAAATCATGTCATGCTAGGCCACATGTTCTAATTCGGGGTTCGCCTTCACTCTCATCAACGAGAAAGGAAAAGAATTTAAAGATTAATACTCTGTAAATCCATTAACCTCCCATGTACAGGAAATCTTGAAATCAACAACACCAACAAATAAGCTTGCTGTTAGTTAACTCAAGATATAATTCTTTATTATGTTTTGTAAGCACTTTTTGTAGTCTTTCTCTTCCTCTTTTAATATTTTTACAATCTAGTTTCTTATATATTATCAGAGCTTGGTTTGGTCCTCTCTTAATATCTATGGTTAAAATAAATCTTTGATAATCTAATAATTTTATCGTTGATCGATTTCAAGGATGTGAAAGACTAAAATCACAATGAATCCATCCATTAATATTTCACCTTTTACTAATGAAAACCCTATCCAAAGCTTAGTTGATGTTTTAGAAACAAAAACCCACGAAGTCTGCTTTCTTGGTGCAATTTATGGGAAGAAGGAAAGGATTACAATGATTTATGGTAGTGAAAAGTCCCCCACGTATCTAATTTATATCTATATCTTATAATAATAAGATCAAGGTTAAGCCAAGATCATGCAATGCATCCATAACAGCTGAATATAAGCTTGCAATAACAGGACGAAGATGGGAATATACCAAGAAACTTCAACCTCTCTGTACCACGGTCTCGATTGACAGTCTCTCCCAAGAGCCATCTATTTGTAACGGGATGTTTACTTATTGATCAGCACCGACTTCAAATTAGATAAGCATCATATATATCTAAGTTATGGGAAGTCTATTTTAAAGATAAACGTGCAAAATAAAAGTAAGCCTAAACCTTGGATGTGAAGAACAGATTGATCTAAATCTTGCATAGGAAGAACAGGTTGATCAATATCCAGTTATGAAGATAAATCAAAAGACCAATCTGGACCCAAATAGACCCGGAAGTACTGCTCCAATACTGGATCTGCATTGGCTTTCATCAGTCTAAAACTAACCTTGGGCCACTGGTCTGCTGACTGACAGGATCAGATTGAACACTGTTTTGTCAATTAGAGTATTCTATATTCACAAAGAAGGAAATAGAGAGATGAACAATATTAAAAATGCAGTAAAAAACATGAATCATAAATACAATGTTTAAAACAATCATGAAACTGATGTCATCTCCCGAGATTTTCCTCATTGCGAAACCGCGTTGATGGCCATCACGTTTCGGGGAAACTTCTTAATGCCGGGAAACTCACCGGCGATAACGAGGATGCCGGCAGTTTGCGAGTACGTGATCAAGACAGGGCCAACGAGAGGTGGGAGGAGCCAACCGAACCGAACCGGATTAATCAATTTTTGTGAATTGCAAAACTGAAACCAAACAAACCAAAAAAACAGATTGATACAGAAACTTGGGGAAGTTCGTTTTGGTTAATCGGTTTTGACGGAATTGTGCTCACCCATACCACCACCCTCCTGGGCTGCAGCAACCACTTTTCTGGCAAAATACCGAGTTTTTAGCTGGATGATGCCGATGATAGCCACTTGTCTTCTTTTGCTCGTTCTCGTCAGATAACAGCATCCGGCAGTACGGTTCCTGGCGAGATATTGCTAGTTACTCGTCTATTCATCGAAAATAACAACAGCTAGCGAGTAATAAGGAATCCAGCCGTTCTTGCGCAGAACGGATGTTTGGGAGCTCGTATCTGCCGAGGGCCACGAGCAACAAGAGCCAAGGAGATACACGCATTTGCGCATGTTCCATGGTATTATTATCGGTCTTCAACTAATAAATGACATCTAATGGCGAATCAAGAATGTGCATTGGACTCCCCACCAGAGATTTTGAAGAAGAACAGAAAAGTATAGCCCACGATTCCATTCATTAGGCTATAATACTTAGCACACCCCGACCTTAATATATTTTGTGGGCCATTTAACTCACCCCAAAAGTTTCGCAGCTTCGCCACTGAATTGACATTTCAATGTTAATGCAGATGCATAAACTTACATGCAATACGACTATTGATATTTGAAGTAGGTGATACAGCCACCTTAAAATTCTCTCTCTCTCTCACACACACACACAGGACACTTGTACACAGAGAGACACAGACGTTCTGATTAGAACTGATGTGAACGCACCTTGCAAGCTGACTTTATACAGCAAAACTTCTAAAGAACTTGTAAGTTATGCTCCCGCTAGGTTACTGCCCATTCAAAACGATGTACATTCGATGTCAAATCCCTTATTTATGAATTTCTTTCAATAGAGGGGTCCATCATCAAATAAGGCGCATATGATGCTGTTCGCCTTGCCTGATGCACGGGTCTCATTCCCTCGTTTGGGGTATTACCACAATCACCAAGAAGAATTTAGAGACCAACGTTTTCATGCGAAAGTGCTGGAAACACATCGGTGGATGTCTTAATATGAATAGATACACACATGTATACTTAAAAGAGAAATAGCGTTTGAAGGCCAACTTAAATTCTTCTTCCCGCTTCAGATAACTATGAGTGGGTGGCCCCCGTTAGAACAGAAACAGTACCACCCCTTATCTACATGTATAGAAGTTTTTAATTAACAAATCATACTGATTCGTTTTTAATGTACCTCGTGCAGGCACTACGCCACTTCATATACTACGATACACTGCCTGATCTGCAAGTGCTCATGAGTGTGGTATCGAAGTATGCTTCGACATCAATGGCATAACCGCTAGCTGCAGCTGAACGCTATGGTACGAGGAGACTGAGGATGCTTTGTGAAGAAGTCATTATCAACACGGTGACAACCACTTTGGCTCTTGCGGAGCAGCACAATCGTGTTCAACTTCAAACAATTTTTCTGAAATTCATCGCAATGCCGGCAAACCTGAGTGGTTTGTCCTTCAACTTTTCTTAGTCCCATTTTAGATTTTCGCCGGATGACAAAATAGATTTGTTGGCATTGCGATGAATTTCAGACGACCAACTGTTTTAAGTTGAACACAATTGTGCTGCTCTGCAAGTGCCAAAGTAGTTTGCCACCGTGTTGATAGTGACTTCTTCACAAAGCCTCCTCGGTCTCTCCATACCATAGCGTTCAGCTGCTGCTAGCAGACGTTGTGCCATTAATGCCGAAGAGCACTTTGACTCCACCCCACGAGTTCTTGCAGACCAGGCAGTCACTGTATCCCAGTACAAAAGGTAGAGTAATACCTACACGAGCTTCGGGTCGAAACCTGCCCCATTGCCATATCTCGCAAACACCTCATTTGCAAACCAAACCCTAAGATAATCCTACGCCCATATATCCGGTGTCAAACTACTTATTATGCATCTGTTATATTTAGAACGTTGGTCATCAAATCATGTCATGCTAGGCCACATGTTCTAATTCGGGGTTCGCCTTCACTCTCATCAACGAGAAAGGAAAAGAATTTAAAGATTAATACTCTGTAAATCCATTAACCTCCCATGTACAGGAAATCTTGAAATCAACAACACCAACAAATAAGCTTGCTGTTAGTTAACTCAAGATATAATTCTTTATTATGTTTTGTAAGCACTTTTTGTAGTCTTTCTCTTCCTCTTTTAATATTTTTACAATCTAGTTTCTTATATATTATCAGAGCTTGGTTTGGTCCTCTCTTAATATCTATGGTTAAAATAAATCTTTGATAATCTAATAATTTTATCGTTGATCGATTTCAAGGATGTGAAAGACTAAAATCACAATGAATCCATCCATTAATATTTCACCTTTTACTAATGAAAACCCTATCCAAAGCTTAGTTGATGTTTTAGAAACAAAAACCCACGAAGTCTGCTTTCTTGGTGCAATTTATGGGAAGAAGGAAAGGATTACAATGATTTATGGTAGTGAAAAGTCCCCCACGTATCTAATTTATATCTATATCTTATAATAATAAGATCAAGGTTAAGCCAAGATCATGCAATGCATCCATAACAGCTGAATATAAGCTTGCAATAACAGGACGAAGATGGGAATATACCAAGAAACTTCAACCTCTCTGTACCACGGTCTCGATTGACAGTCTCTCCCAAGAGCCATCTATTTGTAACGGGATGTTTACTTATTGATCAGCACCGACTTCAAATTAGATAAGCATCATATATATCTAAGTTATGGGAAGTCTATTTTAAAGATAAACGTACAAAATAAAAGTAATCTTAAACGTTCTGTATGAAGAAGAGATTGATCAATATCCAGTCACCGAGACAAATAAAAATGCCAATTTGGACCCAAATAGACCCGAAAGTACTGATCCAATACTGGATCACCATCATTGACTTTGGTCAGTCTAAAACTAGTGATGTCCAAATGCGGCATGTCTGGCCCTGGAGGACAACACGTATTGAGCCGGTTCAGGACACGGAGCCATATGTTACATATTATATATATATATTTACATGTAATAAAAGATTATACATATATATATCATATACACACATATTATATACACTATATATATACATGTCATAAAAATATTGTACATATATATAATATATGTATATATAAAGATTATTATCTGCATGCACTTTTATTATTTAGACATTCTTTTCTCTCAAAAAAACTAAAATTATCTCTCCTCACACCCTTTATTATCTACACACTCCTTTTTCTCTCATCACTTTCTTTCTCTTTTCGTGCCCAATTCCAACGCATATTCTTATGAATCTCTTCAAGGAAAAAGAAAGAATAAAAAAAGTATCAGTAATAAAAAAAAACAAAATCAATATCAAAAATTTTAAAAAAATAAAAAAATCAAGAAACATACAAAAATAACAAGAAAATCAAAAACTACGTTAAATTACCGACTCCATGAGTCTCCCCGACGAAAAACTTCTCATTGTGAATCCGCATTCATGGCCATCATGTTTCAGGGAAACTTCTCAATAACAGTAAACTCACCGGCAATAACGAAGATGCCGGCACTTTGCAAGCACGCTGTCCTCATATGATGCTGCTTGCCTTGCCTGATGCACGGACCTCATTCCCTCCTTTAGGGTTTTACCATGAAGGATTCCTCACATTCACCAAGAAAATAATTTAAAGAACACATGGAAACACATCGGTGGATGTCTTTATATGTATGTTTAAAATATATCTTTGAGAATTTAATAATCTTTATCAATATCAAGTCTTTAAAAGATCAAAACCATCAAGAAAACTAAGCTCGTTTCGCGTGCACGCACCCTCCTTTCACAAGTGGACCTCTACGATGTGTGTCTTGATCAACTTATGCCGACCTTACAATGATAAGAGATCTTATCATGTTTCAGGAAAAACTTCTCAACGCAAAACCGCATTGATGGCCATCATGTTTCAGGAAACTTCTCAATAACAGCAAACTCACCGGCGATAACGAGGATGCCGGCAGTTTGCAAGCACACTGTCTTCATATGATGCTGCTTGCCTTGCCTGATGCACGGAACTCATTCCCTCCTTTAGGGTTTTACCATGAAGGATTCCTCACAATCACCAAGAAAATAATTTAAAAAACACATGGAAACACATCAGTGGATGCTTTTATATGTATGTTTAAAATATATCTATGACAATCTAATAATCTTTATCAATATCTAGACTTTAAAAGATCAAAACCATCAAGAAAACTAAGCTCCTTTCGCGTGCACGCACCCTCCTTTCACGAGTGGACCTCTACGATGTCTGTCTTGATCAACTTATGCCGACCTTACAATGATAAGAGATCTTATCATGTTTCAGGAAAAACTTCTCAACGCAAAACCGCATTGATGGCCATCATGTTTCAGGAAACTTCTCAATAACGGCAAACTCACCGACGATAACGAGGATGCCAGCAGTTTGAAAGCACGCTGTCTTCATATGATGCTACTTGCCTTGCCTGATACGGACTTCATTCCCTTCTTTAGGGCTTTACCATGAAGGATTCCTCACAATCACCAAGAAAAGAATTTAAAGAACATTTGGATGTGAAAGTTCTGGAAACACATCGGTGGATGTCTTTATATATATAGTTTAAAATATATCTTTGACAATCTAATAATTTTTTATCAATATCAAGACTCTAAAAGATCAAAATCATCAAGAAAAGTAAGCTCGTTTCGTGTGCATGAACCCTCCTTGACGAGCGGACCTCTACGATGTCTGTCCTTCAGCAGATAAGAGAAGGAAAAGTATAATTGTTTAGTGCAGAGAAAGGTTCACAACATGATCAACTTATGCTACAATGATAAGATCTTAAGCGATGAAGATGAAATACCAAGAAATACCAAGAACATAAGTTTGCACTAATAGGAAGAAGACGGGGTATACCAAGAAATCTCAATGTCTCTTAACGATGGTTCACCATTGACGAGCTCTTGCTACAGCCATCTATTTATAAGATGATTTTGACATTGATAATCATAACCTTAATGTGTACCTTGAATATAACCATAAAGATAGAACTTATCCTAAATCTTGAATATGCATTTTAGATAAATACCTAAAGTAAACCCATATGAATTTGGATCCGGAATGTGTATGTGGACCTACATGGACCCGGAACTGCTCCGGTCCTACATCAGCATTGGCTCAAGTAACCTTGAACCCCCCTAGTCTGATAGAATTTACAATCCAATAAAACCTATTTCGTAAATTGCAGACGACCTAATTCATCAAGGGGGAAATAGAGAGAACATCAACATTAAAATTGCAAATATAAAATGGATTATAGATACAATGTCTAAAATAATCATTACACTGAAGTACTCCTGGTTGCCCATTTTGGAAGCCACATTTTCCTCATTGCAGAGAGCGCGCATCGATGGCCATCATTTCAGGGGACTTTTGAATGCCTGCATCTCGGACGACTATGAGGACGTTGTAGTTTGCGTTTGCAAGCATGATCAAGCCAACCAGAGGTGGAGATGGCTTGAGGCCATCAGATTCTGCCGTGAATGTGGCAGCACGTACCAGAAGCCCATGGAACTAAAAACTTGCAGAATCAGTACCAATTGCCACCACCCTGGGCTGCAGCAGCCACTTTTCTGGCAACATATTGAGGTTTTGACTGCATGATGCTGACGACACCACCACTTCCTTCGTCTTCTTCTCTTTCACTCTTGTTGCTCGTGGATCTCCGCGGGTACGAGCACCCAGACGAAGCATACTGTGTTGGGATGGCAGGATTCCTACTTATTCGCCGCTGTTCATAAATGTCAGTGGCCGTTGTTGAACAATTGTAACGTGATACGGGACCAACAGCCTTTGCAGCACCATCTGATATAGATTGATCCCTCAATCAGAACTCCCAGGAAAAGGGTTCAAGTGTCTCAAAAAGAACTCGAGAAATATTAATGAACACATTTCTTCAGCACCTATCAGCCTGGCTTTCCAAGGATACCAGGGGAGAATCTGGATGGGTTGCCATCTACCTATGCTCCACCTCAAACCGCGTTTATACACTTTTTCTGAATTACAATTTATATGTATATATATAGGAAAAGTCTAATATGCCTGCCATACCCTTGAGTACAAAAATAAGCAAAAGTTCCCAAGTTTTTACTGGTGCACTTGATTCACATATATACCTTTTGCTTTTCCGGATGGGTAAGCATATCATACACACCACATATATATATATATATATATATATATATATATATATATATATATATATATATATATATATATATATATAGAGAGAGAGAGAGAGAGAGAGAGAGAGAGAAAGGCACACATCCACCCACAGAGTCACACAAGCTGATCACAGCTCTCCCAGTGAATTGAACGTGCTTTCTAAAAGCAAGTCTGAAATGTGTAACTTCAAAAAACAAAAGATTCCTCTACCTTAATAAACACTAACGTGTTCTAAAAAATTTTAAAACATTATATTCAAGGGTGTTTGATACTTTTCTATGAACCCATATGCATACATGCATACATATGTAGGCAGGCATACACACACAGATATGGATACGTACGTACGTACATACATTCGTACATATATATATGTATGTAATGATAAACAATTAGAAGGTGAGGAATTTTATGTGAAGGTGATATCTCTCTCATCGTCAACTAGGGGATAGGAAGGACTTGGACTTACTAGAAAGAATCCTCTGAGGGGCTTGCAGTGATTCCTTGTTTCGGGTGGGCCCACAGCTCCTTCCAGAAAGCGGTTTTCCAGCATCTGGAGAATCATGTGCTGCTCTGCTCGAGTATACCACACATGGCCTGCATTTGAAGAAATCTCACGTTATTTTGTTTTCCTTTTCAGATGGATGATGCATTCTTGCAATACTAAGAGTATGCAAATGGTAAGGTTTGTGTTTTACCTTGGTAATGATGCATGTTGCCTCTCAGGTGCAGGAACAGTAGCACCATTCCCATAGTGCTCCTCAAGATAAGCAAACTGTTTCTTAAATTGATCAACAGCACTGTATAGAAAAGAAAACACGAAGAGGTGGTATCAAGAGGTGCCATGCCGAGAGTAAGCCCAAACACAACAAACCGACAAACAAACACACCACCCCCTAAAAGATTTTTATATTTTATACATACATATATATATATATATGTGTGTGTGTGTGTGTGTGTGTGTGTGTGTGAAAACTGGTTCCTGCAAACCTCTGATGGTGTGCACTAGTGCTTCTCCTTTGCTTTTTGGGCCGTGAGTGTAACAAGGGCAACCTTATTACACTCGTGCACCCAAAAGGTAAAGGGGAGGCATGAGTGCACTTGGTCAATGTGCGCAGGATCCAATTTCTATATACATATAGCTTGAGGAAACCAAGAAAAATTCCAATTTTGTAGTGCCAAAATTCAAGCTCTTGGAAGACAAATACTAGTTGACTAGTGCAAATATGTGACAAGCTTTAAAACTAATATGATGTAATTATAGGTCCACTGGATCTATTATTATTTATCTAGAAAAAGAATATAAGTTCACATCCATGTTTTGAGGTCTGCCACGGTTCAAGGATCACAGTACTCTCAACTTTTCACATCAAGTACTAAAGTTTTGTAAGCACCTCAAGAAGAAGGTACTGCCAGTTTTGAACTTTAGCATTGATAATGCATTTGGATATGGAAACTAAAATCTGACTGCGTAGAGGTTCGAATGCCATTACCTGTTAGAAGTTCGTAATGGTTTTGCTTTGCCTTGAAAACTGAATGATATTTGCAAAGTTCTATTAACTAACACATAGATTTTGAGGCCAGGAATCAGATACCTTGGATACATAAAACCTGCACTTTCGGTACCCTCTAGAAACTCTTTTAGCATCTTTGGATGATACTCCAGGATTTCTCTGTATATGAGTTCTCTTACGTCCTCCTTTGTTATTCTTCTCCTCTCAAACTCAAACTCCATTTTTGTGATGGGTTGCGCAGAAGGCTCCCTCTCAACTTTTGCTAAGCCTTTGAAATAGGGATCAGCCAAAGCCTGACATCTTGTGGCAACATTTTCCATTGTTAGAGTGTGAATTGGAAGGGTATTAACCGAATACAACTTGAAGATCAAATTTTAAAACTATCCAGAATGTAAAGTCCCTTTTTCTTTTTAGTGAAAAGAAGTCCTAATTATTAAGAATCGATGGAACAAGTCAGTTGAACAAAGGATGGTGACCGTGCTGCGTGACCAATTCAGCACCAACTAACATTGATCATACATACCCAGTCAAACTACTCTGAACAATTTTAATGCTAAAGAATGCATATATAAACCTATGTTCCCTGAAGTGCGCTTGAAAGTTTTAAGCAGGGTCCACCGAAACAAATGATCAACTTTCAATTCAACAGTACCTCTTCAGCAGTAGGCCGGTCTTTCGGTTCAAAAGCCAGCATTCTTTCCAATAGACACAGCGCAAGAGGATCAACATTTGGGAACTTTTGCGTGAATTGAATTGCCTTTTTCCTGCGCATGCTGCTTAAGTATCGCCTTGCTTTTTCATTACGCACCTGCATTCACCAGTTTCTTTATTCTTTACTTTAGCCAAATAAATTAAGAAACTACTGATATTTGTAGAAGAATTGTAGTAGATGTGCATAAACGAGCAACATACCCTGGTAATGGCATCTGGAGAAGGTGTCCCCAACAAATCTGTCATTAGATCTAATTGGTGGACCACGTTCTTTCCAGGAAAGAGTGGTTTGCCTGTCAAAACTTCAGCAAAGATGCAACCAATGCTCCATATATCTATTGCTGGAGTGTACTGCAAATACAAATTCAGAAAAGGCATAAGACGACACCACACCTATGGTAGAAAATTGATGAATTAATAGGTAGGAATCACGATAGTGAATTGTAAACAGCAAGAAACGGAGGAAAACCAACATGCGTTTTAAATGAAACTATAAAGAAGATGGGCCACTTCCTCTGGTCTTATGTTCAGTCCTCTAGGTACAATTGAAATGAAGAATGCAGTGGATCAGGTTCAGCAAATGATTGAAAACATCGAACCAATTTAGAATAAATAATCTGCCTCCCTTTCTTTCTTTTCTGTGAAAAGTTTAAAATCTTCCCCAAAATTGGTATGATCCAAATACACCCAAACTTTTAAGAACTTCCAGTTTCCACCGAAAATACTTCATTGGGTTAAGAAAGTAGCAGCCCCAATGTCTCTCTGCATGCTTAATGGTGGCAGGTGCTGGTGTCCAATGACAGTAACGCTATATCTCTTCGCTCATTAGCAGTTGTGGTTTCTCGGATTCTTTGACTATTTGTTTGTTTCCAACTCAAGCTAGAATTTGTCTTTCTTCTGGAAATGGATCAAAAAATTCTTTGTAGCCTTCAAACAATGTTGCTCTTGGGATGACTTAGTTATAAACCAATGTGAAAGTAGCCAAAAGATTTCTTGGTTGCAGCATTGTAACACATTTTTCAACTTCATAGCGCTATCCTTTGGACTTCTAGTGTACCGTGGAAGATGGGATATTCTCCAAGATCAAGCTTCCTTTCTTGGATTTTTCAACAGAATATTGGAACAATGTTGCTCCTGGGATGACTTGGCTGATTAACCGATTTGAAGGTAGCCAAAAGATTTCTTGGTTGCAGCATTCTACCACATTTTCCAACTTCATGGGGCTGATCCTTTTGCCTTCTCGTGTACTGTGGAAGATGGGACGTTCTCCAATAGCAAGTTTCTTTCCTTGGATTTCTTGACAGACTATTAGAACAAGCTGGACCATCCCATTTATATTCCTAGCCATAACTGTTGTTTATCGACCCAAATAATAAGCAATAAAAAAACAGCAACAGATTTGAAGGTTGAGAAGAAGATGAGAGATGGCGCCTCTCTCTACAGCCGTGCCTCTCTCTTATTTTCATTCTATTCTCCACCATTACAATTAAGGTATATATATTTACAAGTTTATAACTTGAAAAACAAATATACCCCTAATTAGTAATTAAGAAGACAACTGGCTCCTATTGTATCAGATTTTGATCCAATAAGACCTGAACAACCCAATACAAAAAAAATAAAGAAGAGATTTAAATCTCAGCTAGTCTTCAACGTTCTCCCTTAAGTTAGCTCTTGAATACTAAAAATACCCAACTTACCAAGTGTCTTCTTTAGTCCATTTACAACCACCAGTTTAGTAAGAAGATCAACTAATTGATTTTATGAACGAACATAGATGACATTGAAAATTTTTTGATACACCTTCTCTCGAATAAAATGACAATCCACAATTAAGAGAATGATTTTCTTATCTCGCTTGATGAATAATGTGTAATCACTAATGCACTATTTGAAACCCAAGCCAAGAATACCACCACTAAATTTTTCAAATCATTCTCTAGGTGATTGCATCAAACCATAAAGAGATTTTTTTAGTTTGATAATCTCATTGCCCCTCGTCATAACAGCCAATTCAATAGATCTGGCCCATTGAAGATAATTTCTACTATCTAACTTTAAATTTGTGATCTTAAATCCTTCTCCCTTGTCCGAAGTAATGTTTTTTACGATTTCTATGGCTTTCCCTTTGTCAAACGTGATAAAAAACCCGTCTTCCTAGGAAAGATGGATTTTATTGCTTCTTTTTGTAGGAATTCTTTTTTGTAATGAATATTTCTTGAAATAAAACTGACCTGATTGAATTATCTTGAGACTGTTGTTGATTCACACTTGCATTGCCGGTCCTAAGCTCGGATAAATGAGGAGGGTTGTGTTAGGCTTTCGATAGCCAGCGTAAAACTTCGTCAGATTTTTATATCATGGATTACACAAATTATAAGCATTGCTTTGGGGTGTTCCCGCCTAGCGACGCACTGTAGAGCCCGAATACAGTGATAAGTAAGCAACGACCACTACATTTTCACCCGAATGTAGTGAATCAATTGTAGAGAGGGTTCCCACATCATGGACGGGTGTGGGTAAAGAAGTTAGTCCTGTTACATTGTCGCTCAAATATAGTGAATAATTTACAGAGAAGGTCTCTGCATTTTCAATATGGATGGATGTGAGGGGTAGGAAGCTACAACAAACAACAACAACTAAGCCTTTTCCCATACTAAACGGGGTCGGCTAGGGTAGGAAGCTAGTCCTAGATAATAAGATTCGTATTGGTTCTTGGAACATCGGAACATTATCTGGTAAGCTAATGGAGGTGGTAGATACTATGATTCATAGAAAGATTCATATTCTATGTTTACAAGAGACAAAGTGAGTTGGAGAAAAAGCAAAGGAGATAGAATATACAGGTTTTAAATTATGATACTCAGGTAAGGAAAAGGCTCGAAACGGAGTTGGTATTATCATACAACAACAACAACTAAGCCTTTTCCCATACTAGACGGGGTCGGCTACATGGATTCTTTATTTCTACATATCCCTATCATGTGCCATGTTAGCAGTTAACTCACAATAAGCTAGATCATTGTTTATTGTTTCTTTCCAACACTTTTATGATTGTCCTCTACCTCTTTTAATACTTTCCAAATTTAGTTTTTCTAACCTTCTTACAGGTCCTTCTTTTGATCTTCTTTCTATATGTCCAAACCATCTTAAACGATATTCTCTCATTTTATCCTCTCATTATGTATACGGTCTTTTCTTGTATGACCACTCATCCATCTCAACATCTTCATTTCTATCACAGACATCTTTTGTAGATGATTAACTGCCCAACACTCGGAACCATAAAACATGTCAGGCCTAATTGCTGCTCTATAATATTTACCTTTTAACTTTAAGGAGTTGGTATTATCATAAATAAATATTTAAAGGATAGTGTAGTAGACATACAACGATATGGTGACCGAATCATGACGTTGAAATTAGTGTTAGCAGCATAGGTTTTGAATATAGTTTGTGCTTATGCACCCCAAGTAAGACTGGAAGATGTATAAATACGGTTTTTAGGGAAGAGTTAGATAAGGTGATTAAAAGAATTCCACAATGGGAGATGATTTGTTTAGGAGGAGGCTTAAATGACATGTTGGTAAAGAGGCATTAAGATATCAAGGTATTCATGGAAACTTTGGCTTTGGGGACATAAATGAGGAAGGTAAGGAGATTTTAAATTTTGCTATGATCTCTTTATAATCAATACAATCTTCAAAAAATGAGATGAAAATTTAATTACTTATAAGAGTGGCTTATCACAAACACAAATTGATTACTTTATTTGGAGAAAAAAAGATAGAACGTGTTGTAAAGATTGCAAGGTAATTCCAAGAGAAAGCTTAACCACCCAACATCGACTTTTAGTTATGGATTTACAAATAAAAAAAATAGACAAAGAAGAAAAGAGTGCATCGAGCTATTTAGACTAAATGGTGGAACCTCAAAAGCGAGAAAGAAGATATATTTAAACAAAAAGTCCTTTCGTTGGTACACCTTGTGATATATGGAACAATATGGCTATACATATTAGGAAAGTGGCGAAAGATGTGTTAGGTGTATCTAAGGCAAAGAGGGCATGTTACAAATTACATAAGAAAACTAGTGAAACTTTAGAGGCTTATAAGAAAGCAAAGAAGGAAGCGAAAAAGGCCGTCAGTGAAGCAAAAGCTAAAATTTGGGACGATTTATATAAAAAACTCAACTCAAAAGAAGGTGAAAGAGATATTTTTAGGATAGCTAGGGCTAGAGATAAGAAAACTAAATATCTTAATTATGTTAGATGCATCAAAGATGAGGATGAAAAAATTCTAGTAGCAAATGATGATATAAGAAATAGATGAAAAAACTATTTTTATAAGCTTTTTAATGAAAATAAAGATGTTAGTCTTATCTTAGGAGAGTTAGCCAAATTAGAAAAGTATATAAACCACAATTTCTACCTACGTATTCAAAAGAATGAAGTCAAAGAGGAAATCGGTAGAATCAGACAATATTCCTATAGAAGTATGGAAATTACTAGGAGAAATAGGAATCACTTGGCTCACAAGACTATTTAATGAAATATGGAGAAACCAAAAAATATTCGAGGAATGGAGAGTGAATACACTTATACCCATATATAAGAACAAGGGAGACATTCAGAATTGTGCGAATTATCGAGGTATCAAGTTAATGAGCTATACTATAAAATTGTGGGAAAGAATTAACGAACGTAGGTTAAGACAAGTATAAGTACAACAGAGAACCAATTTGGATTCATGCCAAGCAGATATATTGTTAAAGAGATTCACCTTTTGAGACGTCTTATAGAACATTTTAGACCAAAAAAGAAATACCTTCATATGATATTTATTGATCTAAAAAAAGCTTACGATAAGATATCGGGAGAGATTCTTTGGAGAACCTTGAAAAAAAGAGGTATCCCAATGACATACATTAACCTTATAAGAGACATGTGCGATGGTGCAAAAACATGTGTGAGAACTCATGAAGGAATGACAGACTTCTTTGAAGTTAATATTGGGTTACATCAAGGATCAACTTTAAGTCCATACTTATTTATAATGGTGATTGATGAGTTAATAAAACATATTCAAGATGAAGTACCTTGGTGTATGTTATTTGTAGATGACATTGTGTTAGTGGAGGAGTGTAAGGAAAAAGTTAATAGAAAATTGGAACTATGGAGAGAAATATTAGAAAGCAAAAGGCCTCCGACTTGGTAGAACAAAGACAGAATATATGGAATGTATGTTTGATCATTTGAGCATCAGGTATTCTTTGTGATAAAAAGATATCATTAAATTTAAAAGGTAAATATTATAGAGAAACAATTAGACCAGCCATGTTTTATGGGTCTTAATGTTGGGCAGTTAACCATCAACATGTACAAAAGATGTGATGTCTGTGAGAGAAATGAAGATGTTGAGATGGATGAGTGGTCATACAAGAAAAGACCATATACATAATGAGGTTATTAGAAATAAATTAGGAGTGGCACCAATAGAGGATAAAATGAGAGAATATCGTTTAAGATGGTTTGGACATATAGAAAGAAGATCAAAAGAAGAAGCTCTAAGAAGGTATACAACAACAACTACAACAACAACTAAGCCTTTTCCCATACTAGACAGGGTCGGCTACATGGATTCTTTGTTTCCACAGATCCCTATCTTGTGCCATGTTAGCAGTTAACTCCCAATAAGCTAGATCGTTCTTTATTGTTTCTTTCCAACACTTTTGTGGTCGTCCTCTACCTCTTTTAATACTTTCCAAATTTAGTTTTTCTAACCTTCTTACATGTTCTTCTTTTGATCTTCTTTCTATACGTCCAAACCATCTTAAAAGATATTCTCTCATTTTATCAGTGTTGTCTGACGCGTATCGTATTGTGTATCGCTGGGCTCTACGATACGGGCGTATCGTATCGTATCGTATCGTATTGTATCATACTTTAATATTAAAATAATGCAAAAATTAATTAAAAATTAATAAAAAATAGTAAAAAATAAAAAAAATCAAGAAAAAATAAAAAAAAAAATCTGATAATTGCTTTAAATTCATATAATGTAAGTTTAGTACAGATTGAGCATTCAACATTGAACAATTGCATCCAAATTTACATATTTTGAATCCAAAAAATAAAATGCAGACATAATTTACACTTTACAGTACACTACAGTTACATATAATGTTACATTTTACAAATTGTAATCAGGATCATCAACTAAATAATCTTCATCTTCTCCTTGTTGCAGATCCTCATCATCATCAGCCATGCCCACACCTTCTTCTTCAAAATCAAATTCTTCATCTCCATAATATTGTTGCGCTCCTTCCAAATTAGTCCAGGCAACGTCTTCTTCTGTTAGGAGGGCATTTTCTCCAGTGTCTTCCATAACCCAATCTTCTAATATCTCAAAATTATCCAAACTTATTGGATCGAATTGACTTTCTTCTCTATTTACTTTTTTTAATTGCCTACGACACAAACAAAGATAAACAATTAGTAAGTAATATTAACAATTAAAAATTGAAGTTAAATAATATCGAATTGAAATTTTGAAAGTAATACAACATTATCTTTCACGAAGGCGCATGTTACAACGAATATAAACCAAATCATTAAGCCTTTTGTGTTCCAACCTGTTGCGCTTTTTTGTATGGATGTGTTCAAAAACACTCCAATTTCTTTCACAACCTATTGCACTACATGTTTAGCTTAAGACTCTAACTGCAAAATTTCTAAGGTTTGGACAATCACTTCCAAACCTGTTCCACCAAACATCTGTAAAAAAAATATAAACATTAGAGACATAATAATCCACAGTAATGTAAGATGCAACTTAAATATGAAAATAAACAATGTACCTTGACGCATCGTAGAGCGGTTGCGAATTGCAATAGGCAAACCCATCAAGTGAAGAGCATTATCATATATCTCCATCTCTCGATGTATCGCATCTACTATGCTCTCATCAGGGACTAATCTGTCGATGCATTCAATGATTCCTCGATTAACCTCACCGTCTCTTTTGAAGGTTGCTGAGTACCTCAATGATGGGTTTAGATAGTAGGCTGCTGCATGAATAGGCCGATGCAATTATTTATTCCATCTACTATCAATTATTTTCCACACGGGCACATAATCTCTTTTTTTTCCATTAAAGTTATTTCTGATCGCTTCTTTTGCCCTGTCCATGGCTTCATAAAGGTAGCCCATAGATGGTTTCTCCTCGCTGTCAGCCAATCTCAAAACTTTCACTAAAGGACAAGTAATTTCCAATAATATGATACATGCATTCCAAAATGAACTTCTAAAAACCGTTTCTGCAATCTCATTTAACTTTTTGTTCCTTCTGTTTTGTGGCAACTCTGCAAATTGTTGTCACTGATCTGAGGAGAACATTCTCTTTAAAGCTTGCTTCTGTCTCACAATACTCTGTACAGATAAGAAGTTTGTTGTGAACCGAGTTGCAGCTGTGCGAAGAAGCTCTGCACCTTCTGTATATCTCCTCATCATACACAAAACAAATGCATGGTTGTAAATGAATTTTGTAATATCTTGGCAACACTCAGTTGCTGCATTTATTTCATCCTCACCAATGTCCTCGAGGATGAGATCTAAACAATGGGCTGCACATGGTATCCAGTAGAAAGTCCCATAAATATCAGCTAACTCCTTTCCAGCTGCTTTGTAGTTAGCTGCATTATCTGTAATCAATTGGACTACATTTTCTAGCCCAACCTCCTATATAACCTTATCAAATTCCTCTCGTAGGATCTCTGAAGTGTGCCTCTCCTCTGACATATCTAGAGATCTCAAAAACATGAGTCCTTTAGGACAATATACAAGAAAGTTTAGCAATGTTCTTCCTCGTCTATCGGTCCATCCATCTACCATGATAGTGCATCCTGTTCCTTCCACGATTGTCTCAAAGTCGAACAGTATTGCTGCACTTCAATCACGGTCTGATCTAATATCTTCCCTCTCAACTTTTGATAAGAGGGCATCCTGTATCCTGGACCAATGTTAGCAATTGCATATGCCATTGCTTGAAAATGAAAACTGTTTGCTGCATTAAATGGAATGCATGCATCATAAAACCATCTGCCCACTGCAAGGTCTGCTTGATCGTGCAGTTGTTCTGAAGCCATAGCAGCACGAATTCCTGGCTGAGCACCAGGTGTAGTGGAAGGAGGAAAGAATGAATGTATGCTAGAAGAAGTTCTTCCTCTACTCCTTCCTGAACTTCCTCTTCTGCCACCTCCAAAGTCTTCAACTGCAACCCTCTTTCCTCTGCTAGGTACTCGCGAACTGCTACTACCAGTATCTGTTCTAACATCTGAAGGCAAACTATCAGTGAATCCAACTCCAGTGGCAGTAGCATCATCAGCTTCTTCACACATCTGAAAATCATTCTTTTGTTGTCTCCTTTCCTATATGCTCTCAATCATCTGCAAGCATTGCCATTTAATACCTTCTGGCACACTTCTAACTCTGCCTGGAGCAACTTCTTTTCTGATTCCTGCTAGGTGGTGTTTCAACCTTGAAATTCCATCACTAACCACCTTTTCACAAAATAAACATCTGATTTTTAACCTTGAACCCTCAACTGGTATACCCCACTGCCATGCCGGATCATCAGACTTTGAATAAGAGTCTCCACCACCCCTTCCTGTCATCTCAATGGAGTACTTTAATTCAAACAAAAACCTGAAAATAAAAGCACTTCGTAAATCCCCCAATCTTCAAATAACACTCAAATCGAGTGTCTCCCACTTCATGAATGCAATAAAAATCGTATACACACACTTAATTACTTCATATTTGGTCATTCAAAAAAAAAAACCGAAATAACACAAAAAACAATAAATATAAAGAAAAAAAAATGGAAAAAAACATTAAAAATATACCTAAATCCGAGTTTGGAGGCTTGGAAGGACACCGTAGGGCACGATTTTAGAGCTTTGAACACCAAGGAGGCGGAAACCGACTCTTAGAGAGCTTGAAGAACCCAAAAGGAGAGAGGAAACCCGCGAAAAATCGCGAGTTTCTCTCGGGTCGGAACCCTTTATAAGGGTCCCAGGGCGTATCGCCCGTATCGTACGATACGGGCGATACGCCCGCACCTGCGATACGGGGACAACACTGCATTTTATCCTCTATTGGTGCCACTCCTACTTTGTTTCTAATAACCTCATTATGTATACGGTCTTTTCTTGTATGACCACTCATCCATCTCAGCATCTTCATTTCTATCACAGACTCTAAGAAGGTATGAAAAACTAAATTTAGAAAGCATTGAAAGAGGTAGAGAACGACCACAAAAGTGTTGGAAAGAAACAATAAAGAATGATCTAGCTTATTGTGACTTGTGAGTTAACTGCTAACATAGCACATGATAGGACTCTGTGGAAATAAAGAATCCATGTAGCCGACCCTGTCTAGTATGGGAAAAAGCTTAGTTGTCGTTGATTCGTGTTGCCCTAAATATCCTTTCTCATTTGAAAATACTGTTGAATTGCTCTAATCTCACAGATTAGACTTTGATACCATGTTTATCGACCCAAATAATAAGCAATAAAAAAAACAGCAACAGATTTGAAGCTTGAGAAGAAGATGAGGGTCGGCACCTCTATGCCACCGTGCCTCTCTCTCTCTTATTTTCATTCTATTCTCCACCATTACAATTAAGGTATATATATTTACAGGTTTATAACTTGAAAGATAAATATACCCCTAATTAGGAGTTGAATGACCCAACACAAAAAAGTAAAGAACAAATATTTAAATCTCAGCTAGTCTTCACCAATAACCTCTGTCTTGTGCCAAAATGCTGGAAACCCTTTATGGTCCTATAATTTCTTCCAATCCTTATGGAACTCTACTTGGTCAGGGCTTTCTCTTCAGGTAGAGGCACTCACTGGTTCCATTATCAGGTCTAATTTGGTAGAGGTTTGGAGGCTGCAAGACTGTAAAGTAAGCCGATAAATCAACGAATGTCCGCTTATTAATGCTTGGTGGAGGATTTCAGACGAGCAGTAGCAGGATATGCAGTAGGTTTGATGCAGAATGCTTCTTTCACACTTGGGATTTAATAATCTATCAAGCAGTGATCTCGATAAGCTGCTGAGCTCTCGGTTCCGACTTATAAGTGATTTTCTCCCTTTCCTGTTGTGCTTTTCTGTAACTCTCTTGTGTTGTAAAAATTCCTTAATTAACTTACTTTTAACCTCGGAAGAACATCATGAACCAGCATAGGTTCTGCCTCATTTGATATGATTTAGTTTGCATGACTTATTTTTGAGATAGCAAGTGGCTCACATTTAGGGGATGCACGTGAGTATTATATGTGCACTGTATTCTACAAGTAGTGAATGTAATACCTCTATCACACGACAATGTATATAAAACAACTAGCTTTATCACACAATCTCGCATGAGAAGTTTAACTTTTTTTTAGGTTACATGTCTTGACGAAAGAGCAAGTCATAAGCCTAATGGCCATCAACTTGACTAGTGAATCGGCACATGTGGATAGCAATTTTAGAAGAATCTTAAATACATAGTACAAACCGATACCTTAGAAAAAAAGGATCCGCATAGCTCAGGAGCCCTATACCATCTTGTTGCAACATAATCCTGAAAACACAAAAACAGAAGGTAAAGCTTGGATTGAGGATTCGTCAAGGACACTCTCAAGGTCAAACTGTGAATCAACCTAATACATACTGTCCAGAAGATTGCAGTAGGAGTATCATCAAATGCAACCCTTGCAAGACCAAAGTCACAAATTTTGAGTTTGCAGTCTGCATTTGCTAGAATATTTTTTGGCTTGAGATCTCGGTGGAAAACGTTAGCTGCAGAACCAAGAGAAGATAAGAACAGATAAGTGCAATAAATCAAGAAAGTCGTTTATATGAATGTCCTTGTACATGTTGAGCTAACTTTATCCCCAACAGTTAAACGCATGCCGGGAGACACATGGGCAAGTTGCCCTGGAGAGATTTCAACGAGAAAAGGAAACTCTAACTCTCGCCAAAAGTAAAGTTTCAAAAGCTGTAGATTGAGACCGAAATTGGAGAAAACTGTACCCTTTAACTTCATCCATAACTATTGAAACTCTTATGCTGGAAGCAATCACAAGAAGGCAACATAAGAATGCAGCTTCAGGTATTTAGATATGGTATACACCGAGATCAACAACATTTCATGCCAAAGAACTAAAATTCATACTGGTTAAGCAACTCCCAAGTGTTGATTAGGCACAAGATAGGAGAAAACAAACAAATAAAATGAAGAAAAAATGTTGTAGAACAAAAGGAGAAGAGGAAAGAACACAGCCAGTACGACCTTACAGTGCTTACATCATGCCCAATGGTGAACTGCAACTGCCCTATTCTTTTGAATTCTTTTGGAAGAATATAGTACCATGTAACCATGCAAAAACAGGGGTATAGAACTCAACATCCTAGTCCCAGCAGATTGTGGAGAATCAAATCAAATCAAATCAAGCAAGCCATATAAAATTGTTGCACTAATGCATATAGTCCATGGAAATATGGACTGCGTGGCTGCAGTAGAACACTTGAACGTTTGATATAATAAAAAGCATTTCATTGATCAAGTAGCAGCAGTCCTGCACACCATTCTTATGAAGGGTGCCAACTGTCATACGGTAAGCTCCAGTCATAAATGTAAAGATATGAATATATCACTTAAGTTTCTAAATAGCATGTTTTATTGGATAACTAAGACAAGCCATTCCCAGTACACACTTTAAATATCAACAAAGAAAGTCAGAACCAGCAAGAAATATAAGTCACAGATTCCATGAGTTCAAACACCACATAGATATCTCTGAATTCCCTTCTAGAAGGAGGCAAGAGAATATGCTTGATTTCCACAATATCAGGGTGTCGTAAAAGTCTCAGAAGCTTAATCTCACGCAAAATTCGGGTAGCATCAGAAACATGTTCTCTCCAGTGTGTGTATCATATATGCAGAGCAAAACAACACCATAGCTTCCTTTACCACTTACTTCCTTATTCTGTATCTGCTCCCCTTCTCCATATTCAGTAAAGAAGTCCACTTCAGGTGCCTGTGCCAGCAAGGTGGCAACAAACAATTATTAGCCCCTAGATAAATTAGTGATTAGAAAAAGCAGGAAAATGATGAATGATCTTGTGCATCTTCGACTTGTGTCCTACCTAGCAGCATGCGGCCACATGAGAAGACTCTTAATTAATATTTTCCGAAACCACATGCCATTTTATTGATTCCTAAATCCAGGCTTGTAATTTGGCAGCATTTGGTGCTTTACCTTTAAGCATGACCAATCAGGAAGAAGGCAAAAAAGAAGATATTTTGAAACCATAAGATCAGTCACCTGGAAGAATTCTCCTACTACGAAACCCACGTTATATGTTTCTGAGAAGTTGAAGAAATACCCACCCAATATTAATCGGTCCAACAGATCTTGACATACTTGCTTCCCAAGCTCTTTTACAAGGAGAGGAGAAGAATGATAGATGGTAATCAGGATGAAGGAAAATACAGAACATAGGACCTTCTATAATGGAGCAGGTATAGGATAATAATGCTTCAAGACATTGCTACCAAGTACAAGGATGCAAAAACATCTAACCTTTAAGCTGGAAAGTAATCACTTCAAAAAAATTGTCTCACACAAAATTGATGGAGATGTTATGCATACAATTAATGTTGGTTGGTTAAAATGGAGAGGGGCATAAGGTATTTTGTGTGATAAGAAGATACCATTAAAGTTAAAAGGTAAATATTATAGAGCAGTAATTAGACCTGCTATGATTTATGGAAACAAAGACTAGTAAGAACAGATGTGCACATTAGCCCAAGTGTATACAATCCAGTATTGTAGCTTATAAATAGAAAGGAAATAGGATTTAAGGGATAGATATGTTTTTCCTTAAGATCACTAGGTTGTTTCCTTTCGACCATCAGGTTAACCCTAGAGGTGCTTTCTACTGACATAACAGGTTTCTTATTTCTATACTCTTCCTCTATTGCTATGTCTACCATTAGATCATCAAGAGTATATTATCCTTTTTATTATCTTACCCTTAATATACTTGAGATTTAAGCTAAAACCCTCCCAAGACTTATGAGATTTCTCAATAATAGACATAACAATAAACTTTTCAGGAAGCTCCATCTCGACTTCCTTCGGACCATGATATAAAAATTAAAACTCGTAAGCTTCTTCGGTCAAAGATTTCTCCTCTACCATTTGATACTTAAGAAACTTAGTCACCGAATACTTTTGAGTTTTGACTGAGGTCTTCAGTATTGTATTTCCAATCCAAGGCAGCCAACATATTTTCATTGCCGTAAAAAGGGAATAAAATATTCAACAATACCGATAAAATAAAATAGTGGCACAGGGTGTCCTCCTTCCACTCGACGATTTTATACGAGCTTCTAGGGTTATTATCATTGAATAGTGAACAATCTAACTTGATATACAAATACAACCCTAACATGGTTAACCAAAATTTCATGTGTTGCTGCCAACGTTTAAAGTAGGAACCGGCAAACTTTTTTGACATAAATGTTAAGTCGACCTTATGTCGGAGGGATGCAATCGTTGACATGTTCACTAGGATAAATGATGATTTCTCTAAGATTACTGAGAAAATTCATAGACATACATGCATAATAAACCAATATGGAACAAATATAAACATGCTTTAATCGACAACAACCTATGTTATCAATAACGCGCTATAGCGCCTGCTATAGCGGGTGACCCACCAAGACCGATATAGCGTCATTGACAGCGCTATAGCGGGCCGCTATAAGCGAACATTACACTTCATATTGCATCAGGTCGGGTCGATCATAATCGACCCGATCCAAATGATATAAATAAGATGAAACCCTTGTCCCTGTCCCGCCTTCTCTCCCTCTCGGGTAACTCTCTCTCTCTCCCACCTCTCCCTCTGCCGCTTTTCACTCCCACTCGTGTCCCGCCGCCTCTCCCTCTCAGGCTATGTTATCAATAGAGCGCTATAGCGGCCGCTATAGCGCTATATCGTTTTAGCGAAACAAAAACCACTATAGCGGGTCGCCCTTAGCGGGCGACCCACCAAGGTGAAGTTAGCGTCGCTTACAGCGCTATAGCGGTCCGCTATAACACTGTAAGCGGACCCGACCCAAATTATATAAAGGGTTATACTCAGCCCTAATCAGACGCAGTAATCCCTGTGTCTCGCCTCTCCCACTCCATCCTGTCGTCCGGGCCGCTCCCACCTCTCGCCGCCACCATCTCCAGGTATGTCTCTCGCCACTCCCTTTCCCGCCTCAGCTACCTCCCCTTGTCCTGCCTCTCCTTCTCTCTGCCGCCTCTCCCTCTCCCGCCACCATTACAATTAATCTAAGTGTCCTCTATCATGAGAGGCAACACTACTCATGGTAGATCCCGAGTGCTTAAGCATCCTATGTGTGTCTTAGTGCTTAAAGAGACTACGCCATTCAATAAGTCATGTACCCTCCTATACCTTAATCTCTCCCTCTTTCTTTCTTCTCCTCCATGCCTCCTATGGGTGAATGTCTCTTTCTCTCTCTTGACTTATCTCTTTCTCGCATGTGTTGTCTCCCTCATTTGTCATTCTTGTTTTTCTGTTTGGGGATTTCAATATACCTTTGAAAAATTCAATTTCTTAAGTGGCAACTGTAACATATTTCTTTAATATGATCCATTTAGGTTTTATAAAATATTTAAAGATATTGGATAGTGATGGTTTATGCTTCACAATGATGTTTGAAGTTACATATTTTTACTGACTGCTATTTAAATTAACTCATGTTCATGAAATGTGTTGAATCGACATAAATACTTCTAATTTAATTTTTATCTACCGTGAAGTCTGTAATAGTAGAGCTTATGAAACAGTTAGCCCACATTAAACGTTATTGACAATGTGTTGGTATATTTGAACTTCATCAGCATCAACAATTGTTCTAAATCAAATCACTTCAGTAGTACAACATTATTTCGGTGTAACAAGGTGACCTTGCCTAGAACATTTTCACTTTTCTTTGCTTGTCTCTCATTTCTGTGAATAATGGAGAAACTGTTTCTGTGTGAGCTCACCAATTAGACAATGTCTTTGCTGGTACCACTGAATGGAGGAGTCTTCTCACCATTTAGTGGACATGACTTATTGAATGGCGTAGTCTCTTCTTCTTTCTCTTCTAATAACCTCATTATGTGTATGGGCGATGCAGTGTTGTCTATGGTTTGAATAGGAATGGTTGTTGCTTTTACAATTTGTAGTTTAGTATTGACTAATGATACCAATGAAGGTTAATTATTTAATGTTCTATTTCTTGTATAAGGTTGGAAAACTCAAGCTAAGTCGTTATTCTTATTTTTGTAGTGAGTATGGAATCATCAAGAAGTGCAACTGCTTGTTCTCAAAGTGGCAGTTGCAGTGGTAGTTGTGGCACTGGCACTAGTAAAACAACTGGTATTAGGTTTTCTAATCCAGCATACAACTATAGACCCCCAACTTCAAAAGATCCATGATGGAATTGGGGTTTGACAAAATATAGGACGGATAATATGTCAGTATTTTGTACATTATGTGGTCATATTTCTACCAGTGGAATAAGAAGGTACAAGGACCATTTAATGGAAAGAAGCAGAAATGTGGCAGCTTGAAAGAATGCAACTAAAAAAATAAAGAAAACAATTTATGATTATGTGCACAGTACATCTAAGAAGAAGGCCGAAAAGATTTCATTTCCATATCAAGGAGAACTTTCTAGTATGGAAGGTAACATAGTGACAAGCACCCAATGTTCATCATCTTCATCGTTATTTGGCTCACGACCACCGCTTTCGAAGGGACCCATGGATTCATTTGTGCGTTCATCGCCAAACTCACTACGATAAGCTACATTAGAAAATCGATATAAGAAAGAAGAAAGAGAACGAGTATGCATATCCATTAGCAGGTGGATGTATCAAAATGGAATCCCATTTAATGTTGTGAGATAAGCGATGGTTAGTGATATAGGGCAGTTTGGACCTGGAATGAAGGCTCCATCATACCATGAAGTAAGGGAAACATTCTTGGAGAAGGAAGTGGGAAGAGTAAGAGAGTTTACAAATGGATTTAGAAAACATTGGACTACATATGGATGTTCTATTATATCAGATGGATGGACACATAGAAAACAGAGAGCACTAATAAATTTTTTAGTGCATTGTCCTCGATGTATATTTTTTCTTAAGTCCATTGATGCATCCCATGAAGTAAATGATGCAAATAAATTGTATACATTGTTAAAAGAAGTAATCTTAGAGGTTGGAGAGAAGAATGTTGTGCAGGTGCCTACAGATAATACAGCAAATTATGTTGCAGCTGGTAGAATATTGATGACTGAATTTAATCATTTGTTTTGGATACCATGTGTTGCACATTATATAGATTTGATGCTTGAAGATATTGGAGAGACAAAAAAACTAAAAGACATCTTCAGGAGGGCAAAGAAGCTAGTGACATTTATGTATACTTATGGTCAGCTATTGCATATGATGACATTTTACAGGAGGAAAAGACATACATAGACCGACTGTGACCCGTTTTGCTACTAGATTCTTAACTCTGGACAGCTTGTGGCAGTCAAAAGAAATTCTAAGGTCGATGGTTATTTCTGAACAATGGGAGAAATGCCCTTTATCAGATAGTATTGAAGGAAAGCAATCTAAGGCAATAATTTTGCAACTTAGATTTTGGAAGGACATTAGTTTTTCACTTAGAGCAATGGGTCCTTTGGTAGATGTTTTACGTATGGTCGACAGTGATGAAAAACCAGCCATGGGCTACATCTATGAGAAGATGGATCGTATAAAGGAGCAAATAAAGGTACATAAATTATTAAATATTTTAATGAATAAATTTTATGTGTTATTGTTAATCTTTACTTCTTAATCTTATAATAACATTTAACTTCTTGTTTTATAGGTTAATATGAAAAACAAAGAAGAGCAGTATGCTTTTATTTGGGAGATCATAGACAAAAGATGAGACAAGCAAATGCATAAGCCATTACATGCTGCTGCATTATATCTGAATCCAGGGTTGTATTATGATTATGATGGGATAGAATCTAATGTTGAGATATTTCAAGTTATAGCTATACTTGTACGAAGTAAGAAAGAACAACAACAAATCAGTCAACAACTTATAACTTATCGAAGTGCAGCAAGTGGTTTTGGACTAGAATTAGCTATAAGTTCGAGGAAAACATATGCACCAGGTAATTAATTCAAGCAACTTTGCTTTCTTAATTATTTCATTATTAAGATATGATTTAGGGTTTTATAAATATGTTTAATTTATTATTTATACATGAATTTTAACTTTTTGTAATAGCTTAATGGTGGATGACCTTTGGTTATGGATGCCCTCAATTGCAAAATTTTGCTATACGGGTTTTGAGTCTTACTTGTAGTGCTACCCCATGTGAACGCAACTGGAGTACCTTTGAAATGGTAAGAAATTAAGAATTATGTTTTTTATTTACACTATAATTAAATGAAAGTTTTTTTTTATTGAGTTAATGACTTACCTACATTTTTTCTCTTTATCTTAGATTCATACGAAGAAAATGAATAGATTATTGCATCAAAAGCTTAACGATTTAGCTTTTGTGAAATATAACGAAAAGCTAAGAAGAAGGTACGAAGAGAGGAAATCTAATGGAGCAAATTTTGACCCCATCATATTGGCATCGGTTGAAGATCACGATGAATATCCTACTGATGATGAGTTCGTTGGTGACAATGATTTCCTTACTTGGCTAAATATCGATATGACATCCGAAGCATCAAGAACGGGTGCTACTGCAGTTTATACAAGGTCAAGGACACGAAAGCGACAAAGAAGGCAAAGCAAAGGGAAGGATAAGATGCCTATGGAAAATTAAGAATTTAATTTTGAAGAAACAGATGAAGAGGAAGAGGAAATAGAAGAATAGAGATCTTTTTCTGAAAATGAATGAACCTAAACAATTAAGTGTGATTGTAAATTTGTAATTGAATTTTGATGGATGTTATGTACTTTTTGAATGAGCTTATTAGCCTTTACAAGTACTTTTGATGGATGCATAACATTATGAATTTCATCCTGTACCAATTCAGAGGAATAGGTCTAACACATTGATTTCATCTCCCATTTTCATTGATAGTCTATGAATTTTCACTGCTAGCACTAGTTTGTTGGACCCTGTTTTATTTATTTTTCAAATACATAATCTCTAATAGTTATTCACATGGAGGAAATATATTGTTGATCGGTTGAAGTGGGTTTCACATCTCAGTCGAAGTTCAAACATTTGGATGACAACAAAGATATCTGGTTTGCTCCCTTCTCTTCAATTCGTTCTTTGTTCATGGTTGTCCTATTACTCAAATTTTTAATGCATATGGCATGTAATTTTGTAGTTTAACATCCGTTGGATTCTTATACTTCTGCAAGTATCATGTGTTCTTCAGACTGTTGGTAGATGCTACCGTGCTTGATTAGTTGTTGTAGCTGATTTGTTATTATCTATTCATGGTAATAATCTACTTAAGATCTTGATATTTTTTAGAAATTAGATAACCTATTATATATATATATATATATATATAAATTTAATCATAAATAAAAGTGTACTACTAAATCCGCTATATCCCCGCTACCGCTATATCAAGGTCGACCACTAACAACCCGCTAACCGCTATCGATAACATAGCTCTCAGGTAACTCTCCCTCTCGGATAACTCTCTCTCTCCCGCCTCTCCTCCTTCCACCTCTCACTCCCGCTCGTGTCCCGCCGCCTCTCCCTCTAAGGTAACTCTCTCTCTCCCTCTTGGTGATTGCCGAACTGCTATTTTCCCACCGAAACCACCAGTACGGCGTGGTTGCTTTGGAAGCCTCCTGCAAGTAGCCACTTTGGAATTGAAGGTGAGAGAAATATGTGATCCACAAACCAAACACGATATCAATGAAAAACCACAATAGGGATCTTTCCCTACCATTATCAGATTCCCTCTCACGTTGCCTTCTTTCTTGTTCTTTTTCTTTTTGTAGGATGTGAAAACAAGGCCTATTTGGGAAACACGCAAAGAAACTGATTACGATTTACTAAGTCATCGTAGTTCACCGCAATCAGTTTCCTCATATTCTCTTGCTCCTTAATTAAATCAAGAATCAGAATACTCTGACTCGTAGAAAACTCAAATGCATTACCAACCAAGAGACGGTCCTGCCTTATGACATATGATGGTTGGCATCGTATATCCGATCTTACTCATCAAACTGATGAATATGAATCGTTAGGATATTTTCTGATCCCAGTCGTTCAGTTCAATGTATTTAGAAGGCTAAGATCAGGTTTAAGTGCAAGTCATCATATGACAGATGTAAAACACTCTCTCCAACATGAATTCAACAAAGAAAAGATTGCTATCGTTGACAAAATATTACACTAAATCGATATGCATCAAAAGAAATAGCCAAACTCAATCTCAAAACAAATAAACAAATAATTGAAATTGAACCGAATCCATGCAAGACTATATGGAAAGACGTCTTAGACAACTAACAGCTAAGCATAAAATCTCATACCCTTGCATCAGTGGGCATCAACCTTAGTCGAATCCTGCCAAGTTATGAACTTAGATTTGCCCTTCACATTTCGCACACGTCTTGGATACTCTAATTTTTTTTTGAATTTGGATCCACAAACCTTGTGGGAGACCTACATGAACTTAATGATTGGCTTGCTTGACTTTGTACCCTAGTCTCAAACTCCCACTTCGGTTCTTTTTTTGTGTTAAAAAAGGTAGACTGCATTTAATTACCACTATGGAGTTACTTATTTAGTGATACCAATGAATGTTACTTATTTAATGTTCTATTTCTTGTATAAGGTTGGAAAACTCAAGTTGAGTAGTTATTTTTATTTTTGTAGTGAGTATGGAATCATCAACATGACCTAAACAATTAAGTGTGGTTATAATTGAATTTTGATAGATGCTATGTATTTTTGAATTTGCTTATTGGCATTCTTTTAGGTTCTTGCGTATCCCATTGAATATGTAGGTTCCTGCCATTCATATCCTCATGGTAGCATACTGCATAGCATGGAATGATAAGCTTCTTTTACACCATTAATGAATGCAGGTCCTTAGTGAGAAATTAAAGGTGACTCCACTAGTACTCGTAACTGCATGGAATGATAAGCTTCTTGTGCGCCATTAATGAATGCATGTCCTTAGTGGGAAGTAAAAGGTGACTCCATTAATACTCGTAACTGCACGCTAGTTGGATTATAAAGGAAGTCAAAATCTGTATTTCAATGTTATGGTCTTGGGATTTGTCATGTGCATGCATTTCAATGTTACATTCTTTTGTGGTTATAAGACGCCTGTTTGTGTGTTTGTGGAGGATCTTGGAATAGGTACGAGTATCGACTCTTTCTACGAGTATCTATTGAGGTTCTTCAGAGGCATCTAGTTTGTTACTACCTTCTAGATGAGATATATTGATGGAATATATTGAACTTCTTGGTACCCTTTCTTTTATACCTTTCTCTTTTCATAAAGTACTTAATTATGACTTAGGGTTGTATCTTTCTTATGTTTCTATGTTTCTTTAGAAGTTTTATTCCTCAAGATTTTTTTGACCTAGAAGAAGATAATGATTGTGACTCAATAGATCATCAAAATCATCAAGAAAACCATGTTGAAGATAGTGACACTCCACACACAACTGTTGATACCCAACCAATTGTCGAACCCTTTCCCTCACATTATAGAAAACGTCCTAGAGAAACCAATGATGCCCATGTAGAACCTCATAATACAAGATTAGAACCCAGGGTTTCAAGACCTCCCCAGCGATTTGTGTCCTATGAATCTTTCGAACCACGACGAAAAAATTTGATTGTCACCCTTCGTCAAGTTAAAGAACCTAGGTTCTATCATCAAGCTAAAGGTATTCAAAGATGGAAAGATGCTATGAAAGATGAACTAACGCCCTAGAAAAAGCTCAGACATGGATAGTTGCACCTATACCAAAGGATAAGAAAGTCATTGAATGTCGATGGGTCTATAAAATCAAAACTCATAGCAATGATCACATTGAGAGATACAATGCTAGACTAGTTGTTAAAGGTTATGCCCAAGAATATGGAATTGACTATGATGAAACCTTTGCCCCAGTAGCTAGAATGACCACAATTAGAATTCTCATAACCATTAGTGCGATTAGGCAATGGAATATTTATCAACTTGATGTTAAGAATGCTTTTCTGAATTGTTATTTGAATGAAGAAGTTTACATGAGTCCTCCTCCCGGTCTCAATGTTCCTCCTGGTCATGCTCTTAAATTGTGAAAAGCCTTGTATGGTTTAAAACAGGCTCCTAAAACTTGGTTTGATCGATTTGAAAAATTCATGTATTTACATAATTTTACAACTTGTTATACTGATACTACTGCATTGTTTATACGAAAAACAAAATCAGGCATTGTTATTTTGCTTTTGTATGTGGATGATATGATCATCACAGAAAGTGATGAAGCAGGAATTACAGAAGTTAAACTTAATTTTCATCATGAATTTGACATGAAAGACTTGGGTCTGCTGAATTACCTTTTAGGCATTGAAATAACTAAAAACAATTGTAGATACTTTATGTCTCAAACAAAGTTTGTCAATGATATCATTGAAAGATCTGGTCTTACAGATACCAAGATTGTTGATACATCAGAAGTTCCAGGCACCAAGTTAAGATCCACTGATGGTGAGAAATTAGTTGATCCCACCCCGTGCCGACAGCTCATAGGTGGCCTTACCTATCTTACTATTACCAGACCAGATATTTCTCATGTAGTGCATACAACAAGTCAATTTCAGCAGGCACCCACTTCTGTTCATATGAGTGTTGTTTTGGGCATTATTCGATATATTAGAAATACTGCTAACAAGGGGGTTCTCTTAACTTCTTCATCTTTTGATTTATCTGTATATATGGATGTTGATTGGGGTGAAGATGTCAACGATAGACACTCTACGACTAGTTTTTGTGTGTTTTAGGTGAATCTCATTTCTTGAAAGTGCAAAAAGCAACAGAAAGTGTCACTCTCATCCACTAAAGCTGAATATCGAGCTATGGCTACAGCTACGATAGAGATCTCTTGGATCACAGCCATTCGAGCAGATATGGGAGTCACTTTGCAACGTCCTATCATCATGTATTGTGACAACAAAAACACCATGTACATTGCCTCCAACAATACTTTCCATGAAAGGACGAAGTATATCGAGATGGATTGCCACTTTGTTCGTGAAGAATGCCTGAATAAGAAGATTTCACTATGTTATGTCACATCTGAGATGCAACTAGCAGATTTCTTCATCAAATCTCTTTCAACTACTCGGTTTCAATTTTTGTTAGACAAACTTTCAGTGTATACCCGATAAGTTTGAGAGGGGTTGTTAATGTAATAGGGAGCAAGGGCCCTTAGGGCCCGTGCCATATTGTATATGGAAGGGTCAGGGCCAGCATGGCCCTGGCCATGACCGTTGGGAGCTCCCTAACGGCTAGTGTTGGCCGGCCAGCACTAGCTCTTTTTCTTGTTTTTTGTCTCTTATTCCATATGCCATGTGCAATGTCTATAAATATCACTTCATTCCATGAATAAAGCATGTTGTCTTGGCACAACTTTTGACTTGTTTTTGTATGTTTCCGCTCTCTTGTTTGTTATACTTGAAGATTGGCATTCATACTTAAATATTGTTTGACTCTTCGCGATTTGGTTAATTTGATTCGTGAAAATCAACCTTCGACTATCGACAAATATTTACAGTTAATGACCACCAAACAGGGAAAAGAGGGTTGTTGAAAACTTTAGAAGTGATAGAAGAGGAAGCTTAGGAAGGAGTAGAGGAAGATCTGCTTCTAGCATACATTAATTTTTTTCTCCTACCACTACACTTGGTGCTCAACCTAAAATTCGTATTGCTATGGCTTAAGAACAACTCCATAATCAAGTAGACCTTACAGTGGGAAGATGGTTTTATGATACATGAATTTCATTTAATGTAGCAAACAGTTTTCATTTTCAAGCAATGGCAGATGTAATTGCTAACATTGGTTCAAGATACAAGATGCCCTCTTATAAGAAGTTGAGAGGAAAGATATTAGATAAGACCGTCATTGAAGTGCAAGAATATTGTTTGTCTTTAAGAGAGTCATGGAAGGAGACAGGATGCACTATCATGGCAGATGGATGGACAGATAGTTGAGGAAGGACTTTGCTAAACTTTCTTGTCTATTGTCCTAAAAGACTTATGTTTTTGAGATCTCTAGACATGTCAGAGGAGAAGCACATTGCAGAGATCCTGCAGCAAGAATTTGATAAGGTGATATGCGAGGTTGGGCTAGAGAATGTAGTCCAATTGATTACAGATAAAGCTAACTACAAAGCAGTTGGGAAGAAGTTAACTGATACTTATGGGACTTTCTATTGGATACCATATGCAGCCCATTATTTAGATCTTATCCTTGTGGATATTGGTGAGATTAATGAGATAAAGGCAGCAACTGAGTGTTGCGAAAATATCACTAAATTCATCTACAACCATGCATTTGTATTGTGTATGATGAGGAGATATATAGAAGGTGCAGAGCTTCTTCGTAAAGCTACAACTTGGTTTGCAACTAACTTCTTATCTATACATAGTATTGTGAGACAGAAACAAGCATTGAAGAGAATGTTCTTCTCATATGAGTGGTGACAATTTACAGAGTTGCCTCAGAATATAAGAAACATAAAGTTCAATGAGATTTCCGAAACAGTCTTCAGGAGTACATTTTGGAATGCATGTGTTAGACTGTTGAGGATTACATATTCATTAGTAAAAATTTTGAGATTGGCTAATAGCGAGGATAAACCATCTATGGGCTACCTTCATGAAGCCATGGATAGGGCAAAAGAAGCAATTATAAATAATTTTAATGAAGAAAAGAGAGATTATATGCCCGTGTGGAAAATTATTGATAATATATGAAATAAACATTTGCATCAGCCTATTCATGCAGCAGCATATTATCTAAACCCATCATTTAGGTACTCAGCAAGCTTCAAAAGGGATGGTGAGGTTAATCGAGGCATCATTGCTATACATCGAGAGATAGAGATATATGATAATGCTCTTCACTTTATGGGTTTGTCTGTACCAATTCGCAACCGCACTACTATGCGTTTAGGTAAATTGTTTATCTTCATATTTAAGTTTCTTAAATCAATTCAATACATCTTATATTATTGTAGATTATGTCTCTAATGTTTGCCTTTTACTATATATGTTTGGTGGAATAGGTTTGGAAGTGATTGCCCAAACCTTAGGGATTTTGCAATTAGAGTTTTGAGTCAAACCTATAGTGCAACTAGTTGTGAAAGGAATTGGAGTGTCTTTGAACACATCAATACAAAAAAGCGCAACAGGTTGGAACATAACCGACTGAATGACTTAGTTTTTATTCATTGTAATATGCGGTTTCGTGAAAGGTAACGTTGTATTAGTTAGTATTTAAAGGTTCAATTCAATATATTGTTTGACTTCAATTATTAATATTATTTACTAATTGCTTATCTTTCTTTGTTGTAGGCAATTGAAAAAAGTACATAGACAAGAAAGCCAATTTGATCCAATAAGTTTAGATAATTTTGATATATTAGAAGACTGAATTATAAAACATAGTGAAGAAAATGCCCTCCTAACTGAAGAAGACATTGCATGGATTAATTTGGAAAGAGAGCAACAACAGTATCAAGGAGATTGAAGAATTTAATTTTAAAGTAGAAGGTGGTGATGATGATGAGGATCTTCAGCAAGGAGAAGATGAAGATTATTTAGTTGATGATCCTTATTACAATTTGTAAAATGTAAATGTATTTCATTTTTTGCTTCAAAATATGTAAATTTGGATGCAATTGTTCAATGTTGAATGCTCAATATGTATTAAACTTTGCATTAAAGCAATTACCAGATTTTTTCTGATTTTTTATGATTTTTTCATATTTTTACTAATTTTTTCTGTTTTTTAAATATTTTTCTATTTTTTTAATATTAAAGGATGATGCGATACAATACGTCGTATCGTGCAGCCCAACGATATTCGTCACACAACACTGACCCTAACAACTAAAAAGGATTGGAAGATCCAAAAATGGCTTAAAATTAAGAATGCAAGCAAGCACATAACTATCAAAAGACCAGAAAGAGGAAGCCTCTACAAAAAGAACAAATATAACCAAAACATAACATGGTCTTTTAGCAATTTCCGCAAAAACAAACAAACATGAAAGCAAGTCAAATTCAGTAAAATCACACTGGATAGTGTCGCCAACAAATTTTCTCCCATTAAATCCACGTTCCTCTAATAAAAAAGAGACATTCAGCAGACTATCATTCTACAAAAGGGAAACATTCACAGTACACCAAAAATATGCAAGAAACGATCAAGATCCATCAATCTCTCCTGTTCAAAAGAAGAAAAACAGAAATCCACTAAGTACAGAAAAATTATCACCTTTCGTCTCTGATCACCCTGCATTATTCCCTAAGATCTCTTAATTTTCCTGCGAATTTCACATCACGGAGCGCGATCACCCGAAAATCAACCCAAGAGGACAAAAAATAATGGAGAAAAAACAAAAAACGTGGGAAAATCCGCGGAGAAAAGGTAAGAATCTGTATCGGAGAGAAATATTCTATCAGAAGAAGAACTTAGACGACTTTCGTCGCCGATCGAAGGGTTTGGCCTGGACGAGAAAGTAAATCGAGATCCTTTTCCGAGAGAGAGAAAATGGATTTAAATACGAGAAATAAATAGGAAGCTTTTCCGATTAACGAAAAAAACAGTGTGGAGCCAGACAGTACACGAGTTCATAAATGAAACGACCCTCTTTCACTTAGAAATTACAATCCCACCATTGTTAACTGTAAGGACTTATGGTCGAAAATGCCCTTACCCCTTTTGAACTTTACTTATCCTGAAGTTGCTAAAAGTAATAACGTTATGATGACCGCTTATCTCCGAGATAAATGGCCTATCTGAAGTTTCACCCGGCTGGTGATATACCCAGAGTGGGCCCGCAGAGGATCATCCGATTGGTGACCAGTCAAGGAGATCGAGATAGTTGACCGATGATGAGGATCACTAACATGCCTTGTTTGCAATATTTTTTTATTAATCTTTTAATAAAAGGAATTATTTCAATATTTCTTTATTAATTTTTCAACAACAAATTTTCCCATACTAGATGGGTTGGTTACAAAGATTATTTATTTTTATATAGCCCTCTTATAATTTGTAGAATTCATGATAAATAAGTCCGATAAAATTTTACGCTAGTTGCCACAAGCCTAACCCAACCCTTCTCCTTTATCTACTTACCTTTCATGCAAGAATGATCTCTTACATGAACTAACTTTTTATTAATCTTTTAGTAAAAATAATTTTTTATAATTCATCTCGGGAAAAGAAGGCTTCTCCCTTAATACCTAGAACCGCAGCACCACATTCGGCCGTTCATGTCTTTTATTATAAGGTCAAAACTACTACAGATTGTATTTCAATGACTCACTTCCAATTTTTTAAATATCGAAGCTCGTGTTTGATTGCAATGAAAATTGGAACTATACTATGGTTCTAATTTTAGATTTAAGTATTGGAATAAAAAAAACTGAAGGAGGTGAGATTCTAAAATCAAAACCAAAATATACTTAAAACCAATTTGAGACTAGTTCCAATTTGGTTCCAGTTTTATTTGAAAATTTTAGCAGGCGGGATTCTAAAATCAAAACCAAAATATACTTAAAATAAGGTAGAATCATAACCAAACTGTGAAGGTTTTGATCCGATCTCGTTGACATGTTTCCAATTCCAGTTGGTTTTTGAGTGATTCAACCCATCGACTCACGTCGAAACTGGGTTGTCTCTATTCATATGCCTGTTAAATTGTTTCATACAGGCATACATAGACATGGCTGATTCTAGGTAGACCAGAACCTAATGAGGATCAGCCCAGTTCCGGTTTTGGTTTGAGTTCTAAACAGTTTGGAACCTGAAAAACATCAAAATTTCTGAAAAAAATCAAAATTATATGGAATCGCCAATTCCGTTTCCCTCCCGGTTCTGTGTCCAGTTTGATCAGTTCCGGTTGAAACCACCGGGGCGGATCCAAATCGGCCATGTCTACGCATATTTATGAAATACCATGATGTTTTAAGTATTATGAGTAACCTGCTTTATGTGAATGTTACCTGCCTAAAGTTGAATCGTATTGGATATGGTCCCGGTTTAATCCACATGACCAACACAAATATAACTACGTAGAACCTGCATTAGCCAGTATTAGGGCTCGCAATATAGGATATGACACGAAAACTCGACATTAACACGACCCATAAATTTATTAAGGTAATGATGTTCTGGTTGACCTGTTTTTGACACGAACAATGCCTAAAACACATAATTACTGGCAATGTAAACACTTACACTGAAACCAGAGTTTCCGCCTTGTTTCAACTCGAAGTAACATCAGGGAAAAATTGCGTTCTGTTCCTTGAACAGGAGCACGAATGTCAAACTACACCAGAACCCGAAAACACATAATTGTCTCAAGTAAGTATGCCAAATCACGTTTGGAAGGACGATTTTAGATCTGGATATTGATCTCGGTGATTGATTTTGGTGATAAGCGCTGCTACAATGTGGATTTACCCCATGTCGGCCTATCAAAAAAATATCTCTTGATCTAGGTGCACATTTCACACACATGCGTGACACACACAAACATATATGAATCTATCTATCTATCTATCTATCTATCTATATATGTATATATTCAATTAACGAAGACGTTATACATAAAATTAACTCAGGTGGGTTAAAATAGAGAAGTGCATTAGGTATTTTATGTAAAAAAATTATTATTAAAATCTAAAGGTAAATATTAGAGTAGCAATTCGACCTATTATGCTTTATGGTTACGAGGGTTGGCCCATTAATTATTAACATTTACAAGACATGCCCGCGACAAAAATGAAGATACTGAGATGGATGTGTGATCACACAAGAAAATATCATATATATAATGAGGTTATTAGAAATAAATTGGGAATGACATCAATAAATGATAAAATAAAGGAAATTTTTCTAAAATTGTTTGAACACGTTGAAAGACGATTAAATGAAGCTCGAATAAAAAGAGATGAGAAAATATATTGTGAAAATATTAAAACAAGAAGAGGAAGATCACAAAAGTGTTAGAAGGAAATAATAAAGAATGATTTAGCTTATTTTGAGTTAATTGTTAGCATGGCACATGATCAAAGTCTATGAAAATAGAGAATCCATGTAGTTGACTCCATATAATATGAAAAAAGGCTTAGTTATTATTGTATATATATATATAAGACTACTATCGGCCACCTTGGTCACTCTCTCTCCCTAAGGATGGGCCTTGTTTTATTGTTAAGGGAAAACATCTTCTTTGAAGAGAGGGAACTACATCAATATTATCCATTCTTTATGTATAAATATAGATATACATATAGACGTATATGCATTTAGAGAAAGAACCTCACATATGTTAACACACTTAAGTACAAGTATATCTAAACAAATCTCAACCACCTATATTTGATGATAGATGATTGAAATTCAAATTTTAATATTCATCAACTCAAGATAAATGATTGAGATTTGTTTGAATATGTGTGTTAAGCATATACATATTCTTTCTCCTTATACATATATATGGAGAGAGACACGTGTGAGATGGAGCGGATACTCACCTTAAATTTGAAGTTTCATTGATAAAATGTATAGTTCACACTATAATTGGCAGTCATAATACATAGTTCACCTCACTTGAAACATATTTATCACCTATTTGTCCCATCGATCATACGTTTTAGATCCACTCATATAGAGAGAGCTGGTAGATAACCTCTTCGGTTAGACATTACTTGATCATTATTATCATTCATGCTATGATAAAGACATCCATCACATATTGCATTTAATGTGCTCATGTATTAAATTGTCGATGTTGACGAACAATTCAATTTGCACGGTCTTTAAGATCACAGGGATGACACAATAGGGTTTGGTATATGAGAGCGTTCAAAAACACTCCAATTTCTTTCACAACCTATTGCACTACATGTTTAGCTTAAGACTCTAACTGCAAAATTTCTAAGGTTTGGACAATCACTTCCAAACCTGTTCCACCAAACATCTGTAAAAAAAATATAAACATTAGAGACATAATAATCCACAGTAATGTAAGATGCAACTTAAATATGAAAATAAACAATGTACCTTGACGCATCGTAGAGCGGTTGCGAATTGCAATAGGCAAACCCATCAAGTGAAGAGCATTATCATATATCTCCATCTCTCGATGTATCGCATCTACTATGCTCTCATCAGGGACTAATCTGTCGATGCATTCAATGATTCCTCGATTAACCTCACCGTCTCTTTTGAAGGTTGCTGAGTACCTCAATGATGGGTTTAGATAGTAGGCTGCTGCATGAATAGGCCAATGCAATTATTTATTCCATCTACTATCAATTATTTTCCACACGGGCACATAATCTCTTTTTTTTCCATTAAAGTTATTTCTGATCGCTTCTTTTGCCCTGTCCATGGCTTCATAAAGGTAGCCCATAGATGGTTTCTCCTCGCTGTCAGCCAATCTCAAAACTTTCACTAAAGGACAAGTAATTTCCAATAATATGATACATGCATTCCAAAATGAACTTCTAAAAACCGTTTCTGCAATCTCATTTAACTTTTTGTTCCTTCTGTTTTGTGGCAACTCTGCAAATTGTTGTCACTGATCTGAGGAGAACATTCTCTTTAAAGCTTGCTTCTGTCTCACAATACTCTGTACAGATAAGAAGTTTGTTGTGAACCGAGTTGCAGCTGTGCGAAGAAGCTCTGCACCTTCTGTATATCTCCTCATCATACACAAAACAAATGCATGGTTGTAAATGAATTTTGTAATATCTTGGCAACACTCAGTTGCTGCATTTATTTCATCCTCACCAATGTCCTCGAGGATGAGATCTAAACAATGGGCTGCACATGGTATCCAGTAGAAAGTCCCATAAATATCAGCTAACTCCTTTCCAGCTGCTTTGTAGTTAGCTGCATTATCTGTAATCAATTGGACTACATTTTCTAGCCCAACCTCCTATATAACCTTATCAAATTCCTCTCGTAGGATCTCTGAAGTGTGCCTCTCCTCTGACATATCTAGAGATCTCAAAAACATGAGTCCTTTAGGACAATATACAAGAAAGTTTAGCAATGTTCTTCCTCGTCTATCGGTCCATCCATCTGCCATGATAGTGCATCCTGTTTCCTTCCACGATTGTCTCAAAGTCGAACAGTATTGCTGCACTTCAATCACGGTCTGATCTAATATCTTCCCTCTCAACTTTTGATAAGAGGGCATCCTGTATCCTGGACCAATGTTAGCAATTGCATATGCCATTGCTTGAAAATGAAAACTGTTTGCTGCATTAAATGGAATGCATGCATCATAAAACCATCTGCCCACTGCAAGGTCTGCTTGATCGTGCAGTTGTTCTGAAGCCATAGCAGCACGAATTCCTGGCTGAGCACCAGGTGTAGTGGAAGGAGGAAAGAATGAATGTATGCTAGAAGAAGTTCTTCCTCTACTCCTTCCTGAACTTCCTCTTCTGCCACCTCCAAAGTCTTCAACTGCAACCCTCTTTCCTCTGCTAGGTACTCGCGAACTGCTACTACCAGTATCTGTTCTAACATCTGAAGGCAAACTATCAGTGAATCCAACTCCAGTGGCAGTAGCATCATCAGCTTCTTCACACATCTGAAAATCATTCTTTTGTTGTCTCCTTTCCTATATGCTCTCAATCATCTGCAAGCATTGCCATTTAATACCTTCTGGCACACTTCTAACTCTGCCTGGAGCAACTTCTTTTCTGATTCCTGCTAGGTGGTGTTTCAACCTTGAAATTCCATCACTAACCACCTTTTCACAAAATAAACATCTGATTTTTAACCTTGAACCCTCAACTGGTATACCCCACTGCCATGCCGGATCATCAGACTTTGAATAAGAGTCTCCACCACCCCTTCCTGCCATCTCAATGGAGTACTTTAATTCAAACAAAAACCTGAAAATAAAAGCACTTCGTAAATCCCCCAATCTTCAAATAACACTCAAATCGAGTGTCTCCCACTTCATGAATGCAATAAAAATCGTATACACACACTTAATTACTTCATATTTGGTCATTCAAAAAAAAAAACCAAAATAACACAAAAAACAATAAATATAAAGAAAAAAAAAAGGAAAAAAACATTAAAAATATACCTAAATCCGAGTTTGGAGGCTTGGAAGGACACCGTAGGGCACGATTTTAGAGCTTTGAACACCAAGGAGGCGGAAACCGACTCTTAGAGAGCTTGAAGAACCCAAAAGGAGAGAGGAAACCCGCGAAAAATCGTGAGTTTCTCTCGGGCCGGAACCCTTTATAAGGGTCCCAGGGCGTATCGCCCGTATCGTACGATACGGGGCGATACGCCCGCACCTGCGATACGGGGACAACACTGCATTTTATCCTCTATTGGTGCCACTCCTACTTTGTTTCTAATAACCTCATTATGTATACGGTCTTTTCTTGTATGACCACTCATCCATCTCAGCATCTTCATTTCTATCACAGACTCTAAGAAGGTATGAAAAACTAAATTTAGAAAGCATTGAAAGAGGTAGAGAACGACCACAAAAGTGTTGGAAAGAAACAATAAAGAATGATCTAGCTTATTGTGACTTGTGAGTTAACTGCTAACATAGCACATGATAGGACTCTGTGGAAATAAAGAATCCATGTAGCCGACCCTGTCTAGTATGGGAAAAAGCTTAGTTGTTGTTGATTCGTGTTGCCCTAAATATCCTTTCTCATTTGAAAATACTGTTGAATTGCTCTAATCTCACAGATTAGACTTTGATACCATGTTTATCGACCCAAATAATAAGCAATAAAAAAAACAGCAACAGATTTGAAGCTTGAGAAGAAGATGAGGGTCGGCACCTCTATGCCACCGTGCCTCTCTCTCTCTTATTTTCATTCTATTCTCCACCATTACAATTAAGGTATATATATTTACAGGTTTATAACTTGAAAGATAAATATACCCCTAATTAGGAGTTGAATGACCCAACACAAAAAAGTAAAGAACAAATATTTAAATCTCAGCTAGTCTTCACCAATAACCTCTGTCTTGTGCCAAAATGCTGGAAACCCTTTATGGTCCTATAATTTCTTCCAATCCTTATGGAACTCTACTTGGTCAGGGCTTTCTCTTCAGGTAGAGGCACTCACTGGTTCCATTATCAGGTCTAATTTGGTAGAGGTTTGGAGGCTGCAAGACTGTAAAGTAAGCCGATAAATCAACGAATGTCCGCTTATTAATGCTTGGTGGAGGATTTCAGACGAGCAGTAGCAGGATATGCAGTAGGTTTGATGCAGAATGCTTCTTTCACACTTGGGATTTAATAATCTATCAAGCAGTGATCTCGATAAGCTGCTGAGCTCTCGGTTCCGACTTATAAGTGATTTTCTCCCTTTCCTGTTGTGCTTTTCTGTAACTCTCTTGTGTTGTAAAAATTCCTTAATTAACTTACTTTTAACCTCGGAAGAACATCATGAACCAGCATAGGTTCTGCCTCATTTGATATGATTTAGTTTGCATGACTTATTTTTGAGATAGCAAGTGGCTCACATTTAGGGGATGCACGTGAGTATTATATGTGCACTGTATTCTACAAGTAGTGAATGTAATACCTCTATCACACGACAATGTATATAAAACAACTAGCTTTATCACACAATCTCGCATGAGAAGTTTAACTTTTTTTTAGGTTACATGTCTTGACGAAAGAGCAAGTCATAAGCCTAATGGCCATCAACTTGACTAGTGAATCGGCACATGTGGATAGCAATTTTAGAAGAATCTTAAATACATAGTACAAACCGATACCTTAGAAAAAAAGGATCCGCATAGCTCAGGAGCCCTATACCATCTTGTTGCAACATAATCCTGAAAACACAAAAACAGAAGGTAAAGCTTGGATTGAGGATTCGTCAAGGACACTCTCAAGGTCAAACTGTGAATCAACCTAATACATACTGTCCAGAAGATTGCAGTAGGAGTATCATCAAATGCAACCCTTGCAAGACCAAAGTCACAAATTTTGAGTTTGCAGTCTGCATTTGCTAGAATATTTTTTGGCTTGAGATCTCGGTGGAAAACGTTAGCTGCAGAACCAAGAGAAGATAAGAACAGATAAGTGCAATAAATCAAGAAAGTCGTTTATATGAATGTCCTTGTACATGTTGAGCTAACTTTATCCCCAACAGTTAAACGCATGCCGGGAGACACATGGGCAAGTTGCCCTGGAGAGATTTCAACGAGAAAAGGAAACTCTAACTCTCGCCAAAAGTAAAGTTTCAAAAGCTGTAGATTGAGACCGAAATTGGAGAAAACTGTACCCTTTAACTTCATCCATAACTATTGAAACTCTTATGCTGGAAGCAATCACAAGAAGGCAACATAAGAATGCAGCTTCAGGTATTTAGATATGGTATACACCGAGATCAACAACATTTCATGCCAAAGAACTAAAATTCATACTGGTTAAGCAACTCCCAAGTGTTGATTAGGCACAAGATAGGAGAAAACAAACAAATAAAATGAAGAAAAAATGTTGTAGAACAAAAGGAGAAGAGGAAAGAACACAGCCAGTACGACCTTACAGTGCTTACATCATGCCCAATGGTGAACTGCAACTGCCCTATTCTTTTGAATTCTTTTGGAAGAATATAGTACCATGTAACCATGCAAAAACAGGGGTATAGAACTCAACATCCTAGTCCCAGCAGATTGTGGAGAATCAAATCAAATCAAATCAAGCAAGCCATATAAAATTGTTGCACTAATGCATATAGTCCATGGAAATATGGACTGCGTGGCTGCAGTAGAACACTTGAACGTTTGATATAATAAAAAGCATTTCATTGATCAAGTAGCAGCAGTCCTGCACACCATTCTTATGAAGGGTGCCAACTGTCATACGGTAAGCTCCAGTCATAAATGTAAAGATATGAATATATCACTTAAGTTTCTAAATAGCATGTTTTATTGGATAACTAAGACAAGCCATTCCCAGTACACACTTTAAATATCAACAAAGAAAGTCAGAACCAGCAAGAAATATAAGTCAAAGTTGTCATCATTTTCTTGTTAGGAGAACCAGAAACCATCTCAAAAGTTGGGTAACAAAACAAGAACTCTTTCTACCATACTTAGCAGATTCCATGAGTTCAAACACCACATAGATATCTCTGAATTCCCTTCTAGAAGGAGGCAAGAGAATATGCTTGATCTCCACAATATCTGGATGACGTAAGAGTCTAAGAAGCTTAATTTCAAGAAGAATGCGAGTGGCATCAGAAACATGTTCACCATATTCAGTAAAGAGACCTTCTATAATGGAGCAGGTATAGGATAATAATGCTTCAAGACATTGCTACCAAGTACAAGGATGCAAAAACATCTAACCTTTAAGCTGGAAAGTAATCACTTCAAAAAAATTGTCTCACACAAAATTGATGGAGATGTTATGCATACAATTAATGTTGGTTGGTTAAAATGGAGAGGGGCATAAGGTATTTTGTGTGATAAGAAGATACCATTAAAGTTAAAAGGTAAATATTATAGAGCAGTAATTAGACCTGCTATGATTTATGGAAACAAAGACTAGTAAGAACAGATGTGCACATTAGCCCAAGTGTATACAATCCAGTATTGTAGCTTATAAATAGAAAGGAAATAGGATTTAAGGGATAGATATGTTTTTCCTTAAGATCACTAGGTTGTTTCCTTTCGACCATCAGGTTAACCCTAGAGGTGCTTTCTACTGACATAACAGGTTTCTTATTTCTATACTCTTCCTCTATTGCTATGTCTACCATTAGATCATCAAGAGTATATTATCCTTTTTATTATCTTACCCTTAATATACTTGAGATTTAAGCTAAAACCCTCCCAAGACTTATGAGATTTCTCAATAATAGACATAACAATAAACTTTTCAGGAAGCTCCATCTCGACTTCCTTCGGACCATGATATAAAAATTAAAACTCGTAAGCTTCTTCGGTCAAAGATTTCTCCTCTACCATTTGATACTTAAGAAACTTAGTCACCGAATACTTTTGAGTTTTGACTGAGGTCTTCAGTATTGTATTTCCAATCCAAGGCAGCCAACATATTTTCATTGCCGTAAAAAGGGAATAAAATATTCAACAATACCGATAAAATAAAATAGTGGCACAGGGTGTCCTCCTTCCACTCGACGATTTTATACGAGCTTCTAGGGTTATTATCATTGAATAGTGAACAATCTAACTTGATATACAAATACAACCCTAACATGGTTAACCAAAATTTCATGTGTTGCTGCCAACGTTTAAAGTAGGAACCGGCAAACTTTTTTGACATAAATGTTAAGTCGACCTTATGTCGGAGGGATGCAATCGTTGACATGTTCACTAGGATAAATGATGATTTCTCTAAGATTACTGAGAAAATTCATAGACATACATGCATAATAAACCAATATGGAACAAATATAAACATGCTTTAATCGACAACAACCTATGTTATCAATAACGCGCTATAGCGCCTGCTATAGCGGGTGACCCACCAAGACCGATATAGCGTCATTGACAGCGCTATAGCGGGCCGCTATAAGCGAACATTACACTTCATATTGCATCAGGTCGGGTCGATCATAATCGACCCGATCCAAATGATATAAATAAGATGAAACCCTTGTCCCTGTCCCGCCTTCTCTCCCTCTCGGGTAACTCTCTCTCTCTCCCACCTCTCCCTCTGCCGCTTTTCACTCCCACTCGTGTCCCGCCGCCTCTCCCTCTCAGGCTATGTTATCAATAGAGCGCTATAGCGGCCGCTATAGCGCTATATCGTTTTAGCGAAACAAAAACCACTATAGCGGGTCGCCCTTAGCGGGCGACCCACCAAGGTGAAGTTAGCGTCGCTTACAGCGCTATAGCGGTCCGCTATAACACTGTAAGCGGACCCGACCCAAATTATATAAAGGGTTATACTCAGCCCTAATCAGACGCAGTAATCCCTGTGTCTCGCCTCTCCCACTCCATCCTGTCGTCCGGGCCGCTCCCACCTCTCGCCGCCACCATCTCCAGGTATGTCTCTCGCCACTCCCTTTCCCGCCTCAGCTACCTCCCCTTGTCCTGCCTCTCCTTCTCTCTGCCGCCTCTCCCTCTCCCGCCACCATTACAATTAATCTAAGTGTCCTCTATCATGAGAGGCAACACTACTCATGGTAGATCCCGAGTGCTTAAGCATCCTATGTGTGTCTTAGTGCTTAAAGAGACTACGCCATTCAATAAGTCATGTACCCTCCTATACCTTAATCTCTCCCTCTTTCTTTCTTCTCCTCCATGCCTCCTATGGGTGAATGTCTCTTTCTCTCTCTTGACTTATCTCTTTCTCGCATGTGTTGTCTCCCTCATTTGTCATTCTTGTTTTTCTGTTTGGGGATTTCAATATACCTTTGAAAAATTCAATTTCTTAAGTGGCAACTGTAACATATTTCTTTAATATGATCCATTTAGGTTTTATAAAATATTTAAAGATATTGGATAGTGATGGTTTATGCTTCACAATGATGTTTGAAGTTACATATTTTTACTGACTGCTATTTAAATTAACTCATGTTCATGAAATGTGTTGAATCGACATAAATACTTCTAATTTAATTTTTATCTACCGTGAAGTCTGTAATAGTAGAGCTTATGAAACAGTTAGCCCACATTAAACGTTATTGACAATGTGTTGGTATATTTGAACTTCATCAGCATCAACAATTGTTCTAAATCAAATCACTTCAGTAGTACAACATTATTTCGGTGTAACAAGGTGACCTTGCCTAGAACATTTTCACTTTTCTTTGCTTGTCTCTCATTTCTGTGAATAATGGAGAAACTGTTTCTGTGTGAGCTCACCAATTAGACAATGTCTTTGCTGGTACCACTGAATGGAGGAGTCTTCTCACCATTTACTGGACATGACTTATTGAATGGCGTAGTCTCTTCTTCTTTCTCTTCTAATAACCTCATTATGTGTATGGGCGATGCAGTGTTGTCTATGGTTTGAATAGGAATGGTTGTTGCTTTTACAATTTGTAGTTTAGTATTGACTAATGATACCAATGAAGGTTAATTATTTAATGTTCTATTTCTTGTATAAGGTTGGAAAACTCAAGCTAAGTCGTTATTCTTATTTTTGTAGTGAGTATGGAATCATCAAGAAGTGCAACTGCTTGTTCTCAAAGTGGCAGTTGCAGTGGTAGTTGTGGCACTGGCACTAGTAAAACAACTGGTATTAGGTTTTCTAATCCAGCATACAACTATAGACCCCCAACTTCAAAAGATCCATGATGGAATTGGGGTTTGACAAAATATAGGACGGATAATATGTCAGTATTTTGTACATTATGTGGTCATATTTCTACCAGTGGAATAAGAAGGTACAAGGACCATTTAATGGAAAGAAGCAGAAATGTGGCAGCTTGAAAGAATGCAACTAAAAAAATAAAGAAAACAATTTATGATTATGTGCACAGTACATCTAAGAAGAAGGCCGAAAAGATTTCATTTCCATATCAAGGAGAACTTTCTAGTATGGAAGGTAACATAGTGACAAGCACCCAATGTTCATCATCTTCATCGTTATTTGGCTCACGACCACCGCTTTCGAAGGGACCCATGGATTCATTTGTGCGTTCATCGCCAAACTCACTACGATAAGCTACATTAGAAAATCGATATAAGAAAGAAGAAAGAGAACGAGTATGCATATCCATTAGCAGGTGGATGTATCAAAATGGAATCCCATTTAATGTTGTGAGATAAGCGATGGTTAGTGATATAGGGCAGTTTGGACCTGGAATGAAGGCTCCATCATACCATGAAGTAAGGGAAACATTCTTGGAGAAGGAAGTGGGAAGAGTAAGAGAGTTTACAAATGGATTTAGAAAACATTGGACTACATATGGATGTTCTATTATATCAGATGGATGGACACATAGAAAACAGAGAGCACTAATAAATTTTTTAGTGCATTGTCCTCGATGTATATTTTTTCTTAAGTCCATTGATGCATCCCATGAAGTAAATGATGCAAATAAATTGTATACATTGTTAAAAGAAGTAATCTTAGAGGTTGGAGAGAAGAATGTTGTGCAGGTGCCTACAGATAATACAGCAAATTATGTTGCAGCTGGTAGAATATTGATGACTGAATTTAATCATTTGTTTTGGATACCATGTGTTGCACATTGTATAGATTTGATGCTTGAAGATATTGGAGAGACAAAAAAACTAAAAGACATCTTCAGGAGGGCAAAGAAGCTAGTGACATTTATGTATACTTATGGTCAGCTATTGCATATGATGACATTTTACAGGAGGAAAAGACATACATAGACCGACTGTGACCCGTTTTGCTACTAGATTCTTAACTCTGGACAGCTTGTGGCAGTCAAAAGAAATTCTAAGGTCGATGGTTATTTCTGAACAATGGGAGAAATGCCCTTTATCAGATAGTATTGAAGGAAAGCAATCTAAGGCAATAATTTTGCAACTTAGATTTTGGAAGGACATTAGTTTTTCACTTAGAGCAATGGGTCCTTTGGTAGATGTTTTACGTATGGTCGACAGTGATGAAAAACCAGCCATGGGCTACATCTATGAGAAGATGGATCGTATAAAGGAGCAAATAAAGGTACATAAATTATTAAATATTTTAATGAATAAATTTTATGTGTTATTGTTAATCTTTACTTCTTAATCTTATAATAACATTTAACTTCTTGTTTTATAGGTTAATATGAAAAACAAAGAAGAGCAGTATGCTTTTATTTGGGAGATCATAGACAAAAGATGAGACAAGCAAATGCATAAGCCATTACATGCTGCTGCATTATATCTGAATCCAGGGTTGTATTATGATTATGATGGGATAGAATCTAATGTTGAGATATTTCAAGTTATAGCTATACTTGTACGAAGTAAGAAAGAACAACAACAAATCAGTCAACAACTTATAACTTATCGAAGTGCAGCAAGTGGTTTTGGACTAGAATTAGCTATAAGTTCGAGGAAAACATATGCACCAGGTAATTAATTCAAGCAACTTTGCTTTCTTAATTATTTCATTATTAAGATATGATTTAGGGTTTTATAAATATGTTTAATTTATTATTTATACATGAATTTTAACTTTTTGTAATAGCTTAATGGTGGATGACCTTTGGTTATGGATGCCCTCAATTGCAAAATTTTGCTATACGGGTTTTGAGTCTTACTTGTAGTGCTACCCCATGTGAACGCAACTGGAGTACCTTTGAAATGGTAAGAAATTAAGAATTATGTTTTTTATTTACACTATAATTAAATGAAAGTTTTTTTTTATTGAGTTAATGACTTACCTACATTTTTTCTCTTTATCTTAGATTCATACGAAGAAAATGAATAGATTATTGCATCAAAAGCTTAACGATTTAGCTTTTGTGAAATATAACGAAAAGCTAAGAAGAAGGTACGAAGAGAGGAAATCTAATGGAGCAAATTTTGACCCCATCATATTGGCATCGGTTGAAGATCACGATGAATATCCTACTGATGATGAGTTCGTTGGTGACAATGATTTCCTTACTTGGCTAAATATCGATATGACATCCGAAGCATCAAGAACGGGTGCTACTGCAGTTTATACAAGGTCAAGGACACGAAAGCGACAAAGAAGGCAAAGCAAAGGGAAGGATAAGATGCCTATGGAAAATTAAGAATTTAATTTTGAAGAAACAGATGAAGAGGAAGAGGAAATAGAAGATCACAGGGATGACACAATAGGGTTTGGTATATGAGAGCGTTTAATAATTCTCATTTTTCACATATATATATATATATGTGTGTGTGTGTGTGGGTGTGCACATGTGTACGTGTGCGTATGTGCATGGTGCATGCACGCGCGTGTGTGTGAGAGATCAATGTCTTTGTTTGGATGGAGTTTCCACGTGTCTCGATCAAATAAAACGAAACATAATAAAATGGCGGGCATGCGAGGCCCACTTGCGCGAAACCTCTCGAGTCTCAACGCGCTGTCAAGTAACGAAAGCTGTTTTGTGTATCGACTACGAAGACCACTTCTTTTCCAAAGGAATGCAAGGTCTCCAAAGGAGATCAATGTTGTCAAAGCTTGAAGGCTGTATAATATATAGAGCTACTGTGTAGTATGTTAGACAGTCGGCATCAGGAAAATAACACGTTATCTTAATCTTGTATGTTGACGTCGAATTTTTTATTGGAACTCGGAGATCCACGATATAAGAAAAAAAATTGAAGGCCTCATTTAGAAATAGGTGTTGTATTTAATGTTAATTAAGTTGGGTTTATTATACTCATGCACATTAATAATATTTAATTCATGTTCATATCCCAAATATTCAATTGATGCGTCATTGCTAAAGTGTAAAAAGTCACGTGTGAAAGACTTGTGCATGTGATAACTAAGAGGAGGCAAAGTTTAGTCTCACATTCAAGAATGAGATAGACCAATGTGTCCTTTTATATAGTTGGTAGTTTATGAACCATAGTTCAAAGAGCTTGGTGACGACATGCTATATCACACATACACGCGCATGCGCATGCATTGGGCCTAGAAATTGTCTTCGGTCTATCTTGAGTTTGGGAATGGTTTTTGATCTATCTTTTTACATGAGAATCTTTTGATGTAACAGTAACTGTTACGAGATAAAGAGGTACATCGTTTGGATTGGATTTACTATCTATGATCTAACACACATACTATAAATACGTCATTAGGGCTCTCTAATTATAACGTTCAATGGTAACACACTCTCTCCTCCTGCTTCCATTCTTTGCTCTCCTCTGCTAAATGTATTTTTTGTTTCTCCCAGTCATCCTTTCTTTCAACCATAGGCGATTCAGGCATGGTTGAAGTCAACTTAAAGTCAGATACGTGACTTTCGAGTTGTGTGTTCATTTTATCCAGTGAGGAAGGTACAAATACCTGTACATACTCATAGTGGGGCGTTGATTTCTCTAAGAAAAGTCCGTAAGAGTGACTCACACATATAAGTCCTTCTGATTATTACTTCTGCTTTTGTTTTCTATACGGTTTGTTTATGGCTTACTTTGGATCTGTGACTGCTATTATTGATTGAGACATATTTATATTTGTTGTATATTAGTTTATTATGCAAATGTTTGTACGGATTTTGCCAATAATATGCACCAAAAGTGACAACTATTTACTATTTTCCAACATAAGCCTGAGTAAGAATAGACATTATGGGTTTCTAACTGGCTTGACGGTTTCAACTGGAAGCAAACGGGATAATACCCGGATAAACTCGAAACTGATGAAACCGGCCTCAAGACGGTTCTCTTCAGTTCCAAGTTTCATGCAAACCAGAACGGACAATTTGAAACTACAACCGGACATGTCTACTAACAAATACCATTTTAACAAACTTCGAGCTAACCAATTTAAACATGTCGTGTTCGTGTTCGTCTAAAGAAGCCAACACTTACGAGCCCAAGGCTAGCCGAGCCGACCCTAATCGAGCAGCTTCATCCATTGAGCAGCTACACATAAGCCAGGATGACACTGCCATTTTGCAAAGTTGTCATAAAGATGGGGCAATTGTGGAGGGGAAGTGGGTGTACACTAAATGGGCCATGTGGGTGAAAGGCTGGATGAGTGGCAAAGAGAGCCTCTTGGAAAGTGAGAGTGCTGTCCCGTCATGTTGTACCAAATAAATCATACGGAAACCTTTTCCTTCCAAAATAATCCTATCACATTGACTATGATAGTGAGAGCATTCATCAACAAAACCAATCTCAAGCGAAGCATCCACTGAAGAAGAACTCGGTATTGCTTTTCAATAGCTTTCGACTTCGGACAATGAGATCATAACTAGGAGTGTTCAGATAACCGGTCCAAACTGACTTAAAGTCTTGTCTTGCAAAATAAACTTCTAGAATAGAGACTATAACGCACACATACATTCATATATATATATATATATGAGTGATTATATTGCTCACTATTAATAATGCTCACTCATGTATCACTATTATTTTTAAGCAGCATGAGTGTAATAACATTATCCTTCATATTTTTTCAGAAATCTATCTATCTATATATATGTGTGTGTATGCGTGAGTGATTGTATCATGTTCATTATTGATGTTGCTCACTCATGTCTCACTATAAGGATAATAATATTATCTTTCATATTTTTTTCAAAACTTTTAAATTCTTAAAAATTATACTTACGTCACTCAAAAGCAATGGATATAAATGTTAGAAGTGGGTAGGATTCAAATATATATATATATATAGGAATATTGGATCCAACAACTTCATCCACCCTTTGCTTTTAGGAGGCTTGAGTTTAATAAGAGTATCTCTTATATCTTTTTAAACATCCTTGTATATTTTCAAATGATACTTATGCTCCTCGAAGTAAAACGTGAACATGAGTATGCATTTGTAATCCAGTTTTCCACATATATTCTCTCAAGCACATATTCTTTGAACTCAAGAAAATGAGAAGAGTTTATATATATATATATATATATATATATATATATATATATATATATATATATATATATATATATATATATATATATATATATATATATATTCTCAGACACGTATTGTTTGAATGCTAGGAAATGAGAAGAGTTATTTTGTACAATAGCACATGTTATTACTTTTGGGTTTTACTATAGTATGTAATTATTGATATAGCCATCTATGACAGTCTTTATATTTGAACTAATTTGTTCCATAATTTTGCAATTCTTTTTGTTTTTAGGTGTCATATATTGGCATGCTAAAACACAATGAGTCATGATGTCAAACCAAACCCAACTCCAACCAATGACGTGGTTTGGTTCAGTTTTGCAACTTAGAATGGTTTTGTTTGATTGACCAAACATGAGAACTGATGATGTTTGCTTGGTTTGAGGATGAGCCTAGAGCCGAACCGAACCCTTGCATCCCTAAGATAAACTATTGAATTTATAAGTTTGATCATTCATTCGGGTATATGTTAACCTGGACTCCTTTTTACGGGTTCCCTAACTAAAACAAGATCCGAGTAACGCTTGGATCAGATATCCGGACATTCATGAATATGACTCTGATTAGATAATTAACATATAATGTGTAACCCGCTTAGTTATTTGGGATAGGTTCAGTACTAAATCCAGAATCCATCAAGTCGTATTCAATATTGCTAGGATTAGTAATTGGACCCACTAACGTTAATCCAGAATCCATTCGTGCTATCCTCTCCCTATCATAGGCCTACCACGCTTCACATTTCTTTTTTTGGGTACAATGGCGAGGCCAAAGCCGCAAGCCCTTGGTACAGAACTCGTGACTTTCAGGTTGTGTCGACCCCCTAATCAGGTCTGCCATTGCGCATTATCTCCGGTTTACTGTTTTAAATCCACTAAAAAGGCATTGGAAAAAAACCTTAACAAAGAAGGATTCTCTCTCTCTCTCTCTCTCTCTCTCTCTCTATATATATATATATATATATATATATATATATATATATATATATATATATTCAATAAATCTATAATGTCGTTTGTTGCATAACATCATATAAATATCTCTACCGTTTGACATAATAATAGTGGAGATTTAAATCAAAAGTATCATTATACTTTATGCTTTATGTACTGTACATCTTTTAATTTTATCACCTCAATCTTTGATTTTAAAGATCAAATGTTAGAAATGTTTATCCAAGATTATGCACCAATTATATATATATATATATAGAGAGAGAGAGAGAGAGAGAAAGAGAACATTATAAATGTACAAATTCATTTATTAAATACCCAAACATCTTTAAATATCTCACCAGTTTGATCATGGAGATTCAATCATTTTGAATTAAAAAACAAAAAAGTCTTATTATTTCTTTGTTTATAATGCATTTAATGCACTGAGTACTACTTCTTTTTCCATAACCATTTGATCGTATATATATATATATATATGTAGTCGGAGAGAAGAGGACCATACAAACCGGTAAAAACCCTGTTGGACCATTCAATCATCGAAGAGCCGAATTTTTCCATAATCGGGTTAGGTTCAGGTCCTTGAGACATGAAACATCCTGATTTAGATTTGGATTATTTGGGTGGGGTCCTTGAAAGCGGCGTTCATCTCTCCTATAAGAGAGATGCATGCCGTTCCATGCGTCTCTCATAGAGAAGAGTAAGAATACACTTAGCATGTGGTCCTCCTTTAGAGGATACATGTTTCAAGAAGCGTCTCTCTCATCTGTTTTGAAGGTTTTGATGCCAAGCAAGAAATCGATCGCACAAGAATGCGTAGGCGAGAGTTGAAGAGCCAAGGAGACAATGGAGAAAATTAAGAAGATTGAAGGAAAGAGAAATTGAGTGTTTAGTAAAATGGAAATAAAGGTATGTATTTAGTAATTTGGGTGTGCCTGTAGTAATGCCAAGAAGTCTCCTTGCGAGAAACGAAAGTACAATAAACTGGTATGTTTCGAAGCCCAGTTCTAATTGTTCTATACAAATCGAAATTGGAATCTCCTCAATCGGACCCGACTCACTATCCGAATTCCAGATCTAATGCCAGTTTGGCCCTACTACTGTCCGACCCGTTTGCTTACTCTTTCATGACCCCCCTGGGGCCTGCGCGCATAATAAAACTGGAGACCCGCGGAAAGCGAAGGGCAGATTGATCGAAACTCCTGCTTTGAGATTTGGCTGCCAAAGAAGGAAATCCCCTGCTGGGTTTTGCTCCCCAAACGGAGGAATCATGGTACCCACATTTTACTTTTTCGAATTTCGTCCATTTACGTGTTTGCTTTTGGGTGATTTCTGGTAGATCTTAGCCGTCGTGAATGGTTGCAGTTGTTCTTCTCATACTTCAAGGAGTTGGTGGGTAAAGAAGTGACAGTGGAGCTCAAGAACGACTTGGCTATCAGAGGAACTCTGCACTCCGTCGATCAATATCTCAATATCAAGTTGGAGAACACCAGGGTTGTGGATCAGGATAAATATCCTCACATGGTACTTCTTTCTATTCGCCTCTTCTTTTTCTTCCTTTCCTGTTTCCAGCTTGTCTGTTAAACACGTGTTTTTTGGCAGCGCTGACACGGGTCTAAGAAGTTGGGTATTTAGGCGGGTTCTCCTTTGACTGAAGAGTACAGTTTGGGGTTTAGGGTTTTAGTTGGATTATAGTTTCCTTTCTTCGTTCTGTTGCTTGATTTTTTAGGACGATTTAGGGCTCGTTTGCATCGTAGAACTCTATGGAACTCAGAATTTTTAGAAACCTGATACATTGTAGGCTGTGATAAAGAGTTCCATGGTGCTAAGGAACTTCGGAACCCATAGACCCGTGTTTCTTTGGATATTGGGGTTCTTCGTCTTGCGTACTGGCACCGAAAGTGCCGGTTCCGCACGAAAGTTCCAGGATGCAACTGGGACCTTGGGTTTATTTTTCCTCAAGTATGAAAACAAGAGGGGGTGTTTTTAAGGTTTAAGGTTTTGCTTCTGTGATTGTCTATGCTGGGAGTTTCTTAACTCATACATGTGGAAGTGCATGTTATGGTGAGGGAAGAAGGTAAGGGTATGTGGTTAAGCAACCCTTATTTGACTCGCCTACGTGACTGCCCTAGGAGGAGGACGAACAAAGAGCTTGCATTATGTTTCTGCTTCTATTCTTAGAGTATGCCAGGCTTGAAGAAATTGTTCAAATTATTTTGGCATTTAGACCAATGTTATAAAAATAATATCGATATGTATATAGGGTGTATCGGTACCTAAACCGATGCGATTCAAATACTTATATCACAAAATACATTTATCGCACAGTATCATACAATAGATTATATAAAAAAATCATAGTTTAGGTGTGTTTAACCCCTTTAGGTCAGTTTCTTTGACTCCTCTTCAAGACCAACTCCTTTCTCTCTAAAAATCTCACGTGTATTCAATATTCATTAATAGTCATCAATCCAAATCCGTTGTCTCTTGGTATGGTGAATATTACAGAATTTCTTCATGTTTTTCAAATTTTCTAAATATTTTTTAATGATTTAAAAAAATAATTTAAAAAACACTTGTATCATATACAATAAAGTACGATACGGGTGTATCGATGCCTCATGTGATATGGGGTTCGATACAAAATTTACAACATTGATTTTACACATAATTGGATGATAGTTTTAGTAGGGCCACACTTGAGGCCACCAAAAGGCAATACTCCTTCATACCTTTTTAGATCACCTAGCCAAGATTTCTCTGCAACTTAATGGCATTCCATGAACTCTTTAGTTTATGAGAAGCCAGTTAACGGTTACTTTGTGAGAGAGACACGGAATAACTCACGTCCTTAGAAACCATATTTGGGATCTTGTTAAGTTGCCCAAGGGAGAAAAGTTGTAGGTTGCAAGTGGACTTACATAACAAAGTTAGTAAACAATCATCTGTTGCATGCTGTGGGGTTTCACTTGTTGCAAAAGGTTACTATCTCACATAAATGCCCCTCGTGCTGGCAACAATGATTTTTTTTTTACTCTTGAGTCATGTGAAGAGCAAGTTAGGCCCTTGTTTTATCTTGTTGTAAAAGATTCATTTCTTTGAGGAGATCTTGAAGAAGAATTGTGTGTGAATACTTGGATGAAGCAAAACACAAGATTGTGTAGTGAATAAAAGAAGATCCTGTGGAAGCTGAAGTGGTGACCTTGGCCATGGTATGCTAAATTAAGCTTCTCATTTTTTCAAAGAAGTCTTTCAATGAAGTATGTCAGGTAAATCCCATCCTGGTGAAGAAGTGTGCTTATATGCAAGAATCATGACACTGCTTTATGTTAATTTGATCATTGTACTTGGGGACAACCTAGCATCACATCCACTCTTAAACAATATCTATACAAGTTTTGCTGAAAAGATCGTAACTTCACTATTTTTTGGCAATATAAGTGAGTCAAGGGACACACAAAAAGGGATCTTTCTATCACTTGGGATATGCACTTTCTATCTATTAAAGGAGATTGGAGAACTTTGAGCAAAGCTAGTTGAACACGCATTAAGTTAACCTATAAACTCAGAAGACAGAATTAGTTGATAGGTTGAGAACACCAACCTAGATATCATATATGTTGCAAGCCTGGTTAGGCAAATCATCCACGCACTATGATCTCAACAAATGGAAGAAGGGGATGGAATTCTAACTTCTAAGGCACCTCAAAGATTCACCCAACCCTCATGGTTGAATAAGGGTTATATAAATCCTAGGAAGATTCTCCCTTCTCATTAGTGACAGACCAAAGTGTTTCAAAAAACTATAGTTGTCAAAGAACACTGTAAATTGGGTAATGATCGGTTGAAGGAAACCGGAACAAGGTTTTGCTACACAATCTCCCACATGGATCAAGACCATCAAATCAGATGAGGAGGCTATGTGTGAAGATTAGTATGTAAGGTACCCTTGGGCTGGAAGCTTTACTTCATGTTAATCATTGCCAGATTAAAACCTGAATAAACAAGCTTTGAACTGGAAATCCTATTTGACCACCCAATTCACAGAACAAACACATATAATGCAAATAATTGTTATTGCCTACTTAATTTATTCAGAAAGCAACATATAGAGCTGCAATTAGACCTGCTATGTTTTATGGTTACGAGTGTTGGGCAGTTAATCATCAACATATACAAAACATGTATGTGGTGAAGATGTTGAGATTGATGAGTGGTAACACAAGGAAAGACCATATATATAATGAGGTTATCAGAAACAAATTTGGAGTGGCACCAATAGAATATAAAATGAAGAAAAATCATTTAAGATAGTTTGAACATGTAGAAAGACGACCAAAGGAAGCTCCAGTAAGAAGGTATGAAAAATTAGATTGTGAAAATATTAAAAGAGAGAAGAAGACCACAAAAGTGTTTGAAAAAACAATAAAGAATGATGTAGCTCATGTTGAGTTAACTGCTAGCATGGCACATGATAGGGCTACGTGGAAACAAAAAATCCATGTAGCTGACCCCATCTAGTATGAGAAAAGACTTAGTCGTTGTTGTTAATTTACTCATAAAGCATATTAAGGATGCTATGCAGTATCCATCTGAATGTTTGACGGGTAACCCTTCTTAGAGATTGACCTACAACATAAGACTCAAATTTCTTTAAAGCAACTTATTTAGAAAGAGCTTAGCCGAGTAAACCTATGAAGCATGATAAGAAATCTCACAAGCTTTGGGTATTTCAAGATTAGGAACTAATTAGTAAGATAGTTCATTGACATGTTCTCTCCATCCAACGCCTAAACTCGGTTTAGTCCATCCCAAGAGGGTTGTGTTTTCATCATGAATAATTGTATATAGTCACATACTAATCTCCTAGAAGTATCAGAATAAGGAGATCTTAAGCCATTAAACTCTCATAAAGCAGTTAATGATATCAATTTCCCTCTAATAACTTATCCAAGTACTAAATACATTTTATCAAAGAAATTCTCTTACAGCAAATACCAAGCTACCCAAGTGCATATTATAAGCCATAAGAATTTGGGTTTCTAAATATCATCATTCATGATTAAAGTCTACATGCATGTAGCTTTTGTACAACGTTTCTTTTCATCATTTAGGGAAACAAAAAGATGGTATTCTTGTTTCCAAACATCTTCGACCGGCTGTTCTTTCCTGTTGATATGTTCACGCTTAGCTGTTGTTATTCAGAGGTGGCTTGTTTCTCGTTATATTGGCATCTAGCGGTTGTTAACAAAGGGAGGCTTAGTCAATCTTTGACCAACCTTTACTGAGTTGGTTTTGAGACCTTTTCTGATCAGAGGTGATGCCATTGACTGGCACCATATTGGTGACTTTGGCATTTGTTGCTAGCCGTTTATAGGTGTTGAGGTCAGGTCTAATTAGCTTAAGGCCCTAGGCTTTAACATGTTCTCTTTCTTTTAAGTATTTGAGTTAAGAGGTCAAGTGAAGAATTTGTTTATTGACTTATCTAGGTCCCACTTAGTGCAAGGTGGCACGACTTGAGCTTTGCGGTAAGGTGAACTGGTTGTGTTCTATGAGTCTAGTTGCATCCGAGTCAATTGGGCTTAGAATTGACTCTAAGGTAACTTTTGCCCTAAAGTAGAAAGGATCTCAAATAAGCAATTTTTACTTAAAGACAGGTGATACTCTTACATACAAAAACAATAACAACTAAGCCTTTTCCCATACTAAATAGGGTAGGCTACAGGGATTCTTTGTGATACTCTTACGTATCATGTTTTCTTTTAATAGGTTATACATCATGTTGAAAAACATATCGATGTTGATACCTGTCTATGCGTGTTGTGTGATGTGCGGTAACTTATAATGCTGCATATATCTATATTTGAATCTGGGAGTACATTTTTTGTTGCTTCTCTGTAAGCTAGAAATTCACATGGATTAATGAAATAAAATATGCAATATTTCAGGGATTTTGTGTCTCAAGACTCTTAACTTGTGTCCTCCTTTTTCTCAGCTTTCCGTGAGAAATTGCTTCATTCGGGGTTCTGTGGTGAGATATGTTCAACTACCTCCAGATGGGGTGGACATTGATATCTTACATGATGCGACAAGGAGAGAAGCTCGCGGCGGTTGATTGTAATACTTCCATGTCCCGAACACTTTCTGTCACTTTTATGCATATTCTGATGGAGTAATTTTACTTGAATACTCAGTAGTTCTTGAGAATGGTTCCAACTGAATGTGATGTGTCTTGAGTGGAGCTTTTATTTTCGCGGCTTTCATATCACCAATTGCTTAGAATATTGTTTCCACATACTATAGCTGGGCTCATATGAAAGCTTGAAATTTTGGCTTGGTTTAAGTTAAAAACTCTTTAACTAAAACCAGAGTTTAAGATCGCTTGCTTTTGGCTTATGAGGTTCATTTTATGAGCTCAAGTTCCTAGCGTGCTTTTTCTTGTTTGAGCTGAGAGCTTCAATAAACCAGGATCAAGATGTGGACCCCAAAAGGCTTGGTTTTGCAAAAGTGAGTTGCTACCTACTAACTAAAGATTGAAACCGATTAAGATAGATGTTGCAGGTTTTGTCCGCATAATGCTAAGATGTCCCTTCATACTCTTGTGTTTTACAGTATAAACATGAGTTACAGAAATCAATCTTTCTATGATTTTTGTTTTCTCTGGTCTCTGTCTTTGAACTCTCACCCCTCCTGTGTGAAACCACCTTCACGAAGCCGTGTCAGACCATTCAAAGTCCAACAGTGCTGTTCCGCTGCAAAAGAAATTACACTAGCTGTCCTACATTCAAAATTGGTAGTCATTTAGTTGTTATATGTGAAGCAAATGTAATGCCATATTGAAGAATCACAGAAGAAGCAACTGCTAATGATAATCATGGAAGCATATCTGTACTTTAAGGCCTACTGCACTACAAGGAGTGAAAAGAATCTGTATCTTCGTTGCAGAAATCTCCGAGAAAGGGATGATTCCATCTAGCTAGTTCATAGTTTGAAATTTTAGTTACTGTATCATGATGCATGTTTGTCAGCTTGACAATTTTGAGCTATGAATTTGATGAGCCTCTTAGCCGACCCCATCTAGTATGGGAAAAGGCTTAGTTGTTGTTGGTTGTTAGTGAATAAATAAAACTGCATCTCGAGCATTTATGCTTTTTCTTCTTTGAAGCAACATATGTTTACTTGTAAAACTTTCTATGCATCGTCACATTATTGGTTAATGGAAAGTCTCTTATAACCACTCAATTTGTTAGACCTGTGATGGATATTGCACTATTTATGATATTGCACTATTTATGCTTCCACCAGAATCACAGAAGTATATGATATTTCTCCAGAAACAATATCGAATTTCCTTATTGTGAGACCTTATCAAGATATTCATGTTTTGAAGATTGTTATTGTTAAAGAGATTTATGAGAAGGTTATTTATGTTTGGTTAACATGGTAGCATCTATTTCTTACTGCTGCTTACCTGTACATGGTGTAGCTGATGTTCCGAAATAGATGGGGTTTAAGCTAGATTCACGATATACCAATACCTACATGGGACAGAAATCTTTTGATTGTAGCATTTATTGTTGTACTCTCTAATGCAAGTACTTAAGGAACATACAAGCTTTTTTAGGAAAAGCAAAATTGCATTCAGAATATAGATTGAAAGAAAGAGAGGCGTAGAGCTAGAGATAGGTTGGAAGTCGGAAGGAGAAGAAGGAACAAAAGGGCGACATACGAGGAAGAAGAGGGAGAAACTACACGAAGGGTAGTTCGAAAATAAAAGCATAAGAGTTGCATGTTTAGTAAAAAAGGTGAATGAATAGTAAAGATGAATTCTAACTGTGTAGAGATGAGAGTTTACAACAGCTGTCTCACGCGCACAGAGAGAGAAAGAGAGAGATCCTCACGCATTAAAAAGGGCTTAAAAAATTTTGCTTTGTCAAACCACTTATTCAAATGTTACCAGGGGAAATAGCAACTAGCATGCGATGGTCACACCCTCGACAACATAAGACCCTAGGGTAGGGCTCTCGCCACCGTGCCTCTGCTGGGTGTAAGTATAGAGGACAACTCTAGTGTTTAATCGAACTCATGAGTGCCGTCCTAGCTGTGAGTGATCCCCACCCAGTATGCCAACCCCTTGGTGCTAAACCAATCTACTCTTTACATCTTCACCTTATCACAGCACGCCATTGTATCCAGCCAATTTCTTGACCCCCTTCCTTCTCATAGCTGTTCTGGTTCCGAGCATGTCGTCCCACCTTCCTTCTCTGGCGTAAATATTAGATAAGAGGACTCTACCTCCATGATCAGGCTGTAAGTCAACCAAACACTTTGCTACCCTTTCTCCCATACCCACATTCCCATGAATCCTGCATGCAGCCAACAAGGTCCCCCAGATAACATCAGCTTGCATTGGCATGTTTTTTATCAGGTTCTCTGCATCTTCCAGCCGCCCTGCTCGGCCTAACAGGTCAGCTATGCAACCATAGTGCTTGATGTTTGGCTCAATGTTATACTGCTTCATCAGGCAATTGAAGTACCACTCACCCAGATCCACCAGACAGGCATGACAGCATGCAGACAAGATGCCAATAAAAGTTGTGGAATTAGGTTTGATGCCAGTCTTCTGCAAGTCTTAAAAGATAGTGATTCAGGGGAATAGCCGCGCATCAACAGCCCATTGATTATAGCATTCCATGGAGATGTTGAAGCAGACTTGTTACGTATGTAATGGAAAAGATCCAAAGCATTCTTAATGCTCCCACACTTACCATACATATCGATTAGGCCTGCGCTTAAGTTATCATTCAATGTGATTGAGTTCCTGTGTATACAATCATGGATCCAAATCCCTTGTTGGAGGGCACCAGAATTGGAGATTGCCGAAAGAACACTAACAAGAGTGATTTCATTAGGCTGAACATCTAGTCTATGCATATCATAGGACAGTTGTAATGCCATTTCATACTGACCATTTTGGGCATATCCAGATATCATGGAGCTCCAAGAGACACAATCTTTGTTCAGTGTTGAATCGAACAGCCGGCGAGCTTCATCAATCATGTTGTTTTTGACATAACCAGCAATAAGAGCATTTGAAGAAGAAATGTTATGATGTGCGCTACTAATGAATTGCTGGTGAGCTAGGTCTATTAGGCCGCAGGCTGCATATATGTGGACTATTGTAGTATGAATAAAGTCATGCGAATCGAGCCCCTCTTTATGACGAAGCCATGGAGTTGCCGCCCTTCAAACAGAAACCGTGAGTCGCCACAGGCAGAAAGCAGATTAGTGATTGTAACTTCGTTAGGTCTCACATGGTTTAGCTGCATCCAGCAGTAGAACAGCCATGCTTTCTCAAATTGGCCTACATGCAAGAATCCTTCAATTAACACACTCCAAGAAACAACATCCCTTTCGAGCATATTCATAAAGAAACTCTCTGCATCATCCATGTATCCTGATTTCACATAGCCATTCAACATTACATTCAAAGTAACAATATTCCAACTAGGGATCATATCGAATCATCTTTGAGCATCATCCAATCTTGAAAACTTCACGTACATATTAATCATATTTGTCACAACCAGCACCTGGAACTCAAATCCCGACTTAACAATGGTGGCATGTACTGTTCTTCCGCTGTAGACGGCAGCAATTCGCGAGAAAGCAGAGAGCAAGCTTGCTAGAGTAACCTCATTTGGCATTATCTTATCATTCCACATTTGCCTAAACAGAGAGAGAGAGCGCTTGCAGGGTTAGCGTTCTGATCAGGACCTATAATCATGGTCGTCCATGAGACGCAATCTCGTTTAGGCATTTCATCAGACAGTACCCTTACACCTCTATCCTTCCCAATTTCACGTAGCCACAGATCATCGTGTTCCGCGAAGCCAAATCCAATGGAAAACCCAACTCGAAAATGCGATGAGCAACATTGATCCTTCCACATTTCGCATACAGATTGATCAATCCATTTCTAACATAGAGATTCAACTCGAAGCCTGCCTTGGACACGAAAGAATGGATTTGCTGGCCTTCATTGATCGCCTGAAGCGACGAACAAAATTTAAATGCACGGACTAATTGAAGCTCGTCAACCGGAAGTCCTTTCCTTCGAGCCTCGAAGAAGTGGGAAAGCACTCTCTCCGGTTGGTTGTATATCGCAAAATCTCCGGCGTCGAGGGAAACCAATTGCTGGCTTGAATCCGCGAAGTGGGTGGTGTCTGGTCTGGCTTTTTGCAGAAGAGTATGGCAAGGAAACGAAGAAATCCATCGGAAGGTCGTCGTGAGAGCACTAGACGAGTCAAGTAGACGCCGTATGATTTTCACATCTTTCATGAGAAGGAAGTATAGATCCTTTTTTTCGAAAATTCAAATGTTCATGCCGCCAAAAAACTAAAATAATTAAAGGATGACTGGTCGCCCAACCTTTTTACCAATGACACATCTTTTTTAATACCGAAATTACCTCTCGAACACTTTCTCTATCCACTCCCACCTCGATATAGTGAGTGTCGACGTTTCATTCGTTTTTATCATTTTTTTAAGGCCTGAACAACCCGTACTTTTATAAATCTCACAACAACAAAAAAAATCATTCCTTTTTAGCATTTTTACACCCGAACAACTCGTAGCAATGAAATAAAATAAAAAAATTTAATTTAATAACAAGAGAAAACAACGACACTAAGAATAAAAAAATAAATAAAAACATATAAAAAAATAAAACCAAAATCAAGTCCTAAACTCGAGATGTGGCATCAGCGCATCTTCATTATAAAGAGGGACATGACTAAGGCATGTCACTCTTTTAGGGAGATACCCTCATACTGCATCTCAAGTGGGGAACTTGATATCGTATTTCTGATTTGATTCTAGTCAAAAATAAAATTAATACATCAGATTAGCGAAATACCAAGCCAAATCACTTAAACCTTCTTCGAGTGGGCTCCTTCTTTCCTTTTCTCTGTTTTTCTTTTTTTTTCCTTCTTTTTCAATAGGATTTGAAGCACTATGAGACGTTGGATGGTTCAGTATCATAGATCGAGCTTCAAGTTGTGAGTCACCGAAAAAATGGTTGAGACGATCAACAGTAAGATGAGAATATGTAGTACGAGAAACTTTCACATGGTCAAGAACACGAGGTAATCTTCAAATTCTAATATGAACAAAATTAGAATCATAGTAAAAAAAGTGCATAGATAATAAAATGGGTGAGCACATATAAATTGAGCACCTTTCATGTAAACAATGAGTCAATCGAGCTACATGAACTTGGTTCGGGTCCACCTAAATCCAGATTTTAATATTCAAATACAAATGTTGACTTATTTGCCGATTGATATGTAGAGAACATGGTAGATGCACAAATGCTTCTATGTTTAAACATTCTAAAAGATCTTAATTGTTTGATCAACAAAATTAATGATTAGAATTCACTGTTTTAATTATCTTAGTCATTTTTAAGTATAATAAATATATTAAATAATATTTTTTTTTAAAGATCTCAATCATTCATCTTAAAGATTGAATAGTTGAAATCTTTAAAAAGATCATGCCACAAATTAGTGTTCATTAGTGAGAGGCTTGCATGTACTTTCTTTGTTAGTCTTGAGATTCTTGCAAATGAATGGAACAACTTCGTGAGAGCCTTTTGATCATAATTTTAGTCTTGCTCATGCCAAATTCTAAAAATTACTCCTATACCCCAAAAATTCTCTCACCTCTCTCTTCCTCTCCCAGTTTTCTCCCTTATCATCGATCATCCCATACCATTTTCCCGGTGATCAACAGCGTGAAATTGAATCCAATGCATGATATTGAACCATCCACTATCCTATAGTGTTTTGAATCCGATCGAAAAAAGAAAAAAGAATAAGACAAAAAAAGAGAAGGGGGTCGATTTGAAGAGATTTTAGCAATTTGTTGGGGTATTTCATTGATTTGATGTATTGATTTCATCTTAAGACATAATAAAAATGAAAAAACGAAGTTAAGTTGTCGATGAAAGAGACTCGACACACGTGTCTCTCGGTCTCTACTCTTGCCTCTTGTAAGGAATCACCAGTCTCTCTCCCTCGCTCTCTGGTTTCTTTCTTTCCATCGACCACCAATGCCACTGTTATAAAGGAGGGAGTGAAAGGGGACTAAGAAGATGGAAAAGAGAGGAGTAGGTAACACCTCTCTCTCTTCTCTCCCTTTGTGTACCAAAAGAGAAATAGAATTATATGCACACTTTTTGACCATGCTAAATTTCGTAAATTATCTCGTTATCCTTGATGTCTGGAAATCTCTCTCTCCTCTATCTATCTTCTTCTCCCAGTTTTCTCCTTACCATCAATAATCCCATACCATTTTTTAGTGATCTATGGCTTGAAACTCGATCCAATACATTATATTGAACCATTCACCATCTTATAGTGCTTAAAAAGAAGAAGAAGAAGAAGAAAAGGGAGAAGGGGGTCTATTCGAAGAGGCTTTTAATGATTTGTTTAGTATTTCGATGATTTGATTTAGTGATTTCATTTTCGACTGGAATCAAAATGAAAAAACTAAGTCAAGTTTTTTATGAGAGAGATGCAACACATGTGTGTCTCTCATGTTGGAGAGACGCGATTGACGTGTGTCTTGAGTCATAACCTTGACCTAATTTTTTATTTTTTTGTTGTTTCTTGATTTTCTTTTTTATTCTTCATTCTTATTGTTTATTGTTGTTGTTCTTCTTTTTCTTATTATTGATTTGTTTTACTTTGAACTTATTCTTCCTTCTTTTTCTTCAATCAAATTCATAATAATGTTGAGTTGTTAAGAATGCAATAACAGTAAATGAGACATCCATCATTAGAGCAAAGAGATCCAGCGAGATAGACCCTTGTCGAAATTAGGTGGGAGAGGAGAGAGAAATATTGGAATTGTGTGTGGGGAGAGTATTTATATGAGGGGTAATTTTGGTGTTTTTATAAAAAAAGTGTGCAACATGAAAATTAAATCAATAGAGTATACTCAAACCCAAAATGTTCAAATCCAACTTACACAAACACTTTTTACATTTGCATGGGGCATCGGCTGTTGGTGGCTTGTGTCATTCAACTCTAAGGTGTGGATATCTCTCTTTCATTGTTTTGTTGAAGAGGTCGTTTCTTTGTGGTTCAGAAGATTGATCCTTTTTTATCCTTCGTAAAATGGATTTTCTCGACTTAAAATTGATTTTGAATGAAATGTATCCCAATGGTTTTAAGGGAAGAGCAATGGGGGCATGGATTGAGATCTTTATTTTTCACTAGCTATAAAATTTTGGGGTTTTTAGTTAATTGGGAATTACAAATGAAAGTTTTAATCAATTTATTTTTCTTTTTTTGGGGGGTTATAATCTTGTAGCTATTTGGCACGCTTCGATCGTTTTAGGTGAAATTTCACAAATTCTTTCATTTTTCCCGTTAATTGGGCTAAATATGTTTGTGTCTGCAATGATGTTAAGTGCAGTTTATTAAGCTTGGTTTATGCTCAATTGAATTTGTTTTATGCTTATGGTCGGCCAATGAAATGATTATCGAGCATTTTGTTTGTTAAAATGGTGAAAGGAAAAATCTAGGATAGATACTTATACAATAACCGAATATGAGAACCCAACTCAAATATCTTAGCAAACAAAATTGGATGCTCATGTATCTTATTCTCTTAGAGAAAGAGGATGCCACTCTCTCAATTCTGCCCCTCTTTTAAGCATGGGTACGTCACTTAAGGTAGTATACTCATACCGAGTATATACCAAGTACCACATTTATTTTATAAAAATAGATCATATCAACCCATATTAAAATGGGTTAACTGTTAAAATGTAATAGTGGGGTTGGCCCAGCAGGTCCTTGGGGACTGGGCCTCAAGGGTCGGTCCTCCTCCCAACGTCTACAACAACTAGCCGTTGGGGACACTCCCAATGGCTAGTTGTTGTAGTCATTGGGAGCAGATCTCCCTCTCTCATATATAAAATCAACTCTCTCTCTCTTATAAATACTTATATAAATAGAGGAGATGTAATGAATAAATTAGAGTTTTTCATGCTCTCTTGACTTGTTGTTTGATATTTGATTTAACTTATATACCAAGTGTTTGGTGATTCGATTGGCGATTTGGCTTGTTGAAGATCCTTCGGGATAGTTTGTGTTTGAGTTTATGGATTACTTTTACGAGATATTGGTAATATTTTTACATGGTATTATAGCCAAAAGAGTTCGATTAAAACTACATTTAGATTCGTGTCAATCCTCAAAATTTGAAAATCGTTTGAATTAAGGTACTCTTCATCTTTTCTATTATTATTAAGAAGAATGAAAGAGAAAAGCGAGAGTTTTCGTTGCTTTTTGGTGCCCAACTCTTATACAAGTTGAGCATGAATCATAAAAAAATATTTTATTTTCAAAGACTATTGATATTATATTGATAGTACCATCAAAGAACCCAAATGGATAGAGGAAGAATGTGATGATGATTTTCTCAAATTATAAAAGAGACAAACAAGAATTGAAAAAATGTGAGAAGTATAACACCAAAATGTGGAAGAGAAGCTTCGTAGTCAGATTAGTACGTTCGACAATGCTTTTAAAACTTGGGAATACATTAAAAAAACTCATTCTCAAGACTATTTTGTCTTTCAAATAAACTTAAAAGAAAAAATGATAATACTCAAACAAGGTTCCATGAGCATTAGGAATTATAATAATGTGTTTTTTGACTTTTGGAACCAACTTAAGAGCTTTGACAAATTTGAAAAACTTTAACGTATGAATGAGTTTCAAGAGTATATTCATAACCAATATTTTTTATTGTTTATAAGAAGATTGAGAGATGAGTTTAAAAACATTAGATCAAACTTGATTCATAGAAAATCAAGATCCCAAAGCTATGAGATTTTGGTTGATTTAGTTATGGAGAAAACTAGATTGAAGAATATTAGAGACTAAAAATGAGTGATTTTTTTTACGTTTGAACCCAAAAATTATTTGAAAAACTACAAACATCTACATTTAAAAGCTAGTGAAGACAATAGACAAATCAGTAATAATGTAGTGCCTTGGCCCAATAAGAGAACAATTTGCTATTATTGCAATGAAAATGGGTACAAAAAATTTGTGTCCTCTATTATTGAGGAAGTTCTCTCATGTTGTTGCCATTGATCACAAGGAGAAAGTGTTACCATCAAATATGAATGCTTATATTGAAGAAATGCTTAAAGAAAAGGCAAACATCTCCGGGTCAACACTATCATCTTCTTTCAAAGGTCAAGGTATGTCGTGGTTTTTAGATTTCGGTGCTTCTTTTCGTATGACTAAAGAATATAAATTGTTAGAGACAAATGCACACAAGCTAGAGCAGAAGTATTTACAACCGATGTAAATAAACTTGATGTTAAAGAAATTAAAAATTTAGAAAGTAATCTCTTTAAAAACACCCCAAGTATGTTTTATATGAAAATTAAATTTTAATCTTCTCAAAATTTCTTAAATTTATGATAATGATTGTATTATTACCTTCTCACAAAATGGATTAATAGTACATAACCATATGTCGAAGAAGGTGTTTGGGCAAGGAAACAGAGAAGGAGGTCTCTATGTAATGGATAATTTGGTTATGTTAAATTTTATAACTTGTGGGATGACTTGTAATGATTTTGGGCTTTGGCATAAAAAATTGGAGCACATTGATAAATAAAATGTCATCATCCAAATTTGAAAATTGTTCTCCTATAAAAAATTATTTTTTAATAAAACTAGTTATGATCGATTGAAAGTTTTTTTGTATAAATATTATATTTATACCGATAAAAATGATAAGTTAAGTTTCAAGATCATTAAGTGTGTGTTTCTTGGGTATGATATTGATAAAAATGGGTATAGGTATTATGATCCAAAAGAAGATAAACTATATGTGTCTAGAGATGTTAATTTCATTAAAGATGAGTGTTACTATGAAAATGAATCTCAAAACACATAAGAAAGTTATACATTTTTAGATGAAATATTATATGAAAGGTTAGATGAGAATGAAAAAGTACAAGAAGATAGCATGCTACTAGAAGATAAATCTAGAAACCTTAAAACCGGAGAACATGTGTTAAGATCCTTTGAACATCATTATTTAAGAAGGAATAAAGAAAATGATAATACTCCTAACAAAAAAAATCATAAAACTCCCACAAAGATTTATCTTATGAATCATTTCAACCACGACATAGAAATCACATAGCTATCATATTGAGTATTATTAAACCCAATCATTATGAACAAGCAAAAAAATAACTTAGAATAGAGGACAACTATTGATGCTGAATTAGAAACTCTAGGAAGAAATTGTACTTGGGATAGTGTTCTGAAACAAAAAAAAATATTGGTTGTAGATGGGTTTATAAGGTCAAAACTCATAGGGATGGTTATATTGAAAGGCACAAAGTAAGACTTATGGCTAAGGGGTACTCCCAAGAATATGAGTTGATTATGAAGAAACATTTGCACAAGTTGCCCGTATGACTGTTGTTCGTATTTTAGTTTTTTTTTAATGAAAACCTTAGTGAAGAAATCTATATTGCTCCCCTTCCAAGATTTGTTGTTCAAAGTAACTATGTTCTTAAACTAAAAAAGATTTTATATGAACTCAAAAAAGCTCCTAAGACTTAGTTTGATAGATTTGATACTTTATGCATGCACAAAATTTCCTCTCTTGCTCGAGAAAAATGGGTGCATGTATTGTGATTTTACTCTTATATATAGATGATATGATCATGAGCGAAAGTGATGAAAATATGATATTACAAATAAAAAGAGATTTGCATAAAGAATTTAAAATGAAATATCTTAAAGTTCTTAGTTATGTTTTGGGAATAGAAATAACACATAATAATATATTTTACTTTATGTCACAAATAAAGTTTACTAGTGATATTGTTAACGGGTCAAGATTTACAGATGACAAGTATGCACGTATGAGGTAATGGGGACAAAGCTAAGGACTACAGATAGAGAAAAGTTAAAGGATCTCACTCTTTACAAATAGATGATAGGAGCCTTGATGTATCTTACTATCACTCAATCAAACATAGCACAGGCAATACATGTGGCAAACCCGTTTCAACAAGCCACCAGTGAACACATGAGTGTGGTAATACAAATTGTAAGATACATAAAGGATATACTTAAAAATGAGATCATTCTAACCTCATTATCTTCTTTTAAATTAACTGCTTACACTGACTCAGGTGAGAAAGTTAATGATAAATATTTCATCACTAGATTTTGTGTGTTTTTAGGTGATTCTCTAATTTCTTAGAGATGCAAAGAGCAACAAAAGGTGTCTTATCATTTACACAATGATAATATAGGGCCATGGCCACCATAATTACTGAGATATCTTCGATCATTGAACTCGTAGTAGACATGAATGTTACCTTAGAGGGCTCAACAAAATTGTTTTGTGACAACAAAAACGCTACGTACATTACTTCAAATAATACTTTTGATGAAAGAACTAAGCATGTTGAGATGAACTATCACTATATTAAAGAGAAATGCTTGAAAAAAGATTAACTTTGTGCTATATTTTTTCATACTATAGTTGACATATTTTTTCACCAAATCCTTGTCAACCCCTAGATTTATGTTTCTATCAAACAAACTTTCAGTATATACACCACAAGTTTGAGTGAGAGAGTGTTAAATGGAATAGTGAGGCTGAGCTAGTAGGGCCCCTTAGGTCCCTTAGGGCCAATCTCCCTCCCAACGGCTACAACAACTAGCCGTTGGGGACACTCCCAACGACATCGAGCTACTGGAATGGAATGAGATAAGAATCTCTGGAGATCTTTCCTCTCCGCTTACTCGTAACAGGCTTTCCCTCTGTAGAAGACTGATTCCTAATGGCATAATTGTCCGCTCTGCTCTTTCAGATCCTCGATCTCCACAGAAGACTGACTCCTCCGTATCCTCCTTATCCTGTGGGATAGGATCGTCGTTGGTTTAGAAATCCGCTCCCACCGAAGATATTCACTGATTCACTGACTGACCGAAGGTATTTTAGGCCTTAACAAAGTGAAGCTCAAAAGCAAGCTGAACAAAGGAGCAAAGAACTGAACGAAGGGAAGGATACGATGGACTAAACGAAGTGAAGCGACACTACTATAAGCGTTTAAGATCTCCCTCTCTCTCTTATGTAAAATCAGCTCTCTCTCTCTTGTAAATACCTCTATAAATAGAAGAGATGTCTTATGAATAAATTACAACTTTCCACGCTCCCTTGACTTGTTGTTTTATATTTAGTTTGGCTTGTATACTAAGTGTTTGGGGATTCGATAGACGATTTGGCTTGTTGAATGTCCTTTGAACGTGAGAAAAAATTATTACTTGTGAATTGGCATAGGAGGAAAAACCGTTTGATATAAGATTCAAACACTAAAGAGTATGAAATAAAAAAATCATGTGTTAAATAAAAATTAGCATGCTTATATCCTAGATATGTTTGCACTTGTTCTTACTCTAATACGTTGTTCCCTATTTTCATAATATGAATTTACGTTAGTATTCAAAAAATAAGTATATATGTGCTGATGCCTATATTAAAAAAAAAAAGTATATATGTGCTGATGGGTGGTTCCCATGCCTCCTATTCGAGGGTGTTCTTGTTTTGATATGATTTATTTTCTTATAGTTGTCAATTGTGAATTACCATATTTAATTTCATATAATTTTAATTATATATAAAATATATTAGAATGCTTATATTTTAATAGTACCGTATTCGTACCTTAGATAAATTTTTTTATTCACATATACCGTACCGTACCCGTGTCCATGCAACTACTGCCCCCTCTCGGTCTCTAGTCTCGCCTCTTGGCGAGGAATTACCAAGCTCTCTCTCGCTCTCGAGTTTCTCTCTCTCGGTCTCTGATTTCTTTCTTTCCACCGTCCACCATCACCACCGTTGTGAAAGGGCCTTAGAAGAAGGGAAAGAGAGAAGGGGTAGGTAACCTCTCTCTCACACCTGGCGACAGTGGCTTTAAGGATTAATTTGATCTTGTAGGGAAAATGAAGTTCAAGGATTTTATGGTGGGATTGGGAGAGACGGTTAAAAAATGGAGTTCTTTTTCCCATTCTTTTTTCAGTGTAGCATGAAGTAGCTGCTTGGACGAAGCTTTTCATTTGGATCTTCGTTGTGATGTATGTATGATTTTGGTTTTCGTTGAGTGAAATTACAGGGTTTTTTCAGATTTGGATGTGGGCAATCGTGTTCTGAATTATAATTTGTGATTCCTGATGCACTGGTTCTGGTTGTGAAAATTTCCAGTGTCAATGACTATCATGGAATTACGGGTGTTCCTTTCACAGATAACCCATATTTCTAAGATTTGGTTTAGGCTGCAGTGAAGTTTTACTTCGAGTCTATAGACATGGATGTTCCTTTATTTACATCTGCATAAAGATATTTATGATGAAAATTTGCTATAAGTCTATCGTATTTTCCCATGGAAGAGAGTTGGAAATGGTTTTCTTTGTGCAACTTAGGTACATGGATTCATTTATGACTTCTGGAATTTAGCATAGAGTAGTATATGCCGTGTAGTGATTGTGCCCGAGTAGTCTGCACATCAATCATCATCGTCATCATTGCTTCTTCTTTGTCCTTTTACTGTTTTCCTTCACAAATACAATTGCATATTTAGCTGTCCTCCTTTTCTGGGTTTCAGTTTGGTATTTTCCCTTTCTCTATTGCGTATTGTGCTTAATCTGTCAGATTTGTGCATGTAGTGCTTTCATTTACCATTGTGATGTTTTTCTCCTCCAATTTTTGTATAGAGATTAGTTCGCCGGTTTGTTCATTTTGGCTGTTTGAGGCATCACTACTGGCATTTACAGTATCCCTCTTCTTCTTGATCATTGTCTGCTTCCTTAATGATGCAATGCAGTTTCATATATTTTAGTTGATGCATAGCGTTCCTGGCTTCGTGCTGCCATCTTCTACTTCTTTTCATCCCACATTATGAGCCTCTGCTAGGAGTTATGATACGCAGTTGTTCTCTTGATTCTTCATTGGGTAAACAATATGGTGGAAAATGTATAATTAGATTGCTTTATGCCACTTTGCTGCTCCAAGCAACTTAATCTGAGTGTATGAGTTACCGTTTCCCATCAAATCTTGTTCATGGAGGTCCACTCTATTTTTGTAATAAGCAGGCAAATTCTAAAATGTCTTGGACAGACAATTTGCTAGAATAAGAAGAGTCTGGCAAAGTATTGGCAAGGGAGTGAACATATGCTTTTTAGCTTTAAGCAATGTTTTCAAAATGACCCAAAGAAAAATGGCTGAATTGGATGGTCCAATTTGGAAAGAAATGGATGAAAGTATTTAAACACTTTCAAAACTAATCACAAAACTAAAAACATCAGAGAATAACAGGCTGAACCAGTTGATGAGAGTCATTTTCTGACTAATTCAATTCAGTTCTGAGAATACTTGTTTGGTCTTCCAAATTTCAAGAGTAGAAGAATGGCCATGGGATGAAAGTTGAACATGGTGATGCCCCAAATTTGCTTTTGTCCCAGTAGGCTGTTGCCACAAAGGGACTAGTAGCTTTGTTTCTGTCTCATTATGCCTTGTCCCTATATTGTTATATCTTAAGTTTTTATCAAGCTTCAAGTTTGACAGTTTCTCATGCTATTTCCTACTTTAGAGCTTCCCATGGCAAAAGGGAAGGTGAAAAAACCAAGGATGGAATCATCTCTAGATGTTGTAGATCAACATGAAGGTCGACCTAAGCAGCCAGAGGTGGCAAACAATATCATGAGCGATTACCAGAGTAAGCTATCAAAATTCCAGGTTTATGTTTTATTTTGATCTTTAGGTACTTGTTTCAAGATTGATGCCTATGGTTAATTATCTTTTCCGTCTGTTAGCTTCATCGATAAGTCATTCATATACACAAATACACTTTCGTGTGTGGCACGGGCACACACACACAGATGTAAGTCACTCCTGAAAAGAGTTCCTGGCTTGGGGGAGTACTGGAGTAAGCTTTCCCACTACTAGAAGGTGATGATTTAGAGAGAGGGAGGAAGGTTTGTGTCATCATACATGTCTGCATATGCACATGCACACATACATCCCCCCACTCACGTACATGAAGCACATGCATTATTTACACAGACACACACACAATTCACTTGCACAAAGCACGCAACTGCACATCCACATGCAAAGACACCCACCATCCAAATAATGCACACACACATATAGACAAAACATCTTTGCACCTAACTAAATGGCTTGGCACTTTTTCTTTTTATGGTATTTGTAACTTATTTAATTTAAAGGACATAAGATGAGGCTCTGTTAATGTTTACATGTGCTTTTAGGAGTTCAAAATTGAAAGCTCATGTCACACCAACTTTTAGTAAATGTAAAATAAAATTTCCTTTCAAACTCATTGTACCTAGAAATGGTCAATGGTAATTACGCATATAAAGTAAGTTATGCAACAAGACCTCAAGCATGTTTCTTTCAGGTATTAGGCCGTTTAGCACTACTCACTGGCCCTCGAGATTGGGTTCTGGAATTGATCTTGTGAGTCCATGTATTCCTTAGGTCTTTTTGTTGTATAGTATCAACCTTCAGTTGTGTATACACCACCTGATCTCCCAATTGGACATCTCATTGTCTTGCTGGTAAGGTTCAGTCAACTTGGGCAACTATTAGTCTATTACATTTGATGGCATGCAAATTGTTGAATGGCTTGCATACCTGTCATCCTGTGGCTATCACTTGAGAAATACTAGCCAGGTTTGGAACGTCTGCATTGGTGTGGGCATTGGGAAAGTGCATCCTCTGTTGATTTAATGTATATTTGCTGTTAGGCCATCGTCATTACTATCTACTAATCATGCAATTGCTTTTTCTGTTATTTTTGGAGTCATAGAGGGCACTGTAACAGTATCAGGTGTTCTAAGCTAACTACTTAATATTTTGAACATTAATTCAAGCCACTTAGATTTATCTTTTGCATTAGATAGTCTTGGGAAAAATAAGGCAAGCTTCTAGTTGTTTGGCTTGGTTCAGCCTGTTCTGACTTCTGAGTTCATTCTTCTTCAGTTTGCCATACCTGCAAGGAAATGTCGCTTGGTCAAAAATGATTTTTCAGCAGAAGGATTAGTTCACACTCTTGTGACTCACTTCAGCATACCATCAAGAATGGTCACAAACACAGCATCTGAGTGGACTACAAGTCTACAACCAGTCCACTGTCTCACCAAGATGCAACTTGAAATACTCAGATTTGTCAAACAACAGAGAAATCAATTGATTTAATATGTACTCAAGATGCTCTATTTATAGAGCTCATTACAAAGATGAGAAAGTGCCAGCAGCTGCTGGCCATTACAAACAGAAAAAGAAAAAAGGAAAATACATTTAACTTTAACGAAGGACTTTTAGCTAAAAATACGTCTATCTTTCTTTACAATTTGACACTCCCCTTCAAACTTACAGGGAGTACACCGAACGTTTATCCATAAGAAACTTAAATATGGGTTCTGGTAATGACTTGATAAATGCATCTGTCAGTTGATACTCTGATGGAACATACTGTGATTCAACATTCCCTTGAACATGTCCTTCTCTAACATAGTGACAGTGAGTCCATTTTGATATGTTTTGTTCTCTCATGAAACATGTTATTTGCAATGTATATGGTACTTTTTTTATCACACACTAGAACATGCATTTTGTGGATGGTGACACATAAATAATTAAGGAGTCTTCTCAACCAGGTGATCTCTGCAGTTGTATGTTGTTATTTGCAATGTATATGGTACTTTTTTTTATCACGCACTAGAACATGCATTTTGTGGATGGTGACACATAAATAATGAAGGAGTCTTTGCAACCAGGTGATCTCATGCAGTTGTGGCAGCCACAACTCTTTACTCTGCTTCAATAGATGATGATAATGACAATCTCTATTGCGTCTTGTATCACTGAGACATAGGTGATTCCAGTGTTATCCGTATCGCATCATATACGATACATATCGTATCGTACCACCACGATACGATACACTGGGGTGCATCGTTATAACGAAGTTATCGCACCATATCATGCGATACGGGCCGTATCGCACGATATGATGCATATCACCCGTATCGTATGATATGGGCGATACGTCCTGCGACCCTCATAAAGGGTCCCCGACCGAACGAAACCCGTGATTTTTCGTGGGTTTCCTCTGTCCTTTTGAGTTCCCCAAGCTCCCTAAGAGCCAGTTTTTGCCTCCTTGGTGTTCAAAGCTCCAAAATTGTGCCCTACGGTGTCCGTGCAAGCCTCCAAACTCGGATTTAGATATATTTTTTTATGTTTTTTCTATTTTTTTCCTTTATATTTGTTGTTTCTTGTGTTATTTAAATTTTTTTTTAAATGACAAAATATGAAGTTATTAAGTGTGTGTATACGATTTTTATCTCATTCATGAAGTGGGAGACTCCATTTGAGTGTTATTTGAAGATTGAGGATTTATGAAGTGCTGTTATTTTTCAGGTTTTTGTTTGAATTAAAGTACTCCATTGAAATGACATGAAGGGGTGGTAGAGAGTCTAGAGACTTCCATTCTCGGTCTGATGATCCGACATGGCAGTGGGGTATACCAGTTGAGGCTTTCAGGTTAAAGATCAGATGCTTATTTTGTAAAAAGGTGGTTAGTGGTGGAATTTCAAGGTTGAAACACCACCTAGCAGGGACCATGAAAGAAGTTGCTCCATGCACAGGCAAAGTTAGAAGTTTGCCAGAAGGTATTAAATGGCAATGCCGACAGATCATTGAGAGTATACAGGAAAGGAGATAACAAAAGGATTTCCAGATGTTTGAAAAAGCTCATGATGCTACTGCCACTGGAGTTGGATTCATTGATAGTTTGCCTTCAGATGCTAGAACAAAGATTGATAGTAGCAGTTCACGAGCACCTAGCGGGAGAAAGAGGGTTGCTGAAGACTTTGGAGGTGGCAGAAGAGGAAGTTCAGGAAGGAGTAGAGGAAGAGCTTCTTCTAGCATACATTCATTTTTTTCTCCTTCCACTACACCTGGTACTCAACCTGGAATTCCTGCTGCTATGGCTTCAGAATAACTGAATGATCAGGCAGACCTTGCAGTGGGGAGATGGTTTTATGATTCATGCATTCCATTTAATGCAGCAAACAGTTTTCATTTTCAAGCAATGACAGATGCAATCGCTAACATTGGTGCAGGATACAGGATGCCCTCTTATTAAAAGTTGAGAGAAGATATTAGATCAGACCGTCATTGAAGTGCAACAATACTATTCGACTTTGAGACAGTCGTGGAAAGAAATATGATGCACTATCATGGCAGATGGATGGACCGATAGGCGAGGAAGGATATTGCTAAACTTTCTTGTATATTGTCCTAAAGAACTAGACATGTCAGAAGAGAGGCACACTGGCAGAGATCCTACGAGAAGAATTTGATAAGGTTATACAAGAGGTTGGGGTAGAGAATGTAGTCCAATTGATTACAGATAATGCAGCTAACTACAAAGCAGGTGGGAAAGAGTTAGCTGATATTTATGGGACTTTCTACTGGACACCATGTGCAACCCATTGTTTAGATCTCATCCTCGAGGACATTGGTGAGATGGATGAAATAAATGCAGCAACTGAGTGTTGCCAAGATATTACAAAATTCATTTATAACCATGCATTTGTTTTGTGTATGATGAGGAGATATACAGAAGGTGCAGAGCTTCTTCGCATAGCTGCAACTCGGTTCGCAACAAACTTCTTATCTATACAGAGTATTGTGAGACAGAAGCAAGCTTTGAAGAGAATGTTCTCCTCAGATGAGTGACAATAATTTGCAGAGTTGTCTCAAAACAGAAGAAATAGAAAGTTATGAGATTGCAGAAATAGTTTTTAGAAGTTCATTTTGGAATGCATGTGTTAGATTATTGAAAATTACTTGTTCTTTAGTGAAAGTTTTGAGATTGGCTGACAGCGAGGAGAAACTATCTATCGGCTACCTTTATGAAGCCATGGATAGGACAAAATAACTTTAATGGAAAAAAGAGAGATTATGTGCCCGTGTGAAAAATAATTGATAGTAGATGGAATAAACAATTACATCAGCCTATTCATGCAACAACCTACTATCTAAACCCATCATTCAGGTACTAACAACCTTCAAAAGAGACGATGAGGTTAATCGAGGAATCATTGATTGTATCGACAGATTAGTCCCTGATGAGAGCATAGCAGATGCGATACATCGAGAGATGGAGATATATGATAATACTCTTCACTTGATGGGTTTACATGTTGCAATTCACAACCGCACTACGATGCATCGAGGTGAATTGTTTATTTTCATATTTAAGTTGCATCTTACATTACTGTGGATTATGTCTCTAATGTTTGTCTTTTTCTACCGATGTTTGGTGGAACAGGTTTGGAACTGATTATCCAAACCTTACAGATTTTGCAGTGAGAGTCTTAAGCCAAACCTGTAGTGCAACAGGTTGTGAAAGAAATTGGAGTGTTTTTGAACACATCCATACAAAGAAGCGCAACAAGTTGGAACACAAAAGACTAAATGATTTAGTTTATATTCGTTGTAACATGCGCCTTCGTGAAAGGTAATGTTGTATTACTTTCAAATTTTTAATTCAATATTGTTTAACTTCAGTCTTTAATTGTTAATATTATTTACTAATTGTTTATCTTTGTTTGTCGTAGGCAATTAAAAAAAGTAAATAGGGAAGAAAGTCAGTTCAATCCAATAAGTTTGGATAATTTTGATATATTAGAAGATTGGGTTATGGAAGACACTGAAGAAAATGCCCTCCTAACTGAAGAAGACGTTGCCTGGATTAATTTGGAAGGAGTGCAACAACAACAATATCATGGAGATGAAGAATTTGATTTCGAAGAAGGTGTCGGTGATGATGATGATGAGGATCTGCAACAAGGAGAAGATAAAGATTATTTAGTTGATGCTCCTGATTACAATTTGTAAAATGTAACATTGTAACTGTAAACTATGTCTGTATTTCATTTTTTGGATTGAAAATATGTAAATTTGGATGCAATTATTCAATGTTGAATGCTCAATCTATACTAAACTTACATTATATGAATTTAAAGCAATTACCAGATTTTCCTGAATTTTTCTTGATTTTTTTTCGGAATTTTTCCTAATTTTTAATTAATTTTTGAATTATTTTAATTTTAAAGTATGATACGATACGTTCGTATCGTGGAGCCCAGCGATACACGATACGATACGCGTCAGACAACACTGGGTGATTCTCCTAGTAAAACACAAAAACTTGTGGTGGAATGCCTATCATTGGTGTCTCCACTCCAATAAGCATCAATATAGGCTATTATATCAAAACGGGAGGATGCAGATAGGAAGACTCCCTTTTCCACGGTGTGTTTGATATATCTCACTATGTGTGTTAGTGCACTCATAGGCTCATATTAATTGTTGATACACTTTTGGATTCTGCAATAACTCCCCATATGTGATCTTCATCTAGTGGTTTATAACTTATGGAGTATCTACTTTTTTCTCATCTGTAATGCTTGACATTAGCATATTTAGTTTGTGACAAGAAATACCCGTTGTTATCAATAGCGGTTAGCGGGTTGTTAGCAGTCAACCTTGATATAGCGGTAGTGGGGATATAGTGGTACACTTTTATTTATGATTAAAAAATTATATATATAATGGGTTCTCTAATTTCTAAGAAATATCAAGAAACACAACTTCTTTCATAAATATGAATCAAACTAAATAAACAAATTCTACTTCTAACATCTAAAGAAACACAAAAACATAACAAAGATACAACCAAAGTTAGAATTGAGTACTTCATGAAAAGGAAAAGGTATAAAAGGAGAAAAGGGTACCAGGAAGTTCAATATATTTAATCAATATATCTCATCTAGAAGGTAGTAACAAACTAGATGCCTATGAAGAACCTTGAATAGATACTTGTAGAAAGAGTCGATACTTGTACCTATTCCAGAATCCTGCACAAACATACAAACATGTGTCTTATAACCACAAAAGAATGTAACATTGAAATGCATGCATAGGGTGTGCATCTGCTAGGTGTTGGTCTAACCCCAGATTGCCTATCAATAAAAACAATAAAGCATATCATATATGCTATCTTTCATATGCAAACTTTAAAGATTATCACATTAAAGTTAAAACATTGCAAGATACTTTTGTGCGAGTACATTGACAAGAAAAGCAAATGAATCGTATACATTATTTATAAAATAAACACATATAATATATAATGAACACAAAAGGAAAGGGAATTGTGGAAGGACATTGCTGTGAAGCTGGAAGCAAAAGGCATCTACTTCTAATACGAGCTTTTCACTTAGGGTAGAAGCCTCTAGTAACCCTTCTATAAATGTATGTTATATCTCTCATGATTCCCATGGAAATTATGGAAAATGATGAATGTCATTTTCTGGATTTGGTGGCAAGCATTTCCTATGAAAATAATGCTTATCCATCAAGTGCATGAACATCCAAATTTAACTTGCAAATAAAACATAAGTACTTTACGTGGGCCAGCAATGAAAGTAGCTCAAGAATATGCCTCACAGAATTTTGCATAAAGATTGCATCACCTTAAGTTTTCTGTTCATTCGATAGAATTGTATTTCAGCTTTCCAATGTCACAGAAAGTTCCTAAAGAGGTGTTTTTCTGTGCTTAACTGTTAAGCAGCAGTGAAAAATCAAATGTGACAAGAATACCAATAGCAATAGCTAAAATGAACCAAAGGTGACAAACAAGCTTGTCCACAAACTACGCGGAAATTCAACGTTAATGCAAGATGTGGTACAAATAAAAAATAGGATCACTTCCAGAAAGAGAAGAAGATTTTCTGGTCTTTTAAGGTCAACCCATTTGGAAAAAAAGTTAAGTGCATTGGCAGCCTCCAATCGGTGTCCTTCATCAATATACAGTATCGCACTATGCGTGAGACGATAAAATAAATCGAAGCAAACAAAGAATCCCATGCAATAAATATGCAATTGAAGTTTAATACTGAAGCCATATATATACAAGATGTGGAAGAATAAACTTAAACAGAAATTGGACAAATTTAACTTTTCCAGACGAACCCTTTATTCAAAAACCAAAAGTACCTCTGCAACCTCAAGTAGGTGCCCTTCATCCTTGTACAAAATCCCACAATGCGTCAACGCACATGCATTCTGTGGGTCGATACGAATAACCTCCGCAAGGCTCTCGAACGTCTGCCTGCTCATATTTTGCATATGTAAACAAATCCCCTTCCCTATAAGCGCCTCTGCATTCGCCCCATCCTTCTAAAGCACACTCTCGTACATGCTCAGGGCATGGGAAGCGCCCTTCAACTCACTCCCCTTAAGGATGGCAGCCTCAGCCATGGAGCAGTGGATGATGGAGCGATGGATGACAGAGGTGGTGGTGGCGGCAGTTGATGTCAGCGACTGATGGTGGAGAGAGTAGCGGAGAGAGGCGAGAGAGAGAGGCAACAGATGGGATGCGGGAGACAACAACAACTAGGTTTTATGTACTTCGGATTGGGTTGCTCCAATGGATATTGGATCGACCCGATCCAAACATGTTTGTACGCTAAAAGCGAAATAGCGGTCCGCTATAGCACTGTTAGCGACGCTAATTGCACCCAAACAGTCCGCCTGCTATTCAATGCACGCTAAAGCGGTCTGAGGTCCGTTAAAACGTTATAGCGCGCTATGGCGGCCGCTATAGTGCGCTATTGACTACTTAGGAAATACCCCTTGTGTGTTCTTGCCACTTCTATAACAAGAAAGTATCTTAAATGGCCAAGGTCTTTCATCTGAAATTTGTCTCTAAATCTTCTTTTGCCTTTTGTATTACTTCTACGTCACTACCTACATATAGAAGTATAACAATACAAGCAACATTTTTCCATTTGAAAAATATTTCAATTATTGGTAGCATATATAGCAATAAGAGTTCTTACTGATGTCGTACAAGCTACATGAGCAAAAGTCTCATCCCTGTAACACGATGTTGTTGGTCATAACCTTTATCAACGACCCTAACTTGATATCGATCTATTGTTCCATCGCTTTTCTATTGTTCCATCGCTTTTGGTCGTGACTTTGTAAACCCACCAGCAACCTATAAATTTCCTGGTTTCCTAACAATTTTCCAAGTTTAGGCTCGATGTAGAGTATCTAATTCTTCCTTCATAGCGTGTTCCCATGCCTTAGTTTTAGACTTAAAATAGTTTTTGGGTTCTAAGTTTAGCAACCAGAGCTTTATGCTGAGGAGCAAAGCTATCAAAAGACACCTCTCAAGAGGTCATGGCATCCTAGTAGAGGTTCTTAGAGTTTTAGGTTTGGATACTTCTCTTAGACGTCTTGTATAGTATTTATATACCAATGATTGCCTTCTCCTTCAACTATGCTTGAAGAAGCTTTACATTTTCACGAAGAACAATAATTGAGAAAGAAGAACTTTGTTCATCTACCAAGACCACTTTTGGCCTAATATGTCCGACTTCCTTACAAAAGTGACAAATAACATCTTTCTTTGTCTCACTTCATCATTCTATCTTAAAATGTGGAGGTCGATATTCTTGTGAATAAACTTCATCTTATTCAGATGCAATAAACTTCATTATACTGCAGATTGGTGCCTCCAATCTGCGTCAAGACCAAAAACTGCCCTACTACTGCAGCCGTCCTCCTCTATTTTCTTAAATCTTTCTATCTAACCCTAATCACCTATTAGTACCCTATCTAACTTAATTTCCTAATCTACCCTTATTAAGAATTAACTATTTCTATGATGACATAAGACTCAAAATGACAAACTGACATTACACATGACTCTTTTACATGACTAGACTCTTATTCCATAACAAGACACGACTTTCCTTAACACTCTCCCTCAAGTTGGGTGGAAAATGTTGATGACACCCAACTTGGATAAGGTCTCCTTTAATAGTTTGCTGGTAGTAGCTTTAGTTAAAAAATCAGCCATCTGTTTGAAAGAATGAACACAGCTGAAATTCTTTATTGGATATCTTCTCCCTGATGAAGTGACACTCAATCTCTATATGCTTGGTCCTTTCATGATATACTGGATTAGATGCCATCTGAATTGCTGTACTGCTATCACAATATAAGGGTATAGGATGGTTAAGTGAATAACCCAATTCAGTAATCAATGAAGATATCCATTTTCCTTCATACATCGCTTGTGCTATAGCTCTATATTCAGCTTCTGCCGTAGATCTTGCAACAACTGTCTATTTTTTGCTTTTCCAAGATATAATATTACCCCCAAGTAAAGTAACATAGCCAGTAGTTGACTTTCTGTCATCATAAGAACCTACCCAATCAGCATCAGAATAAAGTTCAATATCCAAATTTGATGATTTTGAGTAAAGTAAACCCATTCCTGAAGTTGATTTGAGATATCGTAGAATTCTATACACGTCATCCATCTGATTTTTAGTTGGTGAATGCATATATATGCTCACAATCCCAACTGCATATGCAATGTATGGTCGAGTAATTGTTAAATATATGAGCTTACCCACTAGCTTCTGATATTTATGGATGTCTTTGAACTTTTCACTGTCTCATTTTTGGACTTTTAATACTTTTACCCACTACCTCTTTCATTTTTGTGGTCTGTGACAGAAATGAAGATGTTGAGATGGATGAGTGGTTATACAAGAAAAGACCGTATACATAATGAGGTTATTAGAAACAAATTAGGAGTGGCACCAATAGAGGATAAAATGAGAGAACATCGTTTAAGATGGTTTGGACATATAGAAAGAAGATCAAAAGAAGAACCTGTAAGAAGGTTAGAAAACCTAAATTTGGAAAGTATTAAAAGAGGTAGAGGACGACCACAAAAGTGTTGGAAAGAAACAATAAAGAATGATCTAGCTTATTGGGAGTTAACTGCTAACATGGCACACGATAGAGATCTGTGGAAACAAAGAATCCATGTAGCTGACCCCGTCTAGTATGGGAAAAGGCTTAGTTGTTGTTGTTGTTGTTGGAATATCACTAAGTTTACATTCAAGCATTTGAGTTTCTTAAAGGAGATCCATTAGGTATTTTCACTGAGTCAAGTAGATACCTTTGTCAGAGTAAAGAACTTCTATTCCCAAGAAATAATGAAGTCTGCCCAAATCCTTAATGTCAAATAATTTATGAAGGCTCATTTTCAACTTTGATATTTCTTCAAGGTCATCTCCTGTAACAATAATGTCATCAACATAAACTGCGAGGATCAATATTTTTGTCCCTTTCTTGAAGAATATTGTATGATCATTGAGGCTTCTGCAATATCCCAAACTATACACTGCTTTACTGAATTTATCAAACCAAGCTCTTGGAGACTGTTTCAACCCATATATCGCTTTATTGAGTTTACATATAGTCCTGGAGGTAGTTTCATGTATACTTCTTCATTTAAGTCTCCTTGTAGGAAAGCATTCTTAACATCCAATTGCCATAGGTCCCATCCCAAAATTGCTGCCATACTAAGAAGTATTCTGATTGATGTAAGTTTAGCTACCGGTGCAAAGGTTTTTGTATAATCAATGCCATATGACTTACTGTATCCTTTAGCAACCAATCTAGCTTTATATCTTTTCACTGTTCCATCTGCCTTATATTTAATAGTAAACACCCACTTCTATGTCACACAGACATCTCTAGGAGGTGAAGTGTGGGCTCGACACGGGTGCGACACCGACACCGTGTCGGTGCGGCACCGACACCGTGTCGGTGCGGCACCGACACAGTGTCGTGTAACTTCGACACGGTCAACGTGTCGAGGCATAGAAATGGGTGCGGTCAGCGTGTCGGGGCTCATTTTTGTCCAATTTTTTAGGTCATACTATATAAGGCAGGTCGTTCCTGCCCGCACGCAGAAGCCTCAGCCGCACGCAGAAGCCTCCTGGCCGCACGCAGAAGCCTCCTTCCGGCCGGCACGAAGACGGTCGTCGCCGCCACACAAGGCCTTCCCTCTCACCCGTTATCTGGTATAGAAAGCATTTCATACACCACCTGATATATTCTCACCGTTCATGTTATCCAACAGCATTCCACTATCCGTCTGCTTCTCCTGGCTTTCCAGTTTCCATCTCCTCTTTCTTAGTTTCCACAAGTGCATTGTGTTTTAGAATTTTACCTGAAACTAAAAGAGCTTCGTGCCGTGATGCCTTCACAATTTCACGCATAGCCTGCATGTTATTGGCCTTTAGTGTTTATGCAGGATACTACCATGACAACCACCAAGTCAATTTTGCACAGGCAGCACAAAATCTTGCATAAGGCAGACCAACACTTGATGCACTCAAATACAACCAAGAATATTTTGACAGGGATATCTATGACAAGAAAAATGGATAACACGTAAAAGGGCCTAAAATAGGTGCCTCAGAACCATTAATGCACAATTATGCAAGAACTGTGTAGAAAAAATCAATCTCCAAATAGTGAAGGCAGAGCGATTCTGGTGTTCTGCACTATCCATCTTTTAACATAGATGAAGCCTTTTAACATAGATACCAATTGATCATCTTTTAAAATACAAGATTTGTCATAGCATGTCTTGATTTCTTGGGGTTTCTGGAGTCCAACATACCAATTGATACTCAATTTTGTCTGAAGATCTGTCAACCATGTGCATTCAAGAATTTCATGAATGAGTTTATCACAAATAAATGATTGAATATCGTAATATCTATTGGTTGATTCCAATGAAGCATAGCGTTAAAGGACATTGTATCTTTAAGCAGGAAGTAGACATTGTATCATGTATGATTTTTTGATAGTATCTTTACCCGTTTTTACAATTTGCATACTAAATATCTAGATTTGTTTTATATTACAAGTTGTTGGTAATTTTATTTATGACTAACTCTATCTCTTATTTGTTGTTTTTGATATTTTGTTTTTCGAATCAGATTGTGAAATTGTGAATTGAGTTGATCTTAAAAATGGTCGACAATAGAAAAGGAAAAGGAGTATCAATTGGTATTGGCCACACTGGGACTGGGAGTTCTGGTGGAAGTGTTCCTTCTTCAAGTTCAGGATCAACAACAAAAGTTTCAAAACCTTCAATACCTCATGATGATGCACCATTGTGGATGTACGTACAAAAGGGAGAAGTATACGAAGGTGGTGGAGGTAATATACATTTTATGTGTAAATTTTGCAACATGAAATTTACAGGATCATATACCAGAGTGAAGGCACATCTTTTAAAATTATCAAAACATGGTATAAGAGCATGTCCGAATGTGGATGAGGATTTACGAAGACAATTAATGAAAAAGCAAGATGAGTATGAAAAGAAGAACGAAATGAGTGAAAAAGGAACAAATATTCCATTATTTGGTGGATACAAAGAAGATATAGAAAAGAAAAGAAAGTTAATCCAAAGTAAATTTAAAGGTTTTAGAGGAGGAGCAATTGAAAAATCGTTTAATGTAGTTGGAAGGGAGGAGATGGATAGAAAGGTTGGAAGATTTTTCTTTTCAAGTTTACTTTCTTTTAATGTAGCAAGAAATCCATATTGGAAAGATCTTGTCACTTCATTGGCTAATTGTAATTTACATGGTTATGTTCCTCCAAGTTCTGAAAAATTAAGAACCATTATTCTTCAAGAAGAAAAAGCCAATATTGGAAGACTTTTAGAACATAAGAAGTTTTCATGGGAAACTAATGGTGTTTCTATTGTTTCTGATGGATGGAGTGATATTCAAAGGCGTCCACTCATTAATTTCAATGCTTATTCAATTAGTGGGCCAATATTTTTGAAGTCGGTTGATGCATCTGGAGAAATTAAAACTGCAGGATACTTGAAAGATTTATTTGTAGAAGTTATTAAGAGTGTTGGACCAGATAATATTGTACAAATAATTATTGATAATGCAGCTAATTGCAAAAATGCAGGGTTTAGTTTGGAATGTGAGTATCCACATATTTTTTGGACACCTTGTGTAGCTCACAGTTTAAATTTGGCTCTTTCTCGTATATGTAAGCCATCAGAAGATAAGGATAATCTTCGTGCATATGAATTGTGTTCATGGATTGAAGATATGGCAGCAGATTGTATGAAGATAAGGAATTTTGTAATGAATCACCATTTAATTTCAGCGATATTCAATAGACATTCTCATTTAAAGTTGTTGAAGGTTACAGAAACACGTTTTGCTTCTTTGATTGTGATGGTAAAAAGATTCAACACAATAAAGACATCATTGATTCAGATGGTTACTGATCCAAGCTGAGATGCATACCGTGGTAACAAGGTTGAAGATCAAACAAGGGCCCAAGCAGTGAAGACTATTATTCTTAATGATTTATGGTGGGATAAGGTATCATATTTTCTTGAATTCACAGAGCCTATGTGGGAGATGTTGAGAGAAGCTGATAAAGATGAACCAATGCTTCATAAAGTTTATGAAATGTGGGATACCATGATTGAAAAAGTTGAGTCAATAATTTTAAAGCATGAGGGAAAAGAACTTCATGAGACATAACATTTTATGATCATATCCATTCTATATTAGTATCAAGATGGGACAAAAGTAACACTCCCTTGCATTGTTTAGCACATTCTTTAAATCCAAGATATTATGGGAAGAAATGGTTGCATGAGAGCATTGGGCGTTGTCCTCCTAATCAAGATCCTGAAATAGCAAAGAATAGACAAATGTGTTTGGGAAGGATTTATCGTGACTCATACTTACTTAGGCAAGTAAATTCTGAATATGGAAAGTTTTCTTGTGCCAAACTTGATTCATTAGAAGGACTGGAAGCAAGGGATTATCAAGATCCACTAGATTGGTGGGCATGTTATGGATTTGAGATGCCTCTTCTTCAAAAGCTTGCATCAAAATTATTATCTCAACCTGCTACTTCTTCTTCTTGTGAAAGAAATTGGAGTACATATTCTCAAATTCACAATATCAAAAGGAACAATCTATTAAGTAGTCGTGTTGAAGACTTGGTTTATGTCCATTCAAATATGAGATTGGTTTCACGATCTAATGCTGAGTACTGGTAAAAATTACTAATCTTTTAAAATTGTTTTCTTTGCTTGTATCATGATGATTATTGTTGATCTTTTCTTGTTATTTATTTGAATATATTGCAGTGAAGGAGCATCAAAATATTGGGATGCAAACCCAGAGGAGGAATATCACTTAGATGACAACCAAGATTTGCATACTCTTAATATGGAACTCACTGATCCAATAGTCCCTTCAGTTGATGATATTGTTGATAGTGAAGATCTATAATTTATCAGGTATACATGTTCATTGCTTCATTTCATTTATCAAACATTAATATTGTTCATAGTTGATAAATGATATTATGATAATATTGATGATATAACATAGGTAGTTCTTTACTTGTTTTGCTTTAATATAAAGTTGTGTACTTATTGTTGTCATCATATTCTTATGTTAATTGATGTCTCACTTGTTCTAGGCTTTTAACTTGAATTAGTTGAATATATAATATATATAATATTATATACCCTAGCCGTATCGCCGCACCCAAATTTTTTGAAATTTGCCGTATCCCGCACCCGCACCTGCACCCGTGTGACATAGACCCACTTACATCCTACTGATTGCCTATCAGAAGGCAACTGTGTGATGGTCCATGTATTGTTTTTAACCAGAGCATTCAATTCTTCTTCAATTGCAGCTTTTCATAAGGGGCACTTGATTGCTTCTTCAAACTTTGAAGGAATCTTTTGTTTTTCAGCATTCATAATGAAGGTTTGATAACTCTGAGAAGTATTGACATATGAGACATAATTAGAAATTGGATATCTTGTACATGCACTCTTACCTTTGCGAACGACAATAGGAAGCTCTAGGTCACTGTCTACTTGCCCTTGAGGATCTGATTCAGGGAAAATCTCTTTAGTACATGGTTCTTCTCGAGTGTACACAATCTTCCGCTGTCCTTTCTTGTATATCAGAATCTCTTTTGATTGTTGTTTGTTCTTATGGTGGCTCTCAACTATCTCATGATACTCCTCCTCACTAGAAACTAGTGGTAGTACACAGCTAGGAGTTGGAGGATAGTCTAGTGTAGGAGAATAATAAGGGGTGAATTCAAAGAAAGTGACATCCTTGGAAACATATAGTTTTTGACGCAATGGATCATAGCATTTATATCCTTTTTGAGAGGTCGAGTAGCCTAGAAAAATACACTTATCGGACTTGGCATCAAGTTTATCACGAGTGGGAAGAGGAATATATACAAAACAGGTACACCCAAAGATACGAGGGATTAGATTTAGATGGAAAGGTTTGGCTGCTTTATTAAGAGTATGAATAGGACTCTCCCCCTGAAGAGTATGACTGGGCATGCGATTGATAAGATAACAACAATAAGGACAACTTCACCCTAATAGAATTTGGGAACATTACTCTGAAATAGAAGGGTTCTGGCAACTTCCAGAATATGACGATTCATTCGTTCAGCAAGACCATTCTGCTGCGGTGTGTAAGGACAGGTAGTTTGATGAACAATGCCGTGGGTTTGGAGATAAGTTGCTAATTTTGTCCCAACGTATTCACCTCCATTATCAGACCGAAGAATTTTAACCGTGGCATTGAATTGAGTATAAATAAATTTATGTACAATGAGAAAAATAAACGCAACTTCAGACTTTGATTTCATTAAATAAACGATGGTAAGACGAGTACAATCATCAATGAAGGATACAAAATACTTATGACCAAACAAAGAGTTGACTGGACTGGGAACCCATACATCCGAGTGAATAAGTTCAAAAGGCTGAGATCTGCGAGAATCACTCAAAGGATAAGATGCCCTTTGGTGTTTCCCAAGGTGACAAACTTCACATTCAAACGGAAAGTTATTGGACGAGACTCTAAAACGAGGAAAACATAAGGAATTTTGGATGCTAGAAGATGACCAAGACGATAATGCCAAAGACGAAGAGCTGCATTCGGAGAAGGTGTAGCAAAAGCACTGTATGAGGTGGAAGGCTGAGATAAGTCTTCAAGAATGTATAATCCGTTCTGTAATTTACAATGTCCAAAGATTTTCCCCGTCTTCAGATCCTGAAATACACAATCAGAAGGATGAAAAGTCACACAACAATTCAATGTACGAGTTAAGGAGCTGACTGAAAGAAGATTGAGCAGAAAACTGGGAACATGATAGACCAATAGTAAATCTGAAAGACATGTAGATACAGTGCTCTGTCCAATCATATAAGTTAAGGAACCATCTGCCAATTTAATGGGTGTCTTGTTTATAAGAGTCTTGTAAGTTGCAAAGGATGAGAAGTCTCCAACCATATGATCCGTAGCCCCTGAATCAATTATCCAAGTTTTTGAAGTTGAACGAGAGAAGGGATTATCCGTTACGGTGTGTGTAGCCTGAGCGATGATAGTATAGTTTGGGGGAGCAGAAGGTTTTTCAGTGAATCTCTGTTCAAGACCTTCTATTCATTTGAGAATCTCCTGAATGCCATCAGTGCTGGGAGTAGAACTATCCTCAGAATGGACTGAGGGGTTGCGATATCGATAGGAATCTGGTTTACAATGTAATTCTCAACAATGATCTCTGGTATGGTGCGATTTTCCACAATGGGAGCAGACAAGTTTATTTCTGTCTTTAGAAGTAAATCGACCACGGCCACGGCCACGATTCTAGAGTCCCCCTCTGCCACGAAAAGATGAACTGTCGTCTCTGACTTGAAGTGCATGGTGTTCTGGAGTAACAAGTTGATCTTTTTCAAGATTCCTGTGATCTTCTTCTCGGATTAATAATGAGTAAACAGTGCCCAAAGACGGAAGCTCGTCTCTGCCCAGGATATTCAGTTTGACTGATTCAAATTCTGGATTCACACCCCACAATAAATCGAATACTTTCTTCTTTTCAATCACAGCCTGTCGTTCATTATAACAACTGGAACACTGAATATTCATATAATAGAAGAGTTCATCCCAAAGACCGCGGAGATCTGCATAGTATGTGCTGATAGAGCGATTCGCTTGTTTACATTTTCTGATGCGCTCCAAAATCTCATATTCTTTGGCGACATTATTTTTCCGAGAATAAGCCTCTGCAACGGCACACCAGATGGGATGGGCGGATTCTAAAAACATAAAAGTCTTAGCAATAGATGTAATCATAGATTGAAGCAACTACGATGAGATTAAGGCATCTTCTCTTTTTCAAGTAGAATAAAGGCTTTCATGTGGAGCTGGAATTGAAGACTGACCCATCAAATGTTCCCATCTCCCCCTTGCTACAATGACAAGTTCCACAGAGCGTGCCCATTCCATGTAATTACGTCCATCCAGTTTAGTGGTGGTAATCTGAATATGGTCTGTTTTTTCAAAGAAACCAGAGGGTTCGGTTGAAGAAGAGGAAAGTTCCAGGCCTTTACCCTTTGCAGCGATTTAGGACTAATTGATAATGGAAAATATAGCAAGATGGAGTGGGGCCAAGGCTGGACGGTAGAATGGCAGATGAAGGTGAGGAATCAGTGGCAAAATGGATCACACGATGAGGAAATACCAGGGCGAGAATCTGATCATGCACCCAACATAGTCTGCGCATTACTTTATCAACCACAACTTATGTCGTGGCTGAATAAAAAAAACAGTCTGAAAATGATGACTGTCAAGAGGAAAAGAAACTTATGTCTTGTGGACAACGTAGACAACGTGTAGAAAGAAATAACTAATAGATGGGGCAGGCAAGAAAATGACAAGAGGGTGAGTGGCGCAGGTTAGTCAATGCCAAGAAATAAAACCTGGTGTGCAGTTCACGATGGGGAAGAAAGGGAGCGACCAGATCTGAGTGCGAGGAGTCACGTGTGTAGAAATCTCAAAGAAACACGCCTAACATCTGATATCATCTTGTGAATAAACTTCATCTTATTCAACATACAATAAACTTCATTATATTGTTCCTCCAATCTGCGTCTAGACCAAAAACTGCCCCACTACTGCCGTCGTCCTCCTCTATTTTCTTAAATCTTTCTATCTAACCCTAATCACCTATTAATACCCTATCTAACTTAATTTCCTAATCTACCCCTATTAAGAATTAACTATTTCTAAGACGACATAAGACTCAAAATGACAAACTGACATTACACATGACTCTTTTACACGACTAGACTCTTATTCCATAACAAGACACGACTTTCCTTAACAGATATGTCTTATGTGTGCTTTGGGCCTTATGCGGTTAAGGCGAAATCTTTTTGAAGCCTAGGTTCATTAAGTCTTGCTTTCGCCATTTGGAGGTTGTCAAGAACCTCTTCTTTAGTAGGAAAGGGCTTACAATGTATAAGAGAGGATCTTATTCCTTCGAATTCCTTTAACATAGAATCTGTTATTTTTAATTCTATATACATCTAATATATATATATATATTATTTTTTAATCATAAATAAAAGTATACTGCTGAATCTGCTATATCCCTGTTACCGCTATATCAGGGTCAACTGCTAACAACCCGCTAACCGCTATTGATAACATAGAATCACTTACTTTTCATCCTCATCATTTCCTTTCCTCTTGAATCACTTTCTTTGAAATGTGGTGGATGATAACTTTTGATGTTTGCTCCTGGTCTAGAGATGGCAAGAACTCAATCTTTAATGGGCTGTGCTTCTCTTACCCTGATTTCTTCCTTGGTTACTTCAGCAAGAATCACTTTCACCTTAGGTAGAGGTCTTTGATGAAGCAAACTAGATCTGACATTTTCGAACTCTCTTTAAGGCCTCTTAGGAAAAGAAATAAATTGCCTTCCTCTTGTCGTTTCACAGCGTCCTCATCTATACGGTTGTAATGATTGTCAACCATTCTAAGATTGTTCTGTAGCAACATATTCTCCATGGTAATCACAAACGCTCTTGTTACCCTGTTTCAAATTGATTGTTTTTTCTCTTATAACACACCGGTTAATCATATCATCTTGAATATTTATTTCTCTCAAGTACTCCCATGCTTCTTTAGCAATCTTAATATTAGCAAGGCTTTCACGTACCTTTTCTTCGACACAATTGGAGAGAATCCATACTATTGTTCGGTTCTTTTTCTTCCATTCTTTCTTTTTTGCCTTAAAGTTCTCCTTTTTACATTCTCCTTCTTCTCCTCTAGCATTCAACTTGATTGTAGGTTCTTTCATCATTTCATCTATGTAGTCCCATAAATCTTTTGCATATAGATAGTTCTCCATGTTTTGCGCTACTTGTTGACTTCAAATTTGTCCTCCATTGCCTGGTGCTAGTATTAAAAATGCAGATGTGAGTGGTCAGTCAAGAGAACTCAAACCTGAGCCTTGTGGGTCAGTCAATAACCCACTTTGATACCATGTAAGGAAATGTCACTTGGTCAAGAATGAATTTTCAGCAGGAGGATCACTTCACTCTCTTGTGATTCAATTCAGCATACCGTCAACAATGGTCACAAACACAGCGACTGAGTGCACTACAACTGATGCAACTTGAAACACTCAGATTTGTCAAACAACAGAGAAATCAATTGATTTAAAAATGTACTCAAGATGCTCTATCTATATAGCTCATTACAAATGAGAAAGTACCAGCAGCTGCTGGCCAATGGCTAGTTTCCTATCCGTTGGCCCTGTTGGCCATTACAAACAGAAAAAGAGAAAAAAAGAAAATACATTTAACTTTAACTGAGGTCATTTAACTAAAAATACATCTATCTTTCTTTACAATTTAACAATACCCACATGAACAGGGTATTTTTGGCTCTACTGAGTACATGTGGATTCATGTAGCTGTTCCGTTATGTACATTTTAGCGAAAGCTTGCTTTCTAACTAGTTGGAGGATTGCATCTTTTACTCGAGATGTCAAAAGGATTATTTTTATAATTTGACTCGTACATAAAAAGCTTAACCTTTTAATCAGCTAGACATCTTCCTGTGAAAGGACTTTATATATATGATGAAGTTGTATAGTTTCTTAAAATTTAGAACAGCCAACTCGTGTTTGTCTCATTTAGCTCAGAGTTTGTATAAGGTCGTGCTCATTTTTGGTTCAAATAAATAAGAATACTAGCCAAGCATCCTCTATTCTTTTGTGCCGCTTGTTTACCACCTAAAGTACTGTGTTGGTTATTATATTCACTGTCAGGAAATTTGGGACCTCGTGTTGTGTACTACAGGATATATTTTCTTATTAAACATAAGCATGGCTAACCACTAGTTTGTACATATTAGATTCATAAGCATAACTCAGGTTAATACAAAGAATGTATATTGTGCATATTAGATTCTTTTATTGGGAAATAGTCAACCAGTTTTAGCCACACCTGGCATTGATGTTACATTTCTTATGTTTCATATTCTTTTTCACATTCATAGGGCCGTGGATTGTCTTGCCAATAGTTGATGGTTATGCATTCTGACGTGAACTCTCAAAATGTTAAGCCTAGTGGTTAGGCTTTGTATGACACTTCCAACTTCTATCAGACCGACATTCTAATCCTGGTACTAACTTTTTTTTGAGGGTCAGATATCCGGATTCTGTTTCATCACCTCATTAGAAAATCAAATTGCACATGTTACTAACAAAATGAAGTTTAAATGTGTAAAATTATTTACAAAAGTAGGATCCCTTGAGGAGTGTAGCTCCTTACGCTAACATCTTTAACTATGTATGCTTATCTGAGATCCTTCGGTCACTGTTTTCTGTATTATTCATATCCAGTTCCTTGTATGCTCACTAAGCTCGCATCCTGTGTAAATACTCTTTACTACACCACTTGTGTTTCCTTGGTTCATTGGGTTCTGTTATTTTTCCAGTTCACATACTTCTATTTGTGGATTTTTTTAGCTTGATGTATGCGTCATTTTGTTGCTTTGCTCTGTTTATTCCTTTTCACAGTTGAACAACGGGCAACTGCAATGCATGCAATTTGCGAGGCAGAAATTGCACATTTACTGAACCAGTTGAATCTTATGCGCTCATACTTTAGCAAGGAGCAACTCGATACTCTTCTGGTGGACTTTTTGAAGGCAAATTGCCCTAACACATCCCTGGCAAAAAGAACTGAAGATGGAGAATATGAACTGGAATGGAAGGTCGAGCGTTTGTATTTATTTTCTAATTTGTCTATTTACCTGGTAATAGACTAAACTATTTCATGCTATGGAGGCAAGGTATATATATAACCATTAAAGAATATTTTTTTGAATAAAAATCATGAATACACATATAACAACTACAACAACTAAGCCTTTTCCCATACTAGATGGGGTCTGTCACATTAATTCTTTGTTTCCACATAGTCCTATCATAATTTGTAGAATCCATGGTAAATAAGTACGATAAAGTTTTAGGTTGACTGTAAGAAGCCTAAGGAAACCCTCCTCCTTTACCTGGACTTGGGACCGGTTATGCAATGGTGATCCCTTACATGGGCGGAGTTATAAATACACGTGTATATATATATATATATACTTTTTAAATAAATGCATAAAATATGATTTATAATAAAATATTCAATAATTACTGCTGTTATGTCATGTATAACAGTATAAGTATTATATTTATACATTCTTTAATGAAATTTCAAAAACCTTTTTAAAGACTAGATGCACGATGGCTGTTCGATTTTATTTTGCCACTCTCTTTACTTTTATTCTCGCTCTCTCTCCACGTGCTTGCCCTGTGTCCTCTCTCTCGTGTCTATTTCCCCTGCCCCTCTTCTCTCCCACCCACTCATCCTCACGTCTCTTCTCCCACCTCACCTTCCATCAACGGTGACAAAACTCTTAACTTTTTTTCTTATTCTAAAATGAGTATGAACTCAGATACGTTGATCATGTAAACTTCTGGTAAAAAATAACCCCCTAAAAAATAACCCCCTACACATGCGTTTGACTGACGATTTTGGAGTGTCGGACACAGTATCGGTGTTGGATTTTGGAGTGAGTCCCGACACCCTGGTAGAAGTGTCTAACATATTCATGTTCTATAATCTTTTAATTCACTAGGCATCCACAATATTTCCCAATAGTGCTGATATTTTCCCACAAAATGGCAGCATTCAATTTTCAAGCAAAGCAGGTAATTATATTAATTATTCTATTCTTCCCTACTTGTGAACACTTTTATGGACAAGTAAAACAGAATTACGTGACTTCTAATTATTTTAGTCGAACATTGACATTGATATTCAATAGTGAGAGAGAGCTTTCTGATGGCTGCAAGCTTGCATATTCCAGATTTTGTACGTAAGAGTAACTCTTCTTGACATTAATATTTCAGCCCTCTAAATCTGGCATCCTCTTCCATCATCTGATGAACATTTATCCTTCTTTTCTTTGCTGATTCAGATGTTTGAAGAAAATTGGAATGCACAGATGCGTGGATTGCAAGACTCTTTCCAAACTCCTGGGGTTTGTATATGAATGCCCACCATCTTGAAGTTTCGTTTTTAGGAGTTATTGATTTACTTTTTTGTGTATGCTACCTTAGAACTTCCATGTGCATCCTTGTTCACTCTTTTAACACTCTTGTCTTTGTTCCAAACCCCTCATGTTTAGAACGGCTGGACTCTTTAATGTCATCTTGGTGCTGAGTAAACATCTGCGACATAGATCTGGTTCCAAATCACTGTGTTTTTTTTTTCTGGACACATTTGCTTTGATCTACTAGATGTGTTGAAAATAACGGTGGATTCTGCACTATAATCCATTCAGTTTACATGACGTGATGTGATTCACTGAACTAATGCTATATGTCTGTGTGTGTGTGTGGATGTATATGTATGTATCTATGTTCTTAATGGTAAAGAGTGATGTTCTATGCTAATTTGTATGCTATTATGAGTTTCATGCATGTCTTTTGTTGTTCCTACCACTCTTCATCTTCATTCTAATTCCTCGTGTCCTATGAGCAGGTAAACCCTGTGGCGTAACTGCACATTCTGTTCTGTAAATAACTCATTCACAACATTAGTTCCAGACCGCCTGAGCTATGTCACAGGATCCACTCTACTAGCATTCTCCATGTTAACAATCTGTGATCTATGGGGCGGCATAAATCATAGCCTCTAGCCATATCGAGTGTTAACTCAATGTAGTCTTGCAAATCACACACACAGAGGAGGGGGGGGAGACGGTGTGACAGTAATTACTTCCATTCTCTTTTCTGTTAGGCTTATATTAAGTAAGGAATAATTCTTGCTACCTGGATAGCATTGTCTTTGAGCGTATATAATGTTTGTTAACAGGTAAACAGTCAAAGGTTATCTGTTGGAACAACCCCAAAAACGTTAAGGTTGCCAAAGCATGGCGAAATGATGCTGTCTGTCCGTGGATCACCCTTGGGTCTATATCGAGAAGGCGGCATGGAAGTCATAAATGGTTTTTCATTGTTTCAATTCGTTTTTCCTATTGTTTTTTTGTCTCGTCTTCCATGCCTCAGTATTTTGATCAATTAGTTTGTGAAATTGCAGAATCTGATGGTTAATCACCCCTTATGAGGCAAAATATCGGGCAATACCCAGCTAAATCTTGTTGGCTCAAGCAGATAACCTGTTCATCTCATCCTTGTTAAGTTTCCGTGTAATTACTGTAACTACTTAGATGATTCTCGTTATAGCATCTATTCTCTGCCATGACAGTGCTTGGTTTGGAGCTGAACAGGTGCCTCAAAGTTCGGTAGCAAGTGGTGCTCCATATCAAACGATACATTTCGTCTTTCCGTTTATGACTAAAATATCTTCATCTTTCCAAGTACAATAAGGACGGAATAAATTGGTGTTTCAACTAAAAACCGTACTTTGTGCAATATCTTGAAAACATAGATCGCTATAAATATAAAATTTTCTTTTTCCTTCCTGCAAATAAACCATTGGACCCTTTACTGGGCATACTTTTTGCAAAGCCCATAAAGCTCCTCTCACCTGCACAATCCTAAGCTGGATCCGGTATCAGTGTCGCACTTTGATGATGAATTCTGAAATCCATGTGGTTTGTGGTGGTGGTGGTGGTTCCGAAATATGAAACAAGAAACCAAGACATGCACCATGTGGTGGCTATGTTGTTTTTCGTGGCTGTAGATAGAGAAAACTCTGAAATCCATTTGCTTGATTTATAGTCGTGTCTTTTGTTACTCCTACCACTCCTCGTTACCTCTGCAGCTATGTTGTTGGTCACGGCTGTGGATCGAGAAAAAACTCTCTAAGGTGGAGCAGATACTCTTTGGAGTGAACTACATATTTTAGTCCACAAATTCAACAGTGATGTATAACATTTTTTAGTTAATTTCTAAAGTTTGGATTGGGATGTTCTTTGGAGAACCTTAGAAAAAAGAGGTATCCCATTGACATACATAAATCTTATAAAAGACATGTACGATGATACAAAAACATGTGTGAGTACTCATGAAGGAATGATGGACTTCTTTGAAGTTAATTGGGTTACATCAAGGATTAACTTTAAATACAGTGATTGATGAGTTAACAAAACATATTCAAGATGAAGCTTGTGTAGTTGAGGAGTCTTAAGGAAAAAGTTAATAGAAAATTGGAACTATGGAGAGAAATATTAGAAAGTAAAAGCTTCAACTTAGTAGAATAAAGACAGAATATATGGAATGTAAGTTTGATCATTTGGTTACTTCACAGGACATACAAATTAAAATTGGCACACATTGCATCCCCCCAAAAGAATGTTTTAAATACATAGGGTCAATTTTTAAAAGTGATGAAAGAATTTATGAAGATGTTATGCATAGAATTAATGTAGGTTGGTTAAAATGAAGAGGAACATCATGTATTCTTTGTGACAAGAAGACACCATTAAAGTTAAAAGGTAAATATTATTGAGCAACAATTAGACATGCCATGTTTTATGGTTATGAATGTTGGATAGTTAAACATCAACATGTATAAAGGATGTCTGTGACATAAATGAAGATGTTGAGATGGATGAGTGGTCTTACAAGGAAAAACCGTATACATAATGAGGTTATTAGAAATAAATTGAGAGTGACACCAATAGGGGATAAAATGAGAGAATATCGTTTAAAATGGTTTGGACATATAGAAAGAAGATCAAAGAAGCGCCTCTAAGAAGGTATGAAAAACTAGATTTTGAAAGTATTAAAAAAAGTAGAGGACGACCACAAAAGTGTTGGAAAGAAACAATAAAAAATGATCTAGCTTATGTTGAGTTAACTGTTAACATGGCACATGATAAGGCTATGTGGAAACAAAGAATCCATGTAACTGACCCCATTTAGTATGGGAAAAGGATTAGTTGTTGTTCTAAAGTTTGGACTGGATGAATGCCCCCACCTTGGCTCACATTTAGGCTTCATTTGTGAACACAGAGCAGTGCTTTTAGCCACACATGTAGAAAAGAAGTTTTTGATCTTTGATAAAATCCAGATAAATGTTTATTAGAGATGGTTTACACGATACAAAATGATTCCTATTGTGAAAATTCAGTTTCTAAAATATAGAGCTAGTAGTTGCCAAAAACAAGATTTCACCACTGCTGCATTCTGGTACACAGTTTCATAAGCGTTTCCTTTTTCACTACATTAGTTATTCTTGTGGCTTTCCTGCTTCTGCATGCAAAGATTGCTTCTGTTTGTGAGGCTTTGAGTTCCTCCTATGATTCAATACTGAATAGCGATGCATCATGTTTCCCCCATTAATTCTCTCTCTCTCTCTCTCTCTCTCTCTCTGTGTGTGTGTGTGTGTGTGTGTGCCTACAGAGAGAGCGTGGTATTCTGCCCCTCGAAGTCATTCCCTGTGATGCTTCCATTTACAAGTCTCATTGTGATTTGAGCTGGTAATGAAGTTGAATGCCTCATTTCGTACACAAGATTATATTATCAAAATGAGAAATTGTAAGAAAAAACAATACAATTTTGAACATGGACAAGGCTCCCCTGACCGACTTGGGAGCGGTTTTCACAAGCGTGGGCTGTTGATGCTGGTTCCACTGCTCCCACTATCGATTGATGCCGATCTAAGGGTGATGACCTGATGGCGAAGTTTAGGAGTTTTAGCGATAGCAGCAGTAGCTCTGTGCTTCACCAGAGGCACGAGGGATTGCACCACATCTGTTATTAGAGGCCGATAGTCTGCTTCTGGCTGAACGCACATGGCAGCAATGGCAGCTACCTGCAACACAGTTTATTTATTTATTTGTTTTGCAGTGAAAAGAGACATGATACGGTTTAAAATGCTGTTTATGAAGACATTCATGATTCAGTGACCATATATCTGTCTTGGGTTTCAGAAACTCAGCTAGATTCTGCCAATTCGACTGTGAACCAACTAATTCTAGGCAACCCCTTAGCTGGCCTACACCAAAATTGGCCTATTGGAGTTGAGTTTGATACGAGAACACTTGTTTGCCATTTGATGGTGATAATCGTGAGCTTGGTGATGCTATATCAACTGACCTGGATGAGTTCTTTTATCGAATATTGACCTTCTAGAGCCGGATCCACCATTTGAGCAACTTTGTCTCTGCTGGTCAATCTTGGTAGTGCCTGAAACAGCAGTGTCAAATATTTCAGTGATCAATATCATGATCTTTCTGTGGATTAACCATTGGATGGGGAGACAGCAAACTACCAACATATCTCAAAGATAGATAACTTATAGCAGAGAGGTAGAATTGCTGTATTTGCTCATCTATTTGCATAATGAAACAACACTAAGGCAAGCTAATGCACTGCTGCTGCTGGAAATTAGTAATATCAAACACCATAATGTGGAAAATGTCTCAATTGTTGTTCTTAAGAGGTCATACCCATGAGACTAGTGACTGCTCCCCTGATGGCCTCTTTGAATCGACCGGAGCCCTTCCAGTAATGAGCTCAAGCAGCACCACTCCAAAACTGTAAATATCCGACTTTGTGGTCAGTTTGCCCGTCGAAGCATACCTGCATTTTACAATATTACCGAAACTAAGTTTAACCACATACAAATAATCATTATTCTTGGATATGAACTTCAACTGATTATATTGGTAGGAAAACTCACTCAGGTGAAACATATCCAATGGTACCAAGCACCCGCGTTGCGATCAAGCCATTAATCTTGTCTGAGCCGGTCTTTGCGAGCCCAAAATCAGAGACTTTAGCTCTGTAATCGCCATTAAGGAGTACGTTACTGCTCTTGAAGTCCCTATGTATGACCACTGGTGTCATTCTCATGCAAATATTCAAGACCCCTAGCACAATCAAGGGCAATTCTCATCCTGGTCTCCCAATCTAACAATGGGGGACTCCCCTCTTCGCCATCGGAGTAGAGGTGCTCCTGTAGATTGCCATTTGACATGAATTCAAATACAAGAAGTCTGTGCTGTTGGTCTGCGCAGTATCCTAGTAGCTGAACCACGTATGGAGAGTGCAAACGGCTCAGAAGATCAACCTGTGCCACATTCAAGTTAGTTCCAGCAACGAGAGAGAGAGAGAGAGAGAGTTGAAAACCGGCCTCCGTACGTTACATCTGAAGATTGATAACAAGCTCGTGAGCTGTCGCAAATTGGTTTTGATATTATTTAAATATTTAACTTTTTAGCATTTGGTAGGTCTGTATTTTGTTTATCTAAGATTGTCCATACCTTGTGTGTATTATGGTTGGTATCTTCAATTTCTGAGTTCTTTCCTCACGGAGGAAGCCAAGGATGAGATTTTCCCACGCGTGGAAGTGATTAACGATGGCAGTATACATCTCTACCTGATGCATTTAGTTTATTTATAAAATTAAAAAAACAGGACATATTATAATGAGAAATAAATTTGGAAATTAAAGAAAAATAATTTGGAAGAAGGTGGTAGTGGATGAAAGAAAAAAGTTTGGTGTCTTCAGTGTGGTATTGGAGGATGGTAGGCAATTGATTTTGTCTTTTCCTATTTATCAATTTTATCGCCCGATTATCAATTTTTATTTAGGATAAGTTTCCCAAGCACAATAAATGATAAACAATATGAACTAAAAAGCTAACTTTAAAGACACCAGAACTGGGTGCACCGAGAGCCTTAGTTCAATGGCAGGGCGCTGTAGCGCCACCACTGCTGGTGGGGAGTTCGACCCGGTGCATGTGGTGTGTGTGGTAGGCTCACAATAGGTCCAAGAATTGAAGCACGTAACACCTGTGACCACCATTATACTGATTATCTCATGGCGTATAGTAGGTGAAGCTGGTGTGTGCAAACTGGTTTGTATATAAATCAATGCAGATAATCAATCTTGGCCCTTCAATGATTTAAAATAACAAAATAAAATGTTATTTTTTTTCTTTTTCTACTTTGGGATATAGGCTTAATAAAGAAGTAAAAAATACCTTTTTTTTTACTTCTGAATGAGTATAATTTTGAAGTACATGATTTGTTCAGTGCCGCAGTTGAGTCTCTGTTGCCTAATAAATGGCTAAATCCTCGACTGCACGTCACATTCAAATCTGAGAACTTGATCTAAACTTGGTTAAATAGTTCCACCAAGCTTAGTTTAGTATGTGAAGAGCTGTATGATCTTCCATAACATGTTGACTATGCCATGGCAAATCGTAGCTGATTGAATCTAAACGGCTAGCATTTTTGGCTGATCATAAATCTGATGAATTATTATATCCACCAAGACTTCTTATATCAAATGATAAGATTCTTTAATCTCGAGTCAGTGGGCATGTGACTCATCTACTTCCTACAGCCAACAAAAGACAAAGAGTTTTTCACCTTTATTTTTCAGTTGGCACATATTATGGGCATCTCTCTCTCTCTCTCTCTCTCTCTCTCTCTATATATATATATATATATATATATATATATATATATATATATATATATATATATATATATATATAATATGCTTGGTTGATTATTGAATGCCTTTTCGGCGTTGTTGACTTTGTTTAAAGTATTAAATCACTTTTAGCATCGTCGCAACGTAAAGGGAAATGATAGCAAACTTCCAAACACAAGTTCAGTCACAGTAAAATTTCTGAGTGTCCGTATACTGTCAAAGGAAACTTTGTTGCTTTGGTTTACCCCGTGGCTGAATGGGATCCAACATGACGGAAAGTTTCTGAATGCATAATAAATGAGTCTTTGAGACACTCCTTAAATCGTTTTGACCCCACCGAACTGTAAGGAGCTTCGAGAAAAATAATGAGCTTGCTTCTTAGCTTTCATTGACCCAGAAATGTGAGAGAGAGAGAACTTACCTCCATTCTGAACTCCCGCTCACCATGCTTTCCTTCACCGTTCAGCCTCTTCACAGCAGCAACAGTGCCATCTTTCAAAACCCCTCTGTACACAACACCGAAACCTCCATTACCGATCACATTTTCTTGGCAAAACTTGTCAGTAGCCAACTCCAGTTGCTTATATGTGAAAACTTGGCCTCTGTATTTTGCAGAACTCAGTCTACCCACATCCCCATATCCAGAATTCCTCGCATCTGCTCTATCTCAAAATCACAAAACAACAACAAAATCAACTTTAAATCACAAAAACCAACAAATCAGAAAAAATGCACAAAACCAGGTAACAGTTGCTTGCTCCACCTAACAAGTTCTAGATGCATTCAACAGTGACTTCAGATCCCAATTCTACGAATTGTGATTGGTATTAGATCCTTGATTTCAAAACAGGAGTTTAAGCAATATTTGAACAAGTTGTCCTAAAAATCAACCCAATTTTTTGGTGGTGCCACTGGAACGCAGCGCCAACTCGTAGATACATTTCACAATGATAAGTGTTTCGACTAAAAAGAACGCATTTTTTTAGCGAAAAGGTGATTTTTTGTCAGGAGGAACCTTTCCATTAAAGTTCAAGTTTAAACTCAAAGAAAGATGAGCAATGTAGATCACCAGCAATGTGCTTAAAGCAATAGGCATAGCTAAGTGGAGAGAGTCTTGCCTGGACTAGAACTGATGGACCAAGTGGAGCCAGAGATTCCCAACTGAGGAAGCTTCTTATCACTTTTCGCTTTGTTGGTATCCTCAATATCGCTGCTTTTCGCGTTCTCAGAGGATCTAGACAAGCAAATGTAGTAAACGAAGATACCGAGAAGAGAACAGATCAGAAAGGAAGGAATGGTGATGACGAGAACGAAATTAGTGCAAGAAATTCCATGGAAATCATGGTGGTTGTGATGCTGGTGGTTTATGGGCGGCGGCGGCGGAGGAGATAGTTTAGAACGGGTTCCCATGACGGGTAGAGAGAATGTGTTTGAAGAAAGAAGAGGAAGCAAGAAGAGTGGCAGTCGAATGGTATGGGGATCTGTGAGAGGGTAATCCGACCATGTGTGTGAGAGAGGAGAGGAGAGGAGAGGTTTGATTGTTGATGATGGGTCAGGCTGGGTCTCAGCCCACATGATTCCACGCTGATTCACGTGCATTCTTTTGCATTCTCTCCTTCCTTTCATGGTCTCCTTTGTCGCCTCCTAAAAACACTCATGAGTTTAATAAATACAATACTGAAATGGTCTCTCTCTCACACACAATAATAGATGATTATATGGTTTTCTTTTTTTGGTGAAAGAACCGGGCCGTAGCGCTCAAATATATTTTGTTCCTCTCACCTAACTGTTCTTTCATTGTTGAGAGAGAGAGAGAGATAGTGTTCTTCTGGTTTTTCTTGCCAATTTTCTGTTTATTAAAACCAATTTCATGCATTTTAGTACTTTATAAAAGCACATTTTTTGTTATTTACAAATGCAAAATTTATTGCTTTATGTTCTTCTACTGTGCCACTGTTTGGTGTTTTAAAAGGCCAAAAAAGTATAAAAACTCTTGCCATATATGCCTAGACCTTGTGTCCGAGCCCCTACCACACTATGCACAAGACGCATTGCCCCACAAAAGGGAGAAAATGAAAACAATAGCTTTTTGCCATAAAGGGTCCTAATATTGATAGAGCAAAATACCACTACCACTAACTTACTTATCCATTAGTGAACAAAATTTCTTATATTGCATAAGGAGCCATTGCTCAATGTGACAGAAGAGAATGTCATGCTATGAAATAGAATGCAATTAAACAAAAGGGAGAACCGTTTACCTACACTTAACAGTCAAAGTGAGCCCTTAATTAACCCCGCTAGTGGGTGTACACGTTGAAGATCAAGAGTTCAATACCTGGGGCCGGCACATCTGATAGGGTCTTCCTAAGCCCCACTTACTACTGAGAAAAACAAACATTTATAATGCTGCTCTCCTGAAGTTGTAAATGTGTACACTCGGCTTAAAGTAGAGGCTTACACCACTCCGTGTGGCAATACCTCGTTGTGTGTGGAGCCCATGGAAGGGTGGCCTTGCGGTGGAACTCTTCCATTTCGATTGGATCCATCAAAAGCAGGCTGATGAACGAAGCAAGCTTCTCTCACCACACACAAAGAAAGGTAAAAAATAAGGAGTCAAGCCAGTGTGAAACTTAGTTCATCCTTAAATCCACTTAATCAATTTCTACTATTCAATTGCATGATCAATGGTAAATATTTAAATTTTAAAAATAAAAATATCATTATATATATATTTTTTATATTATTTAATGTATTAAATGCTTTTTGCTTTATTAACTCACATGTTTATCTAAAAAATTGAACGGTTGATATAATAAAGCGAATATGAGCATGATGAGATATCTCATATAAAGAAAACTTATCCAAACGCTCATATCTGATATCCATAGAGGACCAAAAAGAGTCCACTATTAAATAGCAGTGGACGTTGATGTCCAAATTAACCATTTCCTAGTTATTAGCATTGCCAGAGGTTCATTTTTACTTCCAATACGAACTAGTCAAATTTTAAAGGATGAATTCAATTAACAATGCACTTCCCATGGTTGGATCCTACTGCACATTGTGTCCAAGTTTGGGGGAAATTTTGCATCTAAATTCTCAAAATACAAAAGTTCATGCACAAAGAGCGATAGCTCACGCGGCTAGGCACACAACTCACAAGTTGACAGTCACAAGTTTGACTCCTGAGACATGCATCTGGCTTTGGCCTCTCCATTATAAAAAGAAAAGAAAAAGAAAAAAGGAGAAGTCCATGAAATTCAAAGAGAGTTTCAAGCACGGCTTTAAGCATCAATGTATAAAGTTTCTTTAGAACTCTAAACTAAATTGTGTTACGAATAAGAGGAATATGGATAGGGATGAGTGGTCTCCTTAAAGGAGCTCCACTTGTACCCTTCTGTTTGTTTCATAGGTAATATGTGAAATGAAAGCAGTGAAGGTAAGCTGGAAAGGCTTGTGTATGAGTGCATGCGCTTCTGTATGTGTAGAAAGAGAAAAAAAACTCGGGTAAAAATTTAATAAATTCTTTGAAATGAGTAGGTAGATGAATATATAATCACTATGCATACAAATAAAATAACAATTACGGTACTCGAGTGAGACAAATTCCGTTCTTGCTTGATAAAAAAAATCCATCTTTCCATATAAGGAAGGGAGAAGTACTCTAGATCAATATTCATTAAAGAACCATCATGTCATGTCATCTATACACACGACTCCACTGGGGGTGGTCTGGCCTTGTTCGGTTCTAGACCCAGCCTTGAACCAATCAGATGTAATTGATTCTTGATTTTGGAAGAGCCAAACCAAACGATTGGTTATGCTTGGATTCGGTTCTAAGACGTGATCATTACATTTTAATATGTTATTTCTGATAGTTATAGTGTACAATAAAGTATAATAAATTATCAATTACATGATAAATCTCATGAAGCAAACTTACCGGGTTTTGCTCTAGCATATCTAAATTTGCATTTTCCTCATTGATTTTGTTTTTTCTTTTTGGTTTGCCTAGCCCTTGCCTTCGATCAGGTGTTCCATTGCAGTATATATATATATATATATATATATATATATATAGATATATATAGATAGAGAGAGAGAGAGAGAGAGAGAGAGAGAGATTGGATCCTGCATCATTCCTTTTTGGGACATGAGTATCACAGTATTGTCCATCTTTTTTTGAAAACCCTTAAATTTTTTAGAATTGAACCACCCCAGGAACTGTTACCATTCCAGTTTCAAAACCACCCATAAACTAGTTAAAAAACAGTTTTTTTTTTTTTTAAAAAAGAAGTATTGTCTCTCATGACAGTGGGACTCTCACTTGACTCAGCGGTAGAGAGTGTTCTACGATTGACCCACACCTCAACATGTATCAATATATGTATATAATATATATATATATATATATATATATATATATATATATATATATATATATATATATATATATATATATATATATATTATGAACGAGCGATTTAAAACCGTAGGTTCTGGTTTCGGTTCTGAGCCGGTTCCCCTCTCTACCACCTCTCCACTCTTAGCCACCCATCCTACCTTCATCTCAGCCCCTTTGTCACCACCACTTCAACCTAGCCGAACCTAGTATAACCCAAACTGCCGGCCACTACCTAGCCATCATCTCCCATTCGACCTTCCCCTAGGTGTCCTATTTGGCCTTCCCACCAGCTCACCTTTTAGGTCCAGTTTCCCTAAACTCCCAACTCCCCTAGTGACCCTAAGAACCCACTCATTCAGCCACTTTGAACCCCCCCCTACTTGGAGGCGCCATCTACTTGCCACGGGCCACTTTCGAGGCGCCTATCCCGCGCCCCACTTGCAGCCGGCCAGCACCCTTGATCACCTACCTTTGCGGAGCTCCCGTTTGCAGCCCAAAGCCAAATCCACGCCCAAGCAAGACCTCTATGGACAGCTACTCGTAAGTGTCTAAACTCGGTCCTTAGTTGTACACTTGCTTGAGATTCAATTTGATACGGGGTTGTAATAACGGAGCATAGTCTCCCCCCGCTTGTAATAACGTGGCTTGGCACAACCACACACGTGCACTCTCTTAGTCGTGCATGATTTTGAACACACACGGGCCTAATCAGCCCCTAATATATAAGTGTACATATATACTTTCATTTTCGAAGGGTTTTTGTTTAAGTTGGGTGCGTTGTCTTTCAATTCAAGCACTCTCACACACATTGAGCTTTCGCTCTTATTTGAAAGACCCAAGTAAGGGCCGACCTATACTATTTGGGTTTCATTTCTTGTCGTGTGAGTAAGTCTTTCAATTCAAGCACTCTCACACACATTGAGCCTTCGCTCTTATTTGAAAGACCCAAGTAAGGGCCGACCTATACTATTTGGGTTTCATTTCTTGTCGTGTGAGTAAGTCTTTCAATTCAAGCACTCTCACACACATTGAGCTTTCGCTCTTATTTGAAAGACCCAAGTAAGGGCCGACCTATACTATTTGGGTTTCATTTCATGTCGTGTGAGTAAGTCTTTCAATTGAAGCACTTTCACACACATTGAGCCTTCGCTCTTACTCCCAAGACCTTAGTAAAGGCCTTATTGCAGTTATACCTAACCGAGGGATCCCTGGGTCCAGTTACGGTTTTGGAGCCGGTTGCGGTTACCGGCGGTTCTGAAACCAGTTTGGTTCCTGTTCGAACCGCCAGGCCAGTTCCAAAACGGCCATATCTAGGTATCCAGTTTTCATATATATATATATATATATATATATATATATATATATATATATATATATATATATATATATATAATGTATGGATTGGCTCAGATCTAATGATTCGGTTTCAAAACCTTAAAACCGTGAACATAACAATACATTTTTTCTTTCTTTTGCCAACCAAACCAAACAGCCCGTTTGGATCAATTTAGTCAAATTTTGGGTTGGTTGGTCCCATTTTACTTAGTATTAATGCATATACAGTTGAAAATTTTGTTAGCTCACAAGAGTTTCGTGGACAGTAACTTTGGTATATGGCGTTTAAATTTGACGGGTGGTCCATGAAAATAGAGTGCCACCCACGGGCCACAAGTTACTTAGCTGTTGCTTGGTATGACAAATCACCATCTTGCCTGCCCCTTGGCTAATAGGCCTGAACGTTGAATTTTGTTTGCGCCTAGGCTTGATGGTGTCTTGTATTATATGCTTTAGGTGGCCCACTAATGGCCTTTCTTTCAGGGAGAGAAGTGGATATATATATATGTGTGTGTGTGTGTGCGCGCGTATACATATATGTGGATATATATATATATATGAATGTAGGCTGTTCAGGGCTGGTTCATCCGCTCAATATCTTGCTTATATTGGGTTCATTAGTTACTCTGAGTCGAACTGAACACCAGCGTTAAAAGAGTTGAACATGAGCTGTTCCTTAAAGTTCAAATCATTTTTCACTTGTATTTTCGTTGGAAAACATAATTTCCTAGGATTAAGTAAAAATTTTAGTTTTATAATTTGTAGTGTTGAAATATTTAATCATTTAATTACATTTTGGCCACAAATCAGCATATATACATAAAACTGCACACACACATCCTCAACTAAATGAGCTTGTACGAGTGAATGCAAACTGAACATAAAATTTTCATGTTTAGTTTATAAAGCTTAATGACCTAACTTATGTTCGGCTCGTTTAGTATATTCCTAGAACATGAACAAGCTTGGCACAAACTGAACTTAGATGAACCATGAGCATCTCAGTTCGGTTCATTTACCAGCCTTATCTCGAATCGGCGAAACTTCAAAGGGAAACCGAACTTTTGCATATGTTCAAGATGCACTTAACATGCACCCAAAAGTAACACATGTTTCTTAATCAATTAAGTTTAGAGCGTTGCTCTCACATCTACATTTTCCTATGGGTCGCCAACCATATTCTTATTAAAAAGATGGTAAACAAAATGATAATTTTGCAAAGCAAGCAATAGCTCACATGGTTAGGGGTTTGATTCACAAGTTGAAGTTCATGAGTTCGATACTTGAGGCACGCATATGGCTTTGGCCTCCCATACCAAAAAAGAAAGAAAGGGTAATTCTAGTACAGATTTATTGCAAACCCATTTTAGATGAGTCCATGCTTACTCGAAACAAGAACGGATTGTGACAGCTGACCTATTCATGGGTGAAATGAGCGGTTCCCAAAGTTTCGGTACTTGTGGCCATTTCACCACCTTTTTTGTGAAAATATGAAAACATTAGGTGTGTTTTTCTATTACTGCGAATCCGTTAGGTTTATATTACAAAATTTGTCCTCGATCTTGGGTGATGAACAACAGTATGTTTCACTATCTTGTGCCGTTGTTTTCTACTAAGTTATATGCTAGAGATGCTGGTGACAGATCAGCTATGTTGAGCCCTCAATGTAGGTACCCACCTCTCTCTCTCTCTCTCTCTCTCTCTCTCTCTATATATATATATATATATATATATATATATATATATATATATATATATATATATATATATATATATAAAGAGAGAGAGGCATGGAGTGATAGGATTCTATCTATCACAAACCATGTTCACTTATCTCTAATAATTGTTTTTTTGAGATATAAATATAATAACATATTTTTATTTTATAGAATCTTTAATTTTTTAAAAATAATATTCTTACCATTAAAGAGTAGTGGATGGACATAATTATATATATATATATATATGACTAAATCTTAAATGCAAGCACATTGAAAAACTGGTGGAGGTAGGGGTTAGACCATGATATCTTAAGCATTGACCCTAATTAATCATATCCTAGATCCATCCACACTGACAGTCGGTGGTGACAGAAGGGTTCAATGGGGCAAAATCACCCTGCCATTCTTGGCTGTTCAACACATTACTTAGTGGCGGTTGTCGAACCAAAAGCATACCAAACCCCAATATCAATACAACCAGACCCGGTTTCATTTACTGGTTCTTGTTAATCTGATGGACATATGAATCCAACTAATTTCAAACTAATCCAAACCAACGGCCTACACCAATGGAACCAGATTTGACCCACACAGACTTTATTTCGATTGAAACCGGACCAGTGATTGATCTAGTTGAATGTATCTGGTCCTACCCACTTCCGTGCCTGACCATATCCAAATTAAGAGGCGACACCCGAAACCCAAAAACTGGATCCAATTAAACTTAGTTCTATCTGAGTCTTCTAACGTAGATTCAAACCATTGTCAGGCTTGTGTTTGCGAGTGCATATCGTCTCTCTTGGGCTTCCACAAATGAAGTAAAAAGAATTTATTGGGCTCAGTGTGTCGGAACACAACAAGGTTTGCTGGATTCAGGGTCGATATATATATATATCGACCCTGAATGAGAGAGAGAGAGGCAGGTATCTGTTCGGCTCCTTTTTTCTATAGATAAGATTAAAGGTCGCTAAAATTTGTGCAACAGCGTCGCTTGTTTCCGGCAACAAGGGATTTAGGGCGCTATGGCATAATTTGGCTCCATTTGGTGCTTGCTTTTGTGGCCATATGCTATCACTCTTGATGGAATTATCTTTTGTTTTTCTTAAACTTCAAAACATCTTGATTCAGAACTTCCTTCTTGTCAAACTGAACATTCTAACTTATAAAGCTATAAAGCTATATATATAAGAGAACCTTATAAATGCTAGCAAACTTAAGTGTTAATATATCCAAACAAATCCCAAATTGATGAATAGTTGAAGTTTAAATCGAAAAAATATATATGCCTACCTTTGGCAGGTGTACTTTTACAGTTTGCTTTCTACATTCACTTGGGTCTCTCTCTCTCTCTCTCTCTCTCTATATATATATATATATATATATATATATATATATATATATATATATATATATATATTTTTTATATATATCCAAAGAGTAGACGTGTCTGGTTCTAGTTCCACCAAAACGTGAAATCAGCTCCATCCAGTTTCACCAGTTCCAGATGTGAGTTCAAGGCTGGTTCCAATGTCGATTCTATTTGAAAATTTCGTGAGGTGGTGGGATTTTAAAACCGAACACAAACTTCAAACCTCCAGTTTTGCTTTAGTCTCCAGTAAGTGGAAGCAGAGCCAAACCGTTGGAATCCTCGATTTTAGTTCGGTTCTAGTTCCAGTTCCGGCCAGTTGGAAGGGTGGTTCTAGTCCGTTTCAACCCGCTAGATCCGGTCCGCACCAACCACCTCTATGCAAAAGTATCAGTGCGTAAAAATATGCGCACGTCTTGCTTCCTCCTCTGTTAAAACAGAGGCAGTCCTTAATTTTGTTACACCTGCGTTGCTCATATAACCAAAACAAGAAGATGCCATTTCCGGTGCCCACCACCTATTTCTTACTCTACCTAAGTTAATGTTACCATAATAGCTAAACTAAATTGTTCACCTATGAGTTTTAACAAGAGGCAACCGTGCCGTGAGTGCAGCCAGTGTCTCACTATTTTTTACCGTCTCCGGCGATAACCCTAGAACCAAACACTTAATTCTTCATGTTCTAATCGTGCTATTGAACATCTAATCCTTTAGGCTTAGATATGCACCACCAAGTTTGGCTGGGTGAAAGCACATTATAGATCACCTGATTTCAACGTTATAAACAAACTTAACGCCCACCTGAAGGGGCTCTCGGTTCCACATGTCGTAGGTGTGATAAGGATGTTTGTGTGTGTGTGTGTGTGAGAGAGAGAGTCTCAAAGTATCTAAACTCTTCATTTAATTCAGAACCAAGAAAATAAGAAATAACCTATGCAAATTCCTCGCTTTTCATTTAATTTGATGACCAGAAAGATCACCTACGCGAGTTCCGTCTCTAGACAATATCATAATTATTTCCTCCCTTCTCACATAGGCAATTTCCTAACAACAGGAAGAAGAAGCAAATAAAGGCACAGTTGTAGATCTTCAAAGAAATAAAGCTGCTCTAATTTCTCCCTAATTTCTACAGAAAGAACAATCTTTTACTGTTCAGAGTCAGAGTTCAAACAAGAGCCACCTTTGCTCGGGATGGGCGTGCTCCTCTGAGACATCCGTTTCGTGGGAACTAATGGATTGATCTCTTCTTCATCTATAGGTACCGGTTCGATCTCGTCATCCTTAAAAACTGGATGAATGTATGCATCACGAAGATAGGCTCTGAGATTCAGATTCGGCTCTATTGCTCTCTCCAATGTATCCTTCACCATTGCATCCTGTAATCACAACTATTTCATGCATAAAGCTTTGTCATGTTCATGCTATAATATACCATGTTGAAACATTATGGATGTCAAGCTGGAATACTGAATTTTGCGTATAATAGTCCATATTTTTAAGGTATGTGGGAGATAAACGCCATTCTGACTTGAGTCGTTTATCTTAAAATGAGATCACCTTTCTATTTCTGAAAAATAAGGAAAAATGTGCTGAAGCTATCGATGAACTAAGTTAAAGGTTAAATGCGGTATACTATGTTTAGGGGCAGCATGTGCATTTACTTGAAAACGTAGGTGGTATCTGGAATGTGCAGCATTGCATGTGGCCCTCTACAAATTTCATAAAATTAGGTGACGAAATGTAAATTTCCCTACAAATGAATAAGCTTGTGTAACTTCAAATACTTCATACGTTGGAGAACATGAAATCTGTGTATTTTACAATCAATTGGGAGTGCTTGTTGATTTTATTCGAAAAATCACATTAACATAATATCAAATATACAAGGGAGAAGGAGGAAGAAGGGGCCTCGCATCCACTAGCTGCCGACACCTTCTCTATCACTCTATGCTACAATCTCACGGTAACCCTAGTGGGTTACATACTTTATAATAAAGAAAACAAAAAGACTAAAACACCCCTCTACTAAATATATTCTTCCTAGTAGCTCATCTTAGATCCAAAGTAGAACAAATCCATATGAGTATAGATCTAAGTTTGTTTCTTCAACAGACCTCCTCAAGTTGAGTGTAGAATAACGGTTATTCTCAACTTCCTAAGAGCTCCTTCAAGCCTATTGCAATCACTTGTTTTGTCACTTGTTTTGTCAATATGTATGATATTTGGTCCTTTGAGCGTATATGTATGAGTTTGAAGCCCCTTGAGTGATCTTCTCTGTAACGAAGTGACAATCTACTTCAATGTATTTCGTCTCTCATGATATACTAGATTTGAGGCGATATATATGGTTGCCTTACTTTTTATAAAGAAATAGATAGGAGTATTTGTTCTGGTGCTAATTTCCTTCATGAAAGATGAAATCCATAGGTCTTCACACATACCAAGTGCAATAGCTCAATATTATGCTTCTGCACTTACCTTTCTATTACTTATTATTTCTTACTTTTTCAAGACAACATTTTCCCCTACACATAGTGTTACAGAAGAGATGACCATTCTCGGCAACCCTATCTGGTAACGGTTGGATCGGCCATTCAGTCCGTTACCAGAGATAGGGGTTACAAGATAAGAGCCATGAGTAACCGCTAGACGGTTACCAGATTTTACGGTAACCGTTCGAATTCGTCTACTCAGAAGAGGAAAACTTAGCGTGAAGAGCCAGGAGACAGTGAGCAGGCACTCCTCTATAAATAGAGCAGTGCATAATACAGAAACATATATAGAAAAGAAACAAAAAAGTCTCCCTAGAAAAACCGCTGAGGAAACCTCGAACAACAAAGGCAACCTCCATTTCCGCTGCTGAAAGGAATCGGAACACAACCGTTGTAGAGAAGCAGAGCTTTCGGTCAAAAAGAGTGCATTGACTGCAACCGTATCATCACTGGTATCAGAGCCTAACGAACCCTGTAAAAAAAAGAAATCAGAAAAATAGAAGGAGAAGGTAAGCACCTATTTTTTTTTAAAAAAAAAGAGAGAACGAGACAAGAAAGGGACAAGGAAGAGAAAGAGAAAAGTCGAAGCAAGGCAACGACCAGAATTGAGACTAAAGCAAGGCGACGACCAGGCCAAAAGCTGAAGCAAAGCAACTGCCATAACTGAAGCCGAAGTAAGGCGACAGCTAGGCCAAAAGCCGAAGCAAGGCGACGACCTGAACATAAGCCAAAGCAAGGTAATGGCCGAAATCCAAAACAGGGAACGGCCAAAGCAAGGTCGAAAAGAAAAAAAAAATTGTCGATGGCAGGCCAAAGCCGAAAAGGGCCAGCCAACACAGGAGAAACCCGACCAAACAGGTAAAAAGACTATTTTGCCCTTACTATGCAAAAAGTTCGTTTTACCCTCTGACGGTTTATGAAAATTATGAAATACCGAGCTGTCACTTTACGTTTATGCCCTTCCCGTGTTAGATGATTTCAGTTCTGCCATTCAGTCAAAAGATAGAATTGCCCCTATACTTTTGAAAAATTACAGTTTCAACTTGAGGGTTAAAATTACAATTTTAACCCCAATCAATCACGAATTTTACAGAAATACCAAAGAGTAATTTTACGAGTTTGTTAGACTTTTACAAAAATTACAAAAAGGGGACAAATAGATAAAATTACGAATTTACCCTTGGTATTATTTAACGGGTACAAAGGCAGAAATTCTTCGAAAAAATTTCAAATTTGTCCCAAAGAGCTTATGAAATTATCGTTGGTCTACTTTATGCATCGTTCTAACATGATTCCTTCTATGTTTGCTCTTTGTTTTATATTTGTTTCTTTTTTAAACCGTTTAATTGTTATCATTACCAAACACATAAAAATGAGCTGTAGGATATGTATGTTTGAGTTGGCAAAAACTGAGAAATTGAATGGTCTTAACATCCAAACTTAGAAGAAGAGAATCCCACTGACTCTAACACTTGAAGGTGTTGAGTATGTGTTAAAGGAAAACATACGTCCGCCACCCCTAGACAAAAATGAGTAAAAAGTATAAATGTATAAAATATTTCTAAAAGATGATACTATAGCAAGGACAATCATGTTAACCTACATGGAGGATGACTTGATTAGGGTCTTTGAAGAATATGAGACCACTAAAGAGCTGTTTGATTCAATAACAGCAAAGTATGATACAACTGCAAAATTGCATGTACAGTTGTTACTACAACAGTATAACTCCTTCAGAATGAAATAAGGAGATAATGTAGTAGAGCATGTAAACCACATGGTGATAATGGCTAGAGACTTAGACGTAGCAAAATCAGTCATCTCGAAACCGATGCAGATATCAACCATACTAAACAGTCTACTCCTGTCATGGAACATGGTCACCACTGCCCTCAGATTAGGGCTTGAGTTGCCCCTAAAATTAGTAATAGAGCAAGAACACATGGTCAAAAACAAGAAAGAAAAGTTGTTAGTGGTACAAGATGAGATAGCGTCCATCTCCAAAACCAATCAGAAGAAAAAACCAAATAAGAAGTTTGGCAAGAATAACAAGAAAAACAGTCAAAATTTTAAGAAATCACAAGAAACCGCTTATCGGGCTAAGTGTTTTAACTGCGGAAAGATGGGACACTACAAAAGGGACTGCCGCAACAAGAAAGGTGGAGGAAACAACCCACAGTGCGGACAATTGAAAAAGCATGACATAATCTGCGTAATTTCAGAATGCTTTTACTTGGACCGCTCGGTGACAGGTTGGTAGATAGACTTAGGAGTTACACGGCACATCTCGAAGACCAAGGAAGGGGCAATAGATATGAAAGAATACAAACCTAGGGAACATCGAGTTTATATGAGAAATAATACTTTCTTGGATGTTTTGGGTATTGAGTCCTTCATAATATTTGTGCAAGGCAAACCAATTGTGTTCACTGATGTGTTAATTGTGCCATCTATAAGGCGCAATATGGTCTCGGTCCCTCTCTTGATAAAGAAAGGTTTTGAGGTTAGATTTATTCCTAACAAGGTGACTGTGGGAAAGCATGAGAGAATATTATTCTTTGGAGAATTCGATGTAGAACAAGGACTGTTTAAGCTTTGTGATAATGAAATTGGTACATCTTCTGCTTACATCAAGAGTGTCTTTATTGTTGATGTAAATATGTGGCATAAACGCCTAGGGCATATAAGTCTGGAAAAGTTGAGGAAATTATCCAACTTTGACTTATTGCCTAGATTTGAGAGAAATATTTTCAACAAGTGTGAAGTTTGTATACAAGGAAAAATGACAAGAAAAGTTTTTCTCAAGGAATCAACAAAGGTAACAACCCTGTTGGAGGTTATTCACACAGATTTATGTGAACCTTTTAGAGTAAAGTTACATCGAGAAAAGGGTTATTTTATAACCTTTATCGATGATTACTCTAGATATATGTATCTATATCTTTTGGCACATAAATCTGAGGCACTTGATGCTTTTAAAGAATATAAGCAAGAAGTGAAAAACCAGCTAGGGCATTCAATCAAAGTCTTAAGATCAGATAGAGGAGGTAAATATACCTCGACAAATATGTAAGTTTAGCCACTAGTACAAAAATCTCTTCATAGTCAAACTTATATGATTGACTATACCCACAAGCCACTAGTTTGTCCTTATATCTCTTTAGTGTCCCATATGATCTAAACTTGATGGTATACACCCACTTGCAATTGATTGCCTTTCTATCTACTAGTAAATCACTAATAGTTTATGTTTGATTCTTTTTCAGAGCCTGCAATTCATAGTTCATTGTATCTACCTAATGTGTATATTTTAATGCTTCCAAGAAATTATTAGGAATTTGATAAGATTCAGTATTTAAAATAAAGTTGTAATAGTTTGAAGATAACCGATCATATGACAAAAATTGAGAAATAAGATACTTACTGTATAACCTTTTACTTGTTCGCAATGCGATAGGAATATCCAACTCATCTGCATAATGTTATTCCATAGTTTCAACCTTCTGATCTAAGGTAGGATCTCTCCCTTGGTCCATAGAGTCTAAAGGATTGGGCATTACTATATTCCACTCCCCCCTTTTCTACACTTTCAACTCTTTCTCTTCCAACTTTTCTTCTTCCCCATTTTTGTCTACTTCCACTCCCTCGTCGTCTAAGATATTTATAGGCAACACTTGTTATTCCATGATAAGGATAGAAGACTCATATTTACTTTGAAAATAGGGAGTTGTTTAAAAAAATATAACATCCATTCACACATACCTTTTATGTGTTTTAGGATTATAGCACACATATCCCTTTTTCTCAATAGAGTAACGAAAAATACACATTTAATGGCCCGTGAATATAGCTTATCTCAAAACTGATATGTACATGAACAAAGCATATGCACCCAAATATACGAGGTATAATGTGAAATGGTTTATCTCCAGGTCTAATCACTTGAAAATGATATCTACTAAATATAACAACAGAGAGTAGTCTATTAATAAGATGAATTGTTGTGAGAATAACTTCGGGCAAAAAGAATTTAAGAACATTGTGCTCTAAAAGTAAGGTCCTAGTCACTTATAGTATATGTCTATTTTTCCTTTCAGAAACTCAATTTTATTGAGAAGTGTAGACACAGGATGTTTGGTGTAAAATACTATGTAATTGGAGGTAATTCTTCAAATGAGTGCTAATAAACTCACCACCATTATCAGATCTAATGACCAAACTGAGTTTCAATAAATTTATGAACAATGAGAAAGATAAAAGAGACTTCAGATTTGGATTTTATAAGATAAACAAAAGTAAGTCTAGAATAATCATCAATAAAAATAACAAAGTATTTGAAATTACCAAGAGAATGCATCAAACATGAACCCCATACATGAGTAAACTAACTCAAATGGAATAGACAACTTGGACTCTCTACTAGGAAACAAAACTCTATGATGCTTAGCCCTTTGACAAACAACATACTGAAGGAGTAAGTCACCCAATCTTTCAAAATAAAATAACTCTCTAACTTTAGAAATGGGCAAATGTCCTAATCTACTATGCCATAACTTCAACATCTTTTCATCAGTAGTAGCTGCCAACTCTCTTCTTTGTGTTGATAGATGATTTTGTAAGAGTAGGTATAACTCAATCCTTAGCTCACCAGAATCAAAGGTTCTTTCCGTCCTCAGATCTTGAAAAATACATCCAATAGGAGAGAAAGTTACTGAACAATTTAAGTCTCGAGTCAAGAAACTAACTAATAATAAGTTAATTGGAAATTTAGGAATGTATATAACAAAATTTAGCCTGAAATTTTTAGAC